>QAOA01007038.1:122902-194037 GCA_003255065.1 Cercis canadensis
TTCTATTTTAAGTTGTTTCTTGAAAATCTCTCCATATTGATTGATTAGATAAAATTAAGGTTAACTAAATTTTGGTAATTGATACTTTAGTCCTTGTGGGAACGATAACTCTATCTCATCTTATTACTTGGAAACGATAACGTACACTTGCGTTAAGATTTCTCACAACAAGAACAAGCCTCAAATAGAAAGGGGTCTAATAGTTGCAAAAATAGAAAAATGGGTTGGATAGATTTAAGCCCACTACCCTAAGGAACCCAAAACTTTAGAGATACAGAGCAAAATGCACTCACCACCCTCTAGAATCCACCAAAGAAATACAAAAATGCTAGGTTAAGTTCACCCCTCAATGGAATCCACCAAAGAGATACAGAAACTTGGAGAAGAAATTAAGCACAAAGCTTTTCTATTCATTCAATAATCACTCATAGTTGTTCTCTAAATTTACATGGATGTAAATATAAACTAGCCATGGAACAACCCTCCAGGCATAGGAAATAACATAAATAAAAGTATTACATTATTCTAGGAAAATTGAACAAGTTTTGAAAGTTTATTTTTAGCTACTTATTTAATGTTGACTATGACTGGCAACAACTAAAGAAAATATCAGAACTTCTTCTACAAAATTCGGAATTGGCTGATTCTTGATTCATTTGAAAGTAGACATGCAAATCTTTTCACTGCTTACTCACGTGCCAAAGTTGGGCTTGGTTTGCATGCTTAATTCTTCAATGAAATTTCAGCTATATTCTAAATTCTCAAACAGCTTGATCAACAAAGCTTGGGCCTGTACCAATGCTTGGACTAGGCCTTGAATTTCTTGTTCAGATGATCCTGTATCAGTGGATATTGTTTCACGACTTATTTAGATATTTTTGTTTGGATTGTTGAATGCTATTGTAAATGAATTATATTTGAAGATTTAGAAATTCCATTGTGATTCTCACAATTTGAGTTATGAGTTGTAGTGTTGTGTGTAATAAGTAATTTTTGTGTAGGCTAGTGGTTGTAGTTTGTGTTGACAATATACTTCTTATTGCTATTAAGTTGTTGAAGACTTCAATTGATATTTCCTAGACTGAATTTTAACTTTTACGTTTTACTTGAAAGCCTTTCAAGGAATTTATATTTTGTTAGTTGTCCATATATGCAAAATCTCGTTTGATAATTATTTTGGTGATAGGATGGCAATTCAGTGCGAGAATGGACATATTGCTTGCTCTTCCTGCTGTGTTAAGCTTCAGAACAAATGTCCCTTGTGCTCTAAGCCCATTGGCTATAATCGTTGCCGAGCCATTGAGAATGTATTGGAATCTTTCCAAATATGTTGGTATTTCATTAAAAATAAATATATTATATTATATGATTAATGCCCCAATGGTTATATATGTTACAACTTCTCTTCTCCCTATTTTTATTGTGTTTAAAAGCTTTTGTTATTAGCCTTAAAACTATTCAGTTATGGCTATGTAACTGCATTATAAAATGCTTTGAAATGCTTTAATTGGCTGAATGGTTTTGGCTTTTAATTGGCTGTTTTATTTGTGCTTTGATTCTTTGTTTTAAAAGCTTATAATATTTATTTAATTGTGGCTAATAGCTAGAATTTGAAAAGGTGGTTCACTACACTATATATATGTGTATGTGCTTCTTAAATTGGTATGAGATACAATTGTAAGTGCAACCTAATTGTAGTGTGTTCATATTATTTGTTTATATTGTGTGAGTAAACACTTGGGTAGAGAAGGGTGTTGGAGAAAGTATTTTCCTCCTATTTATGCAAAATATTGGAGGATAAACAGTGTGGCTACCGAACTATTGTATCCTGGAGGCAACGCGTCTAGAACTTGCTGCACCTGGTGGATATACTAAAAATCACCTGCGAGAGGTGTGAATTGTCTTAAAGAAAGCGAGATACCCGTGCCTCATCCTGGTGCCACATCTATAATTTTCTCTAACCTATTGTTATTATTTGTATTTTATTTTCTATTTTGTAGGCTTGGGAACAACAATTTTAAGACAATTTCAAATCTAGACTTATTTCCCATGGATCCTACAATCAAACTAAATGGAGGTGTTGGTGATCTCAACAAGCCTTTCAAGTTCATGGGTGTTCACTTCAATCGACGGAAGGGAAAAGTTCTTTTCTACTTGAACCTTTTGAAGGTGTCTTATGTTCTCTTAGAATCAAATCCTAAAAAAGACATCTATTGATGGGATGAGTGATACAAAAAAAGAGCTACATGGTGAAAAAATAGCAAAGTGAGAGAAGGATGAATTCCATTGTCTCTATTATTTACTAAATTGTTTATCTGATGAATTTTATGATTATTATGAAAGGACTTACTCCACTGCAAAGAAAATTTGGAATGCCTTGCAGAAAAAATATGATACAGAGGATGCTGGTGCAAAGAAATATGCTGCAAGTTGTTTCTTATGTTATCAAATGATGGATAATTGTTTTGTTGTGGAGCAAACTCAAGAGTTTCAAATGCTTGCACATGAAGTGAAATTAGAAGGCATAAAAATAGAAGATAATTTCCTTGTTGCTGCCATTATTGACAAGCTGCCTCAATCATGGAGGGAGTTCCAAAAGACACTTCATCACAAACAAAAGGAAACAAGCTTGGAGAATTTGATCACTTGCATTAGAGTTGAGGAAGACGCTAGAAGCCAAGACATGCTAATGACTCAAAACGGCAATGGTAGTTCCACAACTACCACCAAGGTACATGCTCTTGGAACTAGTGACTCTTTGCCTAAAGGTTAGAATCAAAATGTTGTTTTGAAGCCATATAAGAAGGGGATGAAAAAAATCATACAAGAAAAGCCCATATAATAATAAGGGCAACTTCACCCAAAAGAGAAATGAACCACCCTTTAGACCTTCTTCATGTTTTGTTTGTGGCAAGCAAGGGCATTTTGCAAAAAGTTGTAGATACCGGAAACGTGGGCTTAATCCTCAAGCCAACTTTATTGAAGAGCTGCTTGTGGCTATGATTACTAAAATTAACATGCTTGAAGGGTCTAAAGGTTGGTGGGCCAATTCTGGTGCTACTAGGCACGTTTGTTTTGAAAAGGATTGGTTCAAGGTGTACAAACCTTATGAGAATCCTAAGGAAATAATGCTTGGTGATGCTTATACTACCAAAATTTTGGGTGAAGGTGATGTGGAATTGAGCTTTACTTCTAGGCGTGTTCTCACTCTTAAGAATGTGTTCTATACCCCCCAAATGAAGAAGAATCTTATGTCTTCATATCTCCTCAATAAGGCTGGCTTCAAACAAACTATTGAATCTGATCAATATGTAATTACTAAGAATGGAATGTTTGTGGACAAAGGGTATGCTAGTGATGGTATGTTCGAATTGATTGTTGACATGAATAATATATCTTCAAGTTTTGTTTATATGCTTTCTTCTTTAAATTTTTGGCATGAGCGTTTATGTCATATAAATAGCAAATAGTGCAAAGGATGGGAACTTAGGATTAATTCCTAAATTGAGCAAAGATTTTGAAAAATGTGATTTTTGTAGTATGTCAAAAATCACAAGAGTGTAACAAGAGATTCTGAATTTTTGGATTTAATTCATACTGATATTTATGAATTTGATGGTGTTTTGACTCGTGGAGGGAAAATGTATTTTATCACTTTTATAGAAGACTTTTCAAAATATACTTATGTATATTTGATGGCACATAAAAGTGAAGCTTTTGAGAAATTAAAAATTTTTCTAAATGAAGTTGAAAATCAATTTGAAAAGAAAATAAAGTGTTTTCGAATTGATAGAGGAAGAGAATATGAATCAAATGAATTGAATAATTTTATTCAAAGTTTAGGAATTATTCATGAAGTTACTCCTCCTTATTCACTGCCTCTAATGGAGTTGCTGAACGTAAAAATAGAACTCTTATTAATCTTACAAATTCTATGCTTTTACACTCAGGTGCTTCATATAGTTTTTGGGGTGAAGCTATTTTGACTGCCTGCTATGTTCTTAATTGTGTTCCTCACAAAAAGCTTTTGAAAACTCCATTTGAGTTATAGAAAGGGCATAAGCCTAGTTTGAGTTATTTTAAAGTTTAGGATTGTTTAGCCTATGTGAGGATTGTAGATCCAAAAAGATCTAAGTTGGGTGCTCAAGCTTCTACTTGTGCTTTTGTTGGTTATACTTTGAATAGTACAACATATAGATTTTTTGATTTTGAACACAATGTGATTATAGAATCAAGTGATGCTATTTTTCATGAAAATAAATTTCCTTTTAATTTTAAAAATAGTGGAGGTGAAGGTCTTTTAAATGAAAACGAACCTCACTCTTCTACTCCTTCTACTTCTTTACAAGCTGAAAGAAATTTTGAAATAGAGCCTAGAAGGAGTAAAAGAGCTAGAGTGGAAAAATATTTTGGTCATGATTATATAATTTATAATGTGGAGGATACTCCAAGTTCTTTGCAAGAAGCTTTAGTATCACATGATTCTATTTTCTAGAAAGAAGCAATAAATGATGAAATGGAATCTCTTGTCTAATAGAACATGGAAATTAGTTGATTTACCTCCTGGTTGTGTAGCTATTGGTTGTAAATCGGTTTTAAGAAAAAAGTTGAAACCTGCTGGTACTATAGAAAAATACAAAGCCAGGTTGGTGGCTAAGGGTTTTAATAAAAAAGAAGATTTAGATTTCTTTGATACTTTTTCTCCTGTTGCTAGGATTACATCCATAAGATTGTTGATTGTTATTGCTGCTATTCATAAAATGTTTATTCATCAAATGGATGTAAAGATATCTTTTTTGAATGGAGATTTAGATGAAGAAATATATATGCAACAACCTAAAGGTTTTGTTGTGGAAGGCCAAGAGAATAAGGTATGCATATTAGTTAAGTCTTTGTATGGACTTAAACAAGCTCCTAAGCAATGGCATGGCAAATTTGATTTGTGTATGCTTGAAAATGGTTTTAAATCTAGTGAATGTGATAAATGTTTATATTTCAAATGTGTTGATAATTCTCATGTTATTATAAGCTTGTATGTGGATGATTTGTTAATTTTTGGTACAAGCTTATCTATAATAGAAGGTACTAAAAATTTACTTCATAATAATTTTAGCATGAAAGATCTTGGTGAAGCAAATGTTATTCTTGGCATGAGAATCACTAGAATGCATGATGAAATTTTTCTTGATCAATCTCATTATGTAGAGAAAGTTTTGAACAAATTTGGTTATAATAATACTAAGCATGTCTTAACTCTTTTATCTGCTAATGTTAGTTTATATCCTACTATGGAGGATAGATTTATAGTGAAACAAGAGGAATATGCTAGCATTGTTAGGAGTCTTTGTTATTTAACTAATTGTACAAGGCCTGATACTGCATTTCCAGTTGGACTACTTGGTAGATTTACTAGTAAACCAAGTATAGAACATTGGCATGAAATTGACCATGTTATGAGATATCTATGTGGTACTAAAAATTATGGTTTATTTTATAAAAGATATCCTACTGTGGTTGAAGCTTATGCTAATGCTGATTACAATACATCAGGTGACTCTCTTTGTACTTCTGGTTATATATTTACTTTGGGTGGTTGTGCAATTTGTTGGAAATCTAAGAAGCAACAAATAATTGCAAACTCAACCATGGAAGCTAAGCTTATTGCTCTAGCAATAGCTAGTGGTGAGGCTAGTTGAGAGATTTATTATATGAAATTCTTGTTTGGGAAAAAACCAATACCACCTATATTGATAAATTGTGATAGTACTGCTGCTATTGATAGAGTACAAAATCGTTACTATAATGGTAAGTCCAAACCTATAAGAAGGAAACATAATATTGTGAGATCTTACATAAATAATGGTACTATACATGTGAGTTATGTAAGATCAAAGACTAATCTTGCGGATTCGTTAACAAAATCTATAAATAGAGAAAAGGTTTGGAATACATCAAGAGGGATGGGGTTGAAGCCCAAAGAAAAATGTACTACTTATGAGGATACCCTACCTAGTGATTAGAGATCCTAAGAACTAGGTTTAAAGGGAAAAACGAATCATAGAGTAAGTCATGAGTGTGAGATACACCATATATTTAAGAGAATACTCTTCTCATAAACCATCTCTAAGGTGTAGGTGTATCTATCTTGCTAAATGATGGAGGATGAGTTTTCTAAAACTCTTAATGAATTTTGTAGATCTTAAGAGTGGGGTCTCACAAAATGGCAAGAGCGCCCTTGACAGAATCACCTATATGAGTATTGTGAAGTGGGGCCTCTTCTATGAGAATAAGGGTTTAATTCTTGAATAATACTCATGAAACCAGGATAACGCACAAAGGCCGGTTTAATGTGCGGGCTTAGGGCTCTATATTGCGCTTGGATTATTATTTGTAAGATATATATCTTGTCTCCCTTAAGCAGTCATAGTTCAAGGTAATAGACCACTATTGGCTCTGGAACAAATATATATATTTTTTTACTAAGTAGAGGTTCAAGGCAATGCTACCTCTATTATGGATAATAGTCTATCTCTACCCAAGTGTCTACGTGTTTGTGTTTGTGTTTATTTTTATAAAATAAGTGGGGGATCGTTGGTATTTCATTAAAAATAAATATATTATATTATATGATTAATGCCCCAATGGTTATATATGTTACAACTTCTCTTCTCTCTATTTTTAATGTGTTTAAAAGCTTTTGTTATTAGCCTTAAAACTATTCAGTTTTTGGCAATGTAACTGTATTATAAAATGCTTTGAAGTACTTTAATTGGCTGAATGGTTTTGGGTTTTATTTGGCTGTTTTCTTTGTGCTTTGTTTCTTTGTTTTAAAAGCTTATAATATTTATTTAATTGTGGCTAACAACTAGAATTTGAAAAGGTGGTTCACTACACTATATATATGTGTATGTGCTTCTTCAATTGGTATGAGATACAATTGTAAGTGTAACCTAATTGTAGTGTGTTCATATTATTTGTTTATATTGTGTGAGTAAACACTTTGGTAGAGAAGGGTGTTGGAGAAAGTCTTTTCCTCCTATTTATGCAGAATATTGGAGGATAATATCCTAGAGGCAACGCGTCTAGAACTCGTTGCACCTGGTGGATATACTAAAAATTACCTGCGAGAGGCGTGAATTGTCTTAAAGAAAGCGAGATACCCGTGCCTCATCCTGGTGCCACATCTCTAATTTTCTCTAACCTATTGTTATTATTTGTATTTTATTTTCTATTTTGTAGGCTTGGGAACAACAAAATATCATGCCCAAATGCACCATATGGTTATGAAGAGATAATACCTTACTATAAGAAGAATGATCATGAGAAGGAATGAATCTATGCACCATGCTTTTGCCCGCATTCAGACTATGATTTTGTTGCCTGATCCAAGGAGTTAGCCCTCCACTTCAATCGTAAAACATGTGGATTCTGCAGTCTATTTTGTGTATGATAACTTTCTCTCTGTCACAATAAATGTCAGTGACAAAGTCATTGTTCTTCAGGAGCAGAGGAATGGTGTCAGTTGCATTGCCCCCAACTCATCCAAGGCAGCGTTCCATTATGAACTTGTCGCTACATCTCATGGATGCTCTCGAAAGTTACAATCTTTAATCCAAAACAGTCAAGGCCATATTGCATTTACTCCTTCATTTGTGTTCCTATTGATACCATCTGATTTTTTCTGTTATGGACAGCTGAAGTTGGACCTCTGCATAGGGTGGAATGTTAACTCATCACCCCGCGTATCCATACATTTGTAGAGGTTATTGGAACCAAACCTTGGTTGGAGAATGATATGAATTTGTGCACATTTTTGTTTGTTTGTTTTGTCACAGTCAAGAATGAAGTTATATTTTAGTTTATTTTTTAAAAAAGATTTTTTTTCCCTTGTTGAGGAAAACTTGATGTTTTCTGTAGGCATATTTACTTTTGCTAATAAAATTTGTACACAATAAGTAGTAAATAAGAACTGTACTAATTGTTGGCATAAGCCAACCTGTTCTTGTTGAAAAAGTATTGTTTGAGGGAGTAAAGAAGACTAGCATGATTGCATGGGACTGTATAGTTTATATTCCAAACTTCTGTTTTTGTTTTCTTCTTGAGTTTTCTCCACTCATGCCATGTTTTGCCCCCTTTGAAACTAGTTGGAATTCGGGGAGAAAATAAGTTAGATCAAACTAGATCACAATTTAAACAAGACAATTTAGGGTTAGGATTTATTTTTTTGACTTGAGTCTATCTTAAATTAAATACGTTGACTTAATCTAAGCCTAAAAGTCAGACTGTTAGCTGCTCAAAAGCAGCCTATCTCATTACCATCCCTAGCTGTAGTGCATGATTTTCTTACCATGTTGAGGAGCTTTGTGGTGGGATTACAACAGTCATAACATGTATCGTTTCTTTCACCACTAACTTTGGTATTTTTTTTTCCAAGTAATTATTTCCAAACAAAAAGCTTTCTGGTAAAAAATTATTAAAGAACAAAGTTTTGATGCAATCGTAAGCAATTTTTAATGATAAATCTGCAAAGGGAAGTTAAACACTTTTCGTTTTTTGTTCTTTCTATAGAAATGGTATATATTAAAAAGTATATATAATTGTACAAGCTCAGCATGTGCGTCGCTGTCTCCTGCTGAGCCAGACCAACCCATCTTCAAAGAAATTTGGAAACTGAAATGTCACCCTCGTTTAAAGCACTTTCTATGGAAATGTGCTCACTCTTCACTCCCCGTTTCAGAAACAATTCTTTCTAGAAGAATAAATGTTGCACCCATGTGTAGATGTGGCACTTCAGAAAACATTCTTCACTGCCTTAGAGATTGTACCAGAAGTTATGAGTTATAGAAGAGACTAAATTGCAAAGACGAGTTCTTTGAAGGTAAACCAGAAGAATGGTTGCTTGCCTCGATCTTAGACCTTCCCACAATCTCTTCAACATTCCATGGCCCACTCTATCCCATTATTTCTGTTGGACCATATGGATGTTGAATTATAAACTTGATCAAATCCATAATCAAAAGCCCAAGATCCAAATAAAGTGAAAGATATTTATAGAGAAATTTCTACAATTTTCTAGTTAGTGCATGATATTTAATCTCCAAGTTAGATAAGTCATTTCCAAGATAAAAGACTCATTTCCAAGTCAAGTGACTAATTTTTGAGATGGATGACTCATATTCTAAAGTCATTAGTTTTTATTAAGTAATTTATGTTTTGTGGTGTATGTTGATTGTATTCTCCTATAAATAAGAAGGCTTGTAAGTTGTTTTGATCAAACAAGAAATTTGAGAGTATTTTCAATAACAAGCTTTTTCTTCTTAAGCGAGTTGTATTAGAGAGTTTGAGAATTTAATTATTTTTGAGTGAGTTTCCTTCCAATAAAATGGTATCAGAGTGACCTGTTGAAAGGAAAGGTACCCCTATAGCATATCAAATCGAAGATCTCGATGAAAGGAATGCAACGCCACTAGAATCAACCTGATTGGAGTACGGACGCGCTGAAGCTGCTGTAAAGAGAAGTTGAAACAAGACATGGCCAATGATATGACTTCCTTTCAAGTTCCTACACTAATAAATGACAACTACGATAATTGGAGAATAAAAATGAAGGCTCTTTTGGGTGCACACGATGTTTGGGAGGTCTTAGAAAAGGGTTATAGTGAGCCAGAGAATGAGGTTACTCTAACCTCAACTCATAGAGAAAACTTGAAAGACACACGGGAAAGAGACAAGAAAGCTCTCTTTCTCATCTATCAAGCCTTATATGATGATGACTTTGAGAAGATTTCAAGTGCAAGCTCCGCTAAGGAAGCATGGGAGAAGTTGCAAACTTCTTACAAAGGATCCGAATAAGTGAAGAGAGTTCACCTTCAAGTGTTAAGAGGTGAATTTGAATCCCTTCAAATGAAAGCATTCAAGTCTATTTCTGATTACTTCACAAGAGTGTTGATCATTTTCAACCAGTTGAAAAGAAATGGTGAAGAGATAGAAGATGCTAGAGTAATGGAAAAGACACTCCTCTCTTTACATCCAAAATTCGATCACATCGTTACAACAATTGAAGAAACAAAGAATTTGGAGGAAATGACAATCGAGTAACTTCAAGGATCTTTACAAGCCTATGAAGAAAAGCAAAAGAAGAAGCAAGAGACTTCAAAGCAACTCCTCAAGGTGCAACTCAAGGAGAAAGAAGAAACCCAAGGCTACAATAGAAATCAATGTGGTCAAGGAAGGGGTTGAGGCCAAGGACAAGGTAGAGGTTGTGATCGTGGACGAGGTTGGAACAACAACAATTACAACAACTATGAAAAGGGAGATAGCTCACCAAGAGGTCATGGAAAAGGAAGTTCGAACTCAAGGTATTCCAAATATCAAGTTCAATGTTATAATTGTCAAAAGTTTGTTCATTGTGCATCAAAATGTAGAGCTCCTAACAACAAAGTTGAGGAGAGGACCAACTATGTGGAGGAGAAGACCAATGAAAAAGGAATTCTTCTTCTAGCACAAAAGGAGAATGATGGTGGCCAAGAAAGCTTATGGTATCTTGACACTAGTGCAAGCAATCACATGTGTGGAAGGAAAGACATGTTCGTAGAGATAAATGAATTAGTTTGTGGAAATGTTTCATTTGGAGATGATTCTAATATACAAGTGAAAGGAAGAGGTAATATTCTTATCCGTTTGAAAGATGGGAGACATCAATTTATTTCCAATGTTTACTATGTGCCTAATATGAAGAGTAACATATTGAGCTTAGGGAAACTCTTAGAGAAAGGTTATGATATTCACATGAAGGATATAATCTTTCAATAAGAGACGATCAGAATAATTTCATTGCTAAAGTCCCAATGATGAAGAATAGAATGTTTATGATCAATATCCAAGATGATGTTGGAAAGTGTCTAAAAGCTTGCTATAAAGATGCATCATGGTTGTGGCATCTTCGATTTGGGCATCTTAATTTCTGAAGTTTGGAGCTGCTATCTAAGACAGAGATGGTGAAAGGACTCCTTTGCATCAACCATCCGGACTAGCTTTGCGAAGGATGTCTACTTGGGAAGCAATTTAGAAAAGGCTTTCCAAAACAATCAGAATCAAGAGTAAGAGATTACCTAAAGAATTTTGGGCAGAAGCTATACCTTGTGTTGTGTACCTTTTAAATCGATCACCCACTAGAAGTGTATGGGGTAGAACACCACAAGAAGCATGGAGTGGAAGAAAGCCCACCATCTTACACCTAAGAGTTTTTGGATGCGTAGCCCATGTTCATGTGCCAGACGAGAGAAGAACCAAGCTAGATGATAAGAGTGAAAGTTTCATCTTCATTGGCTATGACTCAAGTTCGAAGGGGTACAAGTTGTACAATCCAAATAAAAAACAGCTTGTGATTAGCTGAGATGTGATATTTGATGAAGAAGGAGAATGAGATTCTGGATCTCATAACAACAACTTTACTTTTGATCTTCCACCTGAAGAAGAAGAGCAAGCAAAGGAGCAACCACAAGAAAAGTCGACCACCCCACCTGCAATGCCAACATCAGCTACCCTTAGAGACTTATCACCTTCATCAAGTGAAAGACTAATGCCTCGTGAACGAAGACTTCAAGATCTCTATGAAGAAACTAAAGTTCTTGATAATTTTACACTATTGTTTCTTTGCTGATTGTGAACCAGTGACTTTTCAAGAAGCTGCATAGAAAAAGAAATGGAGAGATGCGATGGATGAAGAAATCAAAGCCGTTGAGAAGAATAACAGTTGGGAGCTACCCACTATTCTAAAAGGGCACAAGGCAATTGGTGTCAAATGAGTGTACAAGACAAAAAGAAATGCTAAGGGAGAGGTAGAAAGACACAAGGCGAGGCTTGTTGCGAAAGGCTATAGTCAAAAAGTTGAAATTGATTATGATGAGGTATTTGCTCCTGTTGCTCACTTAGAAACTATAAGGCTAATTATTTCTTTAGCTGCTCAGAACAAATGGAAGATCCATCAGATGGATGTAAAATCTGTCTTCCTAAATGGAGTGCTTGAAGAAGAAGTCTATATTCAACAACTGGTAGGTTATGAGATCAAAGGCCATGAAGACAAAGTTTTATAGTTAAATAAGGCTCTTTACGGATTAAAGCAAGCACCAAGGGCATGGAATAGTCAAATTGACAAGTATTTTCAAGATAATGGCTTCACCAAATGCCCCTACGAGTCTGCTCTTTATGTCAAGATAAAAAATGGAGATATTCTAATAGTGTGTTTGTACATGGATGTTTACCGGCAATAATCCAAGTTTATTTGAAGAATTCAAGAATGTGATGGCTAGGGAGTTTGAAATGACCGACATGGGCTTGATGGCATACTACCTTAGATTTAAAGTTAAGCAAACAGAAGAAGGTATATTCATCTCCCAAGAAAGCTATGCAAGGGAGATACTTAAGAAGTTTAAGATGGAAGGTTGTAAGCCAGTAAGCATGCTAGCCAATTGTGGAGTGAAATTATCTAAGTATGATAATGGTGAAAGCATAGATCAACAATGTTCAAAAGTTTAGTTGGAAGCTTGCGCTATCTGACATGCACAAGACTGGATATTCTTTATGCAGTTGGACACATGAGTCGATATATGGAGAATCCAACTACCACCCATTTCAAAGAAGCTAAGAGAATCCTTCACTATATCAAAGGTACAATTAATTTTGGCTTGTTCTATTCAGATTCTAATGGTTATAAACTTGTTGGATATAGCGATAGTGATTGGGGTGGAGATATGGATGATAGAAAGAGTACTAGTAGGTTCATGTTCTTCATGGGAAACACAACTTTCACATGGATGTCAAAAAAGCAACCGATTGTCACTCTTTTTACTTGTGAAGTTGAGTACGTAGCTACTATTTCATGTGTTTGTCATGCTGTTTGGTTGAGAAACCTGTTGAAGGAGTTGAATATGACACAAGGAGAGCCAACTAAGGTTTATATTGACAATAAATCAGCCATAGCCTTAGCAAAGAATCCAGTCTTCCATGACCGATCCAAACACATTGACACTCGCTACCATTACATAAGAGAGAGCATAGCAATAAAGGATGTGCAAGTGGAGTACGTGAAGTCCCAAGAACAAAATGCAGATATCTTTACCAGGACACTGAAGAAAGAAGTCTTCGTAAGGTTGAGAAATTTACTTGGAATCACAAGATCAAGTTTTTGAGAGAGAGGGGGGGGGGGGGGTGAATTNGGGGGTTGAATTATAAACTTGATCCAATCCATAATCAAAAGTCCAAGACCCAAATAAAGTGAAAGATATTTACAGGGAAATTCCTAAAATTTTTTAGTTAGTGCATGATGTTTCATCTCCAAGTCAAATAAGTCATTTTCAAGAAAGAAGACTTATTTCCAAGTCAAGTGACTAATTTCCAAGATGGATGACTCATCTTCCAAAGTCATTAGCTTTTATTATGTAATTTATGTTTTGTGGTGTATGTTGATTGTATTCCCCTATAAATAGGGAGACTTGTAAGTTGTTTTGATCAAATAAGAAATCTGAGAGTATTTTCAATAACAAACTTCTTCTTCTCCTTAAGCGAGTTACATTAGAGAGTTTGAGAGTTTAGTTATTTTTGAGTGAGTTTCCTTCCAACAATGGAACGATAGAAATAACTTGCTATTTAACAACAAAGACACTCCCATTGTCTCATCTTTCCAAAGAGCATTAGCTCTTGCCTTGTAGTTCTTTCGCATTTTCCTCATGATGCACCAACTAAGCTCAACACCATCCACATAAATTGGTCTCCTCCCCCATTCAGCTAGTTCAAACTCAATTGTGATGCCTCAACAACAAACAATATATCAAGGTGTCATAGGAGTACGAGTTGTTATTAGAGACTACTGTGGGAAATGGGTTGCAGGCATTATGGGTAACATTGGTTATAGCACATTCAATAAGGGAGAACTTTGAAGCATTAAAGAAGGACTAGAACTAGCTGTTAGCTTAAATATCCAATGTCTTGTCTTTGAATCAGACTTTCTTATTGCTATGAATTCTTTGCAGCAACTTCTTATTTCGGAAACTCACCTGGAGCACTCTAATTGACATTTGTATGTTGCGGATGAGGAAGATGACAACAATTCAGATCAAGCACACATTCATATACTTGCTTGAAGACCTAGTAATATTTGATTATGTACCAAACTTTATTTTACCTTGCTTTATTGCTGATGCAGATTAGGGAACTATGTTTTAACCAAAAAAAAAAAAAAGGAACTATGTTTCCCCGACTTTGTAGTACAACTTAGCTTATTTTAATATATTTCAATTTAACCAAAAAAAATAGTACATATGTGATTTTACTAGGGATAAACACCATAATTTATAAGTAAACACTCTAATAGTTAAAAAATTGTTTTTAGTTAGATTGATCCTTTTAATTGAACGAAGTATGTGTTGTGAGAGAAAATCCATGACGCTTGCTTCTTATTCTTATCTTTGAAATTAGTAAGATAATCCGATGTAGAAGAAGTTACATTATCCTAAAAAACAAATAAACAGTGGAAGCAGTGGAATTACCTTCCTTGTATGTCTACCACAGTAATTGTATTGTGGAGCCTTTTGACAGCAACCTCCACAATGAGATATCAAAATAACTTCTTCGAGAGGCACTTCTAACAACCACCTCTCCACATTCCCCAGATGGCGCCAATCTTCTTGTTGAGATCTCTAGGCGATAATGTATGATGTGCGGGAATATTGAAGCCCTCACATCTCCTTCTAGAAGGTATCCTCCAGCCATATCTGATCCTCAAGTCTCCTAAACATTATGCCCCTACATACCACTAACAACATGTGCTAATCATTCGCACATAACCTATCTTTTTCAAGTTGAGAGACTTTTTTCCCTCCAAAACTAGTAATACGATAAGCCAATGGCATGTGTGTCTAGTGACACTTTCTCTAATCATAAAAANGAGATCTGTAGGCGGTAATGTATGTGCGGGAATATTGAAGCCCTCACATCTCCTTCTAGAAGGTATCCTCCAGCCATATCTGATGCTCAAGTCTCCTAAACATTATGCCCCTACATACCACTAACAACATGTGCTAATCATTCGCACATAACCTATCTTTTTCAAGTTGAGAGACTTTTTTCCCTCCAAAACTACTAATACGATAAGCCAATGGCATGTGCGTCTAGTGACACTTTCTCTAATCATAAAAACTAGAGGGTTTGATGTTATAGATTCTATTTCTCTTATGTATTCCCCTTCCTTATCCTTAGCACTTTGCACTACTATGTAATAAAAATAAAAATAAATACGATAATTGATAAGGATAAATAATAATACTTTCAAATTTGAAAATTTGGATAGAGCATGTATGGACTATTCTTTATTATAAATAATATATATCTATACCACATAATTATATATAAAAGTATGGATGGCAGAAACTTTTGAATGTCCAAAATAACCTCTTCGGTGCCATGGGAGATTAGAGTTTCAAAAAGGAAATCTTATTCTCCTAGCAAAACTCCACTACCATGTCTATGGATTCAATTGATCTTGAACAATGAAATGGAATTAACAGTGTCACTAAGTCCAATAGAGAATCTTGATCAGTAACTTGCAGACCCAGAGAAGAGGGCTCTGACAAGCATGATATATACACGAACCACATAATAGACATGAACTAAATGCTTAATGTTCCAAAAAGTCCCATACTCCCATTAGGAATGACAATAATATGCACAGGGTCATAGGACTTTTCTTTTTCTGAACTTGTAAAATTTTCAACACGCGTTTTTTTGTTCTGGCAGCAAGGAGATGGGGAACAAACCAAAAGAAGTAGGCCCTGGCCAGCAGGCTCCACTCCTTTCAAACCCACTATTCCAGAGGTAGGTAAGGAAAAAAATAACTAAGAAACCTATATTTCATTTTACAAACAAAATGACAACAACAGCAACAACAAGGTCTAAGAGATTAGCAAGCCTATGATTTGATTTACATGGCAACTAATGACTGCTTGTTAGAAGAATTCAAGAAGACAATGATGAGTCATTTTGAGATGACAGACTTAGGACTCATTAAGTATTTTCTTGGCATGCAAGTGAAGCAAGAACATGGCAGAATTTTTCTTTCTCAAGAAAAATATGCTGCAGATTTGTTAAAGAAGTTTCATATGGCAAATTGCAAATCACCTCCTACTCCCATGATTTTTAATGAAAAACTTTCAAAGAATGATGGTGAAGAGAAGGTAGATGAGACTTTACACCAAAAACTTGTAGGATCACTCATTTACCTCACAAATACAAGACCTAGCATTGTTTATGTTGTTAGTATTATTTCTCAATATATGAGTGAGCCTAGCAAGCAACATTACGCATCAGCCAACACAAGAATATTCAGAATTATAGAAAGCCATTTCAGCCCTTTCTTGTTCTCTCTCTAATATTTTCCATCTTGATTGCTTATTTGATCCTATAGGCCTACCATACTTTCGTGTGGTGCATAATTTCTAGATTTTCTAACAGGAAAATCATTTGTGTAAAGGAGAAATTCTCACATGGAGTATTTGAATCCTTTTTTTCTTCTTGAATCACCATCACCATATAGTTAACTCCATTGTATTAGCTCAACATATTTATGGATTCAGAGGAAACATTTGAACATACCTGGCTCAAAATAACATGCAAAGTCAATTTTAGTGGTCAAGTTGTTTTGTTTTCTTAGAGGAGGGAGACAGAGAGAGAGAGNATAGAAGACATTTCCGTTTCTTACACCCGTTTGTGAGGATATTTGAAGTCTTCCATATTTAAAGATCAGATATCAGCACTGCCACTGCATGCTGGAGCAGTTCTACCTTCTGCTAGAGCCACAGCACGGTCTTGTCAAGCATCAGATATATTAGATCAAAGCCTAACACCATCAAGAAATGGATACTTCTTAACCTCTAAAGCAACAGCATCCCGTTTCTGCCAGGGCATAATTTAGAAGTGTTCTAAGTATTCTTATAACTTGTTCAGCTAGCACGTGGATGTCCCAGAATGATTCATGCTAACTTCCCCAAGTAACATATGCTTCAATAGGAATGACTCACCCATAGAAGTAAGCATAAAGTCTACCACTAATACACCATTCAGAAGAGCCATACCTGTTTTTCCTTTTCCAATATCGCTTTAATTGGACGGTGTGCAGCAGTTACACACAAATTCTTAAATATAAGAGCAAGAAAGCAACTTACATATTGATTAAGAATAACACCCGCTTAGAAAGAATAAAACCAACAGCATGAATGCAGAAATTAGAACAATTTTTGTTTATTTGCACCTAATTGGGTTTTCCCATATCAAGGTTTATAAAGCTAATATCTAAATATTTTAAGCTCTGAGATGTCAAATGCTCTAGACTTTATCAAAAATAAATAAATTGATAAGAAATGTTATCTTCAAGAACATTAAGGCACTCTTCCAACCCAGGACGGTGTCATTATTGTTTTTTTAACATTGGTGTACTACGTGAGGGTGTACAGCTTAGTGTCATTGATCTTCCATATGCACTGGAGCTGAGTCAATTGCTTAACTGGTATTATAAATCTAACAAATAAAGTGAGAGCACCCAATAATTGTGATGCTTAATTAGACTGCCATGCTTCTCAGATCAGATCTTTCTGTCCTTTTCATTCTCTAAATAGTGCAGTTGTCACCAATTCTATGGAGAGTGACACACTTCAATAGTTTATTGCAAATAAATTGTTTCATCTTTCATTTTATGGTTTGTCAATATCATACTGTGATATTTTCTTTTTTAGGAAAAGCTAAATTTTCATTAGAATAATTATATCAGTTACAAAATGAAGTGAGTTGCATTGAAAAGTCTACCCCGCTTAAAGTAAACTCTGAGTTGGATTAAGTATTTGAGAATTTTAAAACGATTTTGAAATGTGGGGATTAAAATGATGCATTTTAATTCTCTTCATTGGTCAAATTCCATATTTGGATAGTTCTTTCGATATTCATCATAGTAGAATCTAGCAAAACATGTAATCAGATCTAACAATAAAAATAGAGCACAAATGAAAAGATGAATAAATGAAGTTCAAACCAATTCAGAAAGAGATTAATTCTAATAGAGAACAATAGATTATTTAGCATCTAGTACAATAGCACCGCTCTTCTTTGTCGGCGGTGGACTTTTCTATCCTTGCAAGTCATAAACACTGGCACGCATCGCCTGTTGAAAATAAATATAATTTGAGATTATTGTTCTAGGTTGTGTCTTTTAAAGTCATAACTTTCATATTTTTAGTGCACTTCAATAAAACATTATTTACATTTAGAAGGTATCACTATAGCTAGTGAGAGTTATGGAGTTATGTCTCTACGTAATAGTATAAATAAGAGTGTCAAAGAATGTATCAATTGGAATTGAGGTTTAGAGTTCTTCAGCCAAGTGTAGAAAACTTGGGGTTGAGTGCAAGTGAGTGCCTCCCCCTCCAACATCATCAGGGTGGCAAGACTTTTTTCTACAGAAATGACTTTTTCTGATTTTTTTTTTCTGTGTGAAAAAGTGAGCATAGATTTCAGGTATATATAGAACCCAAAAAAGCTCTTTTTAATAAGAATATTAGTATACAATGTGTTGGGGAGTTAATGGTGACTTGACTTGAAAAATGAATGATAAGAATATGTTAATGATTCTAAATGTTTCCATGTATTAGTATAAATAAGAATATTGAGTCATGTGTCATTTGGGATTTGAGATTGAGAATTCTTCTGCAAGTGTAGTAGTCACTTATAGACAGAGGGATGTTAGTGCAAAATGGTACCTCCCCCTCCAACAACTACTATTGTCATTTATACAAGTGTAGTCCCGATTATGAATGTCTTATAAGGGCACTAGTACAAGCAAAAGTACATGCAGAAACATGATATACCAATACCATTATGACACTTTGAACCGGAAAAATGAAAACTATTTTCCATAAAAATCGTGAAACTAATAAGAAAAAAATATAGATTGGATAGGTAAATTTACCATATTTTGGTCACAAACAAGTACAACGTCCTACACAAGTAAGTGTAATTATTTTCAAAATAACTACACCTCACCTTCCCTCATCTACTCTCATTTTTCTTTTCCATTCTTAAGTCCACTCTCCCTTAACCACCCTATTATTTTAAATCTGAAATTTAGATATTTTTTCTTATACACACTTAATATTTCTATCAGTTCTAATTATTATGAAGTTGAATTTGCATTCAAAGAAGAAGTGAGCAATTAGGATCTCCCTGCTAACTTTCGGAACAAGTGGAATGTAGCATTTATCTTGAGCCAGCCATCGATGCAATTCAAGTGACAATATGAAAGTTGAATTGAGAACAAGTTATTATATATAAAAACAAAAAAGAGGAGTATGACTTCACTAATATTAAGCAATGTTTGGCTCCTATCCTTGTGCAGAAAAGCTCAAAACCAGATAAACCACGACAAATAGTTTGGTTGCTTTCTCTCAATTGGAAAGGAAAGAAAATATAGGGTTGGCCCAATCCACAGGATATTTGCTTGTCGAAAAATAATGTGCTTTTCCTGTAAGAAAGGAAAAAGAAAGGCAAGCTATCCAAATCAGAAAGGAAAGAAAATATAGGGTTGACCCAAACCACATGATATCAATTTTTCACCAACCGATGTGCCTGTTGGTAAAGAAAGGTAAGGAAGCCATTGAGATTCGCCCCGTTAAAAGCAAACTGTCAAAAAGGTTATGTGAAATTTTAGAGTTTGGTGGCAAAATCCCTCCTATAAAAGCTAAAAGAAAAACATCTACAGCCACAGTAGATCAGCCGCTGGAAAACCTAGACCCAGCTACAGCCTCCGCAAAGGTGTCTCTCATTGACGTTGTAGATCATTCTCGTGAAGGACACCCAGCCCCACCATTTCCTCAGGTTGATTGAAGCTTATCAATTCCTCTGGTTATTATCTGGCTCTTTTCACTATTTTGCTTTAGTAGTTTTCTTGAAGCTTGATTGGATTAATATTAATTGGGTAACATTTGGATGAGAAAGAGTCCTGATCTGTGTAGATGGCTTTGTTAAATTAAAAATTATCAATTCAGAAGTAATAACTTTTTCATTTTTGAAATTAACATCTTAGAGACTTCCAATATTTTCTTTTTAGCGAAAGAAAAGTTTTGTCAAATTTCTGATTCACTTGTTGATATCCTAGTTTTCTAGTTATCATGTGGATGATTAAGGGCACAGATAAGTTTTGCACAATGACATTCAAGTCCAGTGTCCTCTAGGGTTTCCTTTTCCACACACACTAAGTATATAAGTCAGTTTTCTGATCAATTTTGTAATCTCATAGTGGCCTCTCTTGGATTACAACCAAGCTTTATGTGGCATCTTAGGGAAAAAAAAAATTAGATGGTTGTGNTAAGAATATGTTAGTGATTCTAAATGTTTCCATGTATTAGTATAAATAAGAATATTGAGTCATGTGTCATTTAGGATTTGAGATTGAGAATTCTTCTGCAAGTGTAGTAGTCACTTGTAGACAGAGGGATGTTAGTGCAAAATGGTACCTCCCCCTCCAACAACTACTATTGTCATTTATACAAGTGTAGTCCCGATTACGAATGTCTTATAAGGGCACTAGTACAAGCAAAAGTACATGCAGAAACATGATATACCAATACCATTATGACACTTTGAACCGGAACAATGAAAACTATTTTCCATAAAAATCGTGAAACTAATAAGAAAAAAATATAGATTGGATAGGTAAATGTACCATATTGTGGTCACAAACAAGTACAACGTTCTACACAAGTAAGTGTAATTATTTTCAAAATAACTACACCTCACCTTCCCTCATCTACTCTCATTTTTCTTTTCCATTCTTAACTCCACTCTCCCTTAACCACCCTATTATTTTAAATCTGAAATTTAGATATTTTTTTCTTATACACACTTAATATTTCTATCACTTCTAATTATTATGAAGTTGAATTCGCATTCAAAGAAGAAGTGAGCAATGAGGATCTCCCTGCTAACTTTCGGAACAAGTGGAATGTAGCATTTATCTTGAGCCAGCCATCGATGCAATTCAAGTGACAATATGAAAGTTGAATTGAGAACAAGTTACTATATATAAAAACAAAAAAGAGGAGTATGACTTCACTAATATTAGGTAGTTCAGTTCAGTCTTCCCTTGATATCAATAGAAGAAAAAACATTTAGCCTTCCCTTGATAGACTGTGCTGATGTGACAATAATTTGATGAAGTGACATTGCTGGAGATTGTCTGTTATTGCCAAAACATCGTCCTCAATACGGCAGATCAACAGTGGCACAGTATCAAAATATTACTACATCAACTCAATGTTTTTTTTTTTTTTTTTTTATGGAGGGACTTAATCTCTGTAATTTGAAAATATAAGGACAATATTGTTGTAACTGAAATCGGAGAGATCAACTTGAAGTCTTTTAAGAACTAGAGGTACCAAATTGTATTTTTATTGCTAGAACCATTAAACAAAAACATGCATTTGAATGAGATTTAGTCATAAAACGATGTTCTTCTCATCAAACTCAAAACAGTCCAATACGTTGGCATGAAACACTAGTGTAACATATAACGTCAATAGCTTGGCTCCAATATTGCAATTGAAGTGGACGATAATAATCCAACGAGAATTTCCAACAATCATCTGAAATCAGAACCAATGCAGAGGAAATCGGATGGGAAGATGAAATCCACTTTTCTGGGTAGGGTTTATTGGGCAAGCGATTCTTTCTAATTGATAACACTCTAACCATTTGCAAGAGCCGTTGAGAAAGGTTAAATTTATGTTGAACCTGAAAGGTTTTATGTTATGCTGCGAGAACTATCTGGGAAAACAAGTATCAATTTATCCCAATAATTTTGGAGAAAGGTCAAATTTACTAGGGTATAATCCTTACTCTATTTCAATTTTTGGGATATTAAGCAATGTTTGGCTCCTATCCTTGTGCAGAAAAGCTCAAAACCAGATAAACCACGACAAATAGTTTGGTTGCTTTCTCTCAATTGGAAAGGAAAGAAAATATAGGGTTGGCCCAATCCACAGGATATTTGCTTGCCGAAAAATAATGTGCTTTCCCTGTAAGAAAGGAAAAAGAAAGGCAAGCTATCCAAATCAGAAAGGAAAGAAAATATAGGGTCGACCCAAACCACATGATATCAATTTTTCACCAACCGATGTGCCTGTTGGTAAAGAAAGGTAAGGAAGCCATTGAGAGTCGCTCCGTTAAAAGCAAACTGTCAAAAAGGTTATGTGAAATTTTAGAGTTTGGTGGCAAAATCCCTCCTATAAAAGCTAAAAGAAAAGCATCTACAGCCACAGTAGATCAGCCGCTGGAAAACCTAGACCCAGCTACAGCCTCCGCAAAGGTGTCTCTCATTGACGTTGTAGATCATTCTCGTGAAGGACACCCAGCCCCACCATTTCCTCAGGTTGATTGAAGCTTATCAATTCCTCTGGTTATTATCTGGCTCTTTTCACTATTTTGCTTTAGTAGTTTTCTTGAAGCTTGATTGGATTAATATTAATTGGGTAACATTTGGATGAGAAAGAGTCCTGATCTGTGTAGATGGCTTTGTTAAATTAAAAATTATCAATTCAGAAGTAATAACTTTTTCATTTTTGAAATTAACATCTTAGAGACTTCCAATATTTTCTTTTTAGCGAAAGAAAAGTTTTGTCAAATTTCTGATTCACTTGTTGATATCCTAGTTTTCTAGTTATCATGTGGATGATTAAGGGCACAGATAAGTTTTGCACAATGACATTCAAGTCCAGTGTCCTCTAGGGTTTCCTTTCCCACACACACTGAGTATATAAGTCAGTTTTCTGATCAATTTTGTAATCTCATAGTGGCCTCTCTTGGATTACAACCAAGCTTTATGTGGCATCTTAGGGAAAAAAAAAATTAGATGGTTGTGGAGAGTAGGGAGTTGGGGTTGATTTATGATGTAGGCTAATTCCTAAGCATATTCATCTAGATCGCATAACTTTTAGTCTGAGTGACGTATTTGGGGTGTTATTGGAAATATTATTGTTTTTATATATTTCTAAGATTATAATTACTCAATTTTTGGAATTTAGTGTAGAGTATCTAAAGGAAGAAGTACTGCTGTTCATTCAATCTTTGAGATCTTGTATTTAAAAGCACCTTTGATCTTGTTTGTAAATGAGAGCGAAAATGACATTTGTAGAATAAAGCTTGAAGGCAACAAAATGAGCAAATATAGTACTTATAATAACATATCATGAACTAAAAACGCATTAAACCCAAAATGGGTGCTCTGATTGCTGAGTTTCTACAAAGAAAGGCATCTTATTCTCCTTATGTGCACTGAAACGTTGAGTTAAATGTTTCTCTTTGTATTTTCTTTGTTGAGTATTGGCCTGAGGAACTTGGGTTTTCTACTTGTACACTGGTTTTGGCGAAGCATGTGATTTTCCTGTCATTACTATGTAATGCTTTTGCCTCTGATACTGGATTTTCTCTTTTTGTTGTACATAGTCTCTCCAAAATTTGTGGTTGTTGGTGGACACAAAAAAATTAATGGACCATCATGGTCATGATATAGTAAGAAAACTATAGTATTCATTTAAACCGGAACCTTTAGCACCCGTTTTCCTTATATGTAAATTATTGCAAAGCCCTTCTATCAATATGGCTTTTGGTTAAAGTTGAAACTTAGGCACTAACGCGTGGCTTCTATTATTTGAAAGCTAGGCACAGTATTGATTATGTCCAAGAAACAATAAAAAAGTGAAATGTATTTTTGTGGTAACTCTGTACATTTGTTTTGAACTGATATGTGTCATGAGGATGAGTTCACACAGATACTTGTTTAGCATTATCTGATGATAAAATTGAATCATGGTGGCAGAACTTGTCTACTTGTTACCTCTAATAGAAAACTTCTGTCATAATTTCTTTTGGTGTGTTTTTACTCCATTGTTATCTACTCATTTTCCTAGATTTTCTGGGTTTGCTACTGTGTCAAGTTGTTCTTGCACATAAAAAGGCCAGCTGTTATGAATTAATAACAGTTTAATGCTTCCTTTGCGATAATAGCTGTGGTTGCAATGAAATGTTGGCATGAATACTAACCTTTGTTTCCTATTTTGTTTATTTGTTTAGTTGTCTGATACAAAACTTTTGACCATGATACTCTTTTTTCTCTTTTTTTCCTAACTTGATTTTTCTTTTTTAATTTTTGCGAACCTAGGGTGCTTCCTTGACTGATTGCAGAAAAACATGCTTTTGTTTGTCAAGTGTACTTTCAGAACAATTCTGATTTAACAGCTTCTTCCTATGCATATTTATATGATATATGCTTTCCTACAATATAATATATATTTATGTGAACTTATCTTTCTAGATTTTTCTCTCAATTGTTGTCAACTATTATAATCCTAATTATTGTGCCCAACTTCATTTTTGACATGAGTTTGCGGTGAAAACTGAAGAGTGAAGACATATGTATGCGTTGCAGATTTTGAAATAGATGTTCTTTTTGGTTATTTTTGTTGTGAAAGCTTTTTCTGCAAATAGAAACTATTGTCCTAGAAATGCTTTTATTGGAAACACTTTCAACAGAAAATTTCCAAAACTTTCTCTTTTCCATCAAATCAAACAAATTAGCAAAAGAAAAACATAACATTGGTAGAATAAATAAAGCAATGTTTTTCTGGTGATAATGAACAAGGCATCTTTGACAGAGAGATGACGAAGTTTTCAGTTGCTCGAGATGATGCTGGCGAAGGACCCAGCAACCCAAGGCAAATGAGGCAGATGATTACTGGAGAAAACCATGAATATGAACAAGAAAAAATTGAAGACCAAAGTGGAACGGAGCATATAGATGGAGAAGAAAGTGAATCAGAACAGGAAGGTGACTTTATCAAAGATGATGATGATTACTCACTCAGTACTAGACTAAGATCAAAAAATTGCGGTAGAGGGGATATTCTTTCCATGATGAATGGTAGGAATCAATCTATTTCAGTGTTTCTTACCGACCCTGGCGTGCTGGATTGCTTCATTTGTTATGAAGCTTTGAGTATTCCTGTCTTTCAGGTTGGTTTTTTCCGTCCCCATATTTTTTTCTTTTTTAAAAATTTCCTCATTCTCTTCCATGTTACATTTATCATGAATGGGTTGCATATGTTGGTTATTTGTGGATTGTGTTTCCAGAGTAATTTTGATAGTTTGGTTTGGAGTGTTAAATGGAATCATGAAAGGATTATATTAGAAGCTTGAGAAATTAAGTTGTGATTCTCACAATTTGAGTTATGACTTGAAGTGTTATCTGTAGTAAGTAAATTTTATGTAGGCTAGTAGTTCTTATCTTTGTTGTCAACACCCATTCTTAGTGCTATTATCTTCAATTGTTATTTCCTGGACTGAGTTTTAACTTTTGGGTTAATTTAACTTGAAGGCCTTTCAAGGGATTTATATTTTGTTAGTTGCTTATATGCAAAATCTCATTTGATAACTTTTTTGGTGATTGGATGGGCATTCAGTTCGAGAATGGACATATTTCTTGCTCTTCCTGCTGTGTCAAGCTTGGGAATAAATGTCCCTTGTGCTTTAAGCCCATTGGCTATAATCGTTGCCAAGCCATTGAGAAGGTGTTGGAATCTGTCCAAATATCATGTGCAAATGCACCATATGGTTGTGAAGAAATAATGCCTTATAGTAAGAAATATGATCACGAGAAGGAATGCATCTATGCACCATGTTGTTGCCCGCATTCAGGCTGCAACTTTGTTGCCTCATATAAAGAGTTAGCCCTCCACTGCAGCGGTAAACACGGAGGGCTTACCATCTGTTTTGTGTATGATCTCGTTTTCTCTGTCTTATTAAGTGGCAGCGGCAAAGTCATTGTTCTTCAAGAGCTGAGTGATGGTAATCTTTTTATTCTCAAGAATAATGTCGAGCAGCAGACGAATGTAGTCAGTGTCAGTTGCATTGCCCCCAACTCATCCAAGGAAGTGTTCCATTGCAAAATTTGGGCTAGATCTCAAGGATGCTGTCTTAAGTTACAATCATTTATCCAAAACAGTCAAGGTCACATTGCCATTACTCCTTCAACGGGGTTCCTGTCAATACCATCTGCTTTTTTCTCATCTGATGGACTGCTGAAGTTGGACATCTGCATAACCAGAAATTTAAGTGGTTATTAAAACTAAACCTTGGTTGGAGAATGACATCAATTTGTAATCATTTTGTTTGTTTTGTCAAAATCAAGAGCGGGGTTATATTTTAGTTCTTCGGTTTTTTTTTTTATCTATTTTTTTGTTGAGCAAACTAGTTATTTCAAACAGATCAAAATAGTTGCTGTTTTCTGTAAGCATACTTACTTTTGCTAATAAAAATTGTAGACAATTAGTATTGGTGTAGTAACAACTCTTGAATTTCAAATCTTAAGTAGTTGGAGCTGCTGCAATATATTCTCTTAGGTTGTTATTTTGTTATAGCTGTTGTATAAACTTTTGAATTCAAAATACAGAATATTACTTGTAACCTAAAGCATCTGTTCTTGTATATAAACAGTACAATCAAATAAGATGTGTACTACTTGTTGGCACACAAACCAACATTTTCTTGTTAAAAAGTATAGCTTGAGATAGTAATTAAATCACTAGCATAATTGCATGGGATTATATATATGGTCTATATTCCAAATTTTTGTTATTCGAATGTAAGTGTTTTAAGAAAAGTATTGATAATTTGTTGCATCAAAAGTCTTTTTCTTTTTTCTTTATCTAATTAGTCTTTATTGAGTTGCCTCCATGTATGCCATATTTCCCCCGAAACTAATTGCAGATCGGGGGGAAAATGAGTTAGACCAAGTTTGCTCACCACCGAAAAGCAACGATTGCATCACTGTTACCAATTCTTATCTTAAGTTTGCTCGTAAATGGGGAGTCTGATTTCGAAATCATGGGATAATTAATACTAACCCAGTGGGAAGACGTCTGTGGATAGCCACTTGTATGAAACTCCATTTTGCTCAGAAGTTTTATTCCATCCTCCCCTTGCATGGCATTCAACTTCTTCCTCCCTCTTTCTTGGACCTAATGTTCTGCTTATGAAAATTCGTCCTTAATTTGGGCTGCATATGTGATGGGAGATAATCATGTGCATTGCATGTGTCCTACTGCAGTTCTTTTTTATTTTTCTTTTCTTTATTAAAAACCCCGAAACTTTTAATAAGGCCTCTGTTGTTTAATTAAATCTTAATTGCAATATAAACAAATTGTTAACCAGAAAGTGTGTATAAAAATTTATGTCCTCTGCCACGCCACTCCCACATGTGTGTTACGTCAGCACAAAACTGTTAGTTTTTGGACGAAGTTAGACCTCGACACCAATTCATTGATTTTGTCAAATTTGAGTTACAAAAGTCTCTTTTCAAAATAGAATGATTGAAATGTTCATATGGCTAATATAAGGGACCAACACTTCGATTAAGCCTTAAATCTATTGAATATAACCTAATTAATTGTGAACTTGTAGGAAATATATAAGCTTGTTCATTTCATGGAAATTCAATTTCAAACATATTTTTCTCAAAAAGAAAAAAATCATATGTTTTGAGTAATTAAACTGGGATTATTAATTGATTCTGCTAAGAAGGTAAGTTATTTAGAGTCTGATTATAATTAATGCTGTTCTATGATGAACTTAGAGACTTTATAATGTGACGCTTCCTAAGTCACTGTGAGATTATTGCTAAAGGTTTCTTACTAAATAAAATGTCGTATTGTTGATATTCCAACAATTTGTATACCGTTTGGAAATTTGATGAACTGATTGCATTAATTTGCTTCTTTCAAACTTGCAAACTTAAATCTGTCAAAAAAATTGAAGCATTCACAAGCTGGAACTAACAATATATGATTGAAGTGATTGATCATTCAGTAATAAAACTTGAAAAAAGATTCTCACTTTGCTATTTTTAACTTACAACCTATTACCTTGAGTTTCTTTTGCCATATCAATCGTGCCTGTAAACCTTAGTCAGAGCTTATTTTTCTTTTCCCTTAAGACTTCTCAGCCAATACCTTAGTTAATATTCCTGTCACTATGGTGAGATGAGTTAGTTTGTGGAGCAATGCTCATAATCTTTAGCAGTATTTTAAGTTATAGATAGAAGTGTATTGTTTAATCTCGATTTAGAGAACGCAATTCAAAAGGTTCCTGTAGATCAGAGAAAGTAAAACAGTTTCATTTTAATGAATATTAACCTCTTTCAAGTGTTATTATAATGTACGTATATTGAAACTACATTATGCAGTTACCCAAAATCTTCATAATTTCTTTTTTAGTCTCGCTCTTATGAATCCTTGCATTCTTGTTATTTTTAGGAAGATGTCTTATATTTGTTTGTATTCTCTCTTTCCTTTCCGATTAATTCTTTTCTTCCTATCAAAACAAACATGCACTTTCATTCAGATGTTAGTATTAGATACTGAGAGCTTGGGATTACCCAAGTTCTCTTCCTAGGAAAAATTGGATCATTACTCCGCTACTTTCAATAATTCCGTGGCTATCTCCAAACCAGCTTGTTTCACACACCTCAAAATTGGTAACATCGCACTATCATCACTAAATAACATCAATGGTTTCACACTTAGAGAGAATGATATAAAGAATCTCTCGGTCTTCAAAAAATATATCGGCACATGATGAGTGATATAGGATAACATACAGAAAAAGACAAATAATATTTCAGTAGTAGATGTAAACAAAGGAGATATAACATATAAGATTACCAAAAACGTATTTCCTATTGCCAAGATTTCATTTTACATGCAACTTATTTTTCTCCATTATCAGGTAAGAAAAGCTATATTACAATAGCTGAGTATTAGTACCGGGTTGAGCTTATGCTTAATGGTATTCCTTAATTGAAACATTATGTATTTTACCCTACAAGTTTGCTTGGTTGGGGGTAATGAGAGTAAATTTTTACACATAAAAAAAAAAAAAAAAGCAGAGTGATTTGTCATAAAAAAATAAAAAATCTCTAGGATCAGCTTGAGGTGGTTTTAGTCTTTCTAAGATTATTGTAGATTGATCCTAGAGATTTGTTTTCTATGTGACTTTTGTTATATGTATAAGCAAAAGTTTACCCCCATAGGATTTACTCTCATTACCACCTACCAAACATACACTAAAATTGTAGGTTATTTACGTCATGAAGGATATAGGCTGCTACCCAACCCATATCCTAGATTTCAATTTTTTTTCTTTTTAGCATGGTCATTTTGAACCTTTTAATTGCGGTAGGTTTTACTTGATTTTGAACGTTTTCCTTTAAGTGCTGCTATCAAAAGACATAATCATACAAGCTTATCAAAAAAAAAAAAAAAAAAAAAAAAAAAAATTCCTATTTCAGTCAATTTTTTACCTTTCATGGTTCACTGAGAAGATATATCCCAATACACGTTTGATCATAAGAAGTGAAAGATAATGAGCACCAATCTGGATACGCTCACTACCTTCATTCTATCTTCTTGTTGGCTGAGGGATAACCTAATTGTGCATCTTATAATTGTGATTAGTGAATCTTGAACTTACTAATATTAAAATCTATATAGTTGATGTTAGGTTAAGAAATGAGAAACAAAATTATATATGTCGTTCACCATGGAATAGTAAGTCACAAAATATTTTTAAAAAAAGCACACCCCACTTAGAATTTCCGCCCAAGATTTTATGTCAACTACTCAAGAATTTTTGTGCCATCAATGACTGTATAAGATATTTGTCCATGCTTTTAGTATTGTATATATGAACAAAATTGACAATATATATACTTAAACACAACCATACATGGATTTGGATGTGAAGAGGTTCAACAAAATTGAACAATCTATTTGTTACTCTCTTCATTTTTGGTCTTGTCCAGAACAAAATTGAACAATCTTTTAAATCCTTGAGAGAGAAATCTTGGAAGCCCATGGCTATGGAGGTGAGATAAAGAACCCACCTACACTCCTAGTCACCATATGAAGGTGGTAAATTTTCATATCACAGACTCGTTCCTGATTTCAAAATATAATGTTGAAGTGATTCAAATATAGGGAAAGAAAGTTTTTAGGAATGGAAAAAGTACATCAAATAATCATGATAGAGGATTAAAGGAAAATCCATTAGCAGCCTACTTTTTCCGTGCTTTTATCAAGATTAATCTTCCACGCCCGTACTTTTTTTGTGTTTTCATGAAGTAGAATAAATTTTGGAGCCATTAGCAACCAACAACCCAGACCAAAAAGAGAAAATAGAATGAAATGTGGTCAATCCTTGATGGAACAACTTCAAAATAATTAAAAGCAGTTTTTATTAGAGGAAGCTTGATCAGCAGCTTCTTGAGAAGAATTTAGAGGAAGCTCACATATTAGAGAGGCTACCAATTGAGGATTATATTTATGTAGGTGAAGACACACAAAAAGAAACCCTAATTCTGGAATATTCTTTTATCTCTTTATTATTTAAATTACAATGTGTATAATTTGGAATTCAAATTTTGTACCCTAATGAATTCAAATAAATGCTGATGGTAGAAAGATCAAAGAACATGATTTTCAACGAATTTAATGACAAATAATTATGAAATTTTAAGGATTTTAGGTACATTTTATTTCATTTTAATTTATTACCAATTTTTTTTTGGTTCCATTGCATACTACACAACATGAGGGGTAATATTTCCCCTCCGATAGTCCCAATGCGATTTGAACACTAGAACTTCACAATGGAATGCCCAATGCACAACCAATAGGCTGTCGTCCCCTTGGGACATTTTGCGCCCACATTTGTTTGTTTGAAATCAAATTTTAATGTGCCATGTGCGTAAGCAGCTGTTACATAAATTGTTCTCATTAATTGGATTTGATGGGAAATATTCATTGTCGACCTATATGGAGCATAAACCAAACCATTAAGGAATATTATATAACGAATTGAATCTGATGCCAAATTGGGGTTGACTAATTTTATTCTAATTATTATAATATCATTCAATTCAAGATGCACTGCATTGAAGTTTGTTCATTTTTCCTGATTTTTGTTTCTATTTCAAACTCGTTTTTGATTTAAAATTAATTTCGTGAAATTAAATGGGGCTGTTTCGTTAACCTTCTTCTAATTATATTATTCATTTACTAAATTTTTAATCCATTTTGTGCTTGTTTTAATTTTTATATATTTATTCTGATTAATTTTTTATATATATTTATTTAATTATATTTTCATTTAATAGAATATATTGCCATGTGACACTTATTACCTATGGAGGCCACAGACTCTAACTTTGTGATACTTGTCCTGCTGAACTCATGTATTTGCCTTTTATATAATAGATTGATTTTGGGCAACAATACCAAAAAAAGATATATGTCCGAACTCCAAATTTAAAATATATCATATGTATGAAATATGTACAGTTCTAGACAATAAAAAGCACCACATCTACTCATGCTACAACAGCACATGGTTATAGTACAAATTAAAACTAATGTATAGTATAAAAAGTAAATTTTTTTTTGAAGATATGATTCAGTAAAATTGATATTGAACAATGAAATAGAATTAACAACGTCACTAAGTCCAATAGAATCTTCATCAGTAACTTGCAGACCTAAAGAAGCGGGTTCTGACAAGCATGATATATACATGAACCAGATATTAGTCATGAACTAAATGCTTATTGTTCCAACAAGTCCCATACTCCAATTAGGAATGACAATAATATGCACAGGATCATTGGACTTTTCTTTTTCTTAACTTTACAAATTTTCATTTTATTTTTCTGGCCAAAATTTTGGAAGGCTCCACTCCATTCAAACCCACCATCCACAAGGTAGGTGAGAGAAAAAAAATAACTTAAAGACCTATATTTCATTTTACAAACAAAATGACAACAACAGCAACAAGAAGAAGGCCTAAGAGATTGATATATTCGGTTAAAATACTTGGCTCAGAATAACATGCAAAGTCAATTTTAGTGGTTGTTTTGTTTTCTTGGAGGGAGAGAAGGGGGAAGCTTATATAGAAGAAATTTCCGTTTCTGATAACCGGTTGTGGGCATATTCGAAGTCTTCCATATTTAAAGATCATATATCTGTTGGATTTTTTCCTAGTGAGCTAACAAGTGTCAAATATATTCTGAAACATGTTATAATCCATTGTGATAAATTGTGTTATTGGGGTTATTTGAGTTCTAAATCCTGCGTGGACTAATATGAGATGTGTTCCTTGTATAAGGGCTTTCCATGATAGGTAAGTTAGCCCATATTGTTAACACAAAAAGAGGCCCCAAGTCTCTCCTTATATGTAGTGTTGTTGCTTATTAAGGTCACGCAACGAAAAAGAAATCTAGGCAAGAGAGTTGTTTCTCTCCTCCACACACAAACAAGTGGTTAAGCTTTAACGGTTTGTCTTTGTGCTATTTTCAGGTAATGAATTTGATGCTAGGTAACCCCTCAAGTCTCAGTTAATTTGTGTTTAATATAAATGCTATAAATCGATATTAATGACTAGTAAATTCCTTCAATATCAGCACTGCCACTTAATGCTGGAGCAGTTCTACCTTCTGCTAAAGCCACAACACACTCTTGTCAAGCATCAGATATATTAGATCAAAGCCTAAAACAATCAAGAAATGGATACTTCTTAATCTCTAAAGCAGCAACATCTCGTCTATGCTAGGGCATAATTTAGAAGTGGTACGGTATGGGTATATTCTTGTAACTTGTTCAGCTAGCACATGGATGTCCCGGAATTTTTCATGCAAACTTCCCCAAGTAACATATGCTTGAATAGGAATGACTCACCCGTTGATGTAAGCATCAAGCATACCACTAATACACAATTCAGAAGAGCCATACCTTTTTTTTTTTTTTTTTTTTTTTTTCTTTTCCAATATCTCTTTAATTGGATGTACGTTGTGTCCAGCAGTTACACACAAATTCTGCAATATAAGAGCATGAAAATTCCTTACATATAAATTAAGAATAACAATTTAAAAAGAATAACACCAATAGCATGAATGCACAAACTAGAATAATTTTCGTTAATTTGCATCTAATTGGATTTTCCCCTATCGAGGTTCATCAAGATAATATCTAAATATGCTAAGCACCAAGATGTCAAATTCTCTAGACTTTATCAAAAATAAAGATAAGTAATGTCAACTTCAAGAACAATAAGGGCACTATTAAGACCATGGACGGTGTCATTTTTTATTTTTTTTTCGCATTGGTGTACAATGTGAGGGTGTTGAGCTTAGTGGGATTGCTTACATGCACTGGAGCTGAGGCGCAATTGCTGAATGTGCTATTATAATTCTAACAAATAGTGGGAGAGCACCTAATAATTGTGACGCTTAATTAGACTGCCACGCTTGTTGGATCAGATTTTTCTTTCCTTTTCATTCTCTTAATAGTGCAGAAGTTTTCACCAAATATGTGGAGGGTGACACACTTTAATAGTTCTTTTGATATTTATCACAGTAGAATCAAGCAGAAGTTGTAATCAAATCTAACAATAAGAATGGAGAACAAATAAAAAGATGAATAAATGAAGTTCAAACCAATTCAAAAAGAGATTAATTCTAGTAGAGAACAATAGATTATTTAGAATCTAGTATTATAGCTCCACTTTTCTTTGTTGGCAGTGGGTTAAAACTTGACTTTTCTGTCCTTGCAAGTCATAAACACTGGCACGCGTGGTCTGGGTGACATGACTTTTTTGTACAGATCAGGGGTTGTTCAGAGACAATATTGGGTGTGTTTGATTCTGTTTTTGTTTTTAAAAAGTGTTTTTGAAAACTATATTAAAAATTGTTCTACAAAACAAAAGTATAAAAAAATATGTTTAATAAACTGTTTTGGAAACAATTTTTAAATAGCTTATTTGGAGAATTGTTTATAATTATCATTGTGCCATTATTGAAAACAACTTGTTCTCCGCCATTTACTTGTTTTGAGAACAAAAACTGCTCTATCTTGTTTTTGTTTTCTTGTTTTTAGAGCAATGTTTTGAGAATAAATTTATAAGAGTAAAACCCTTGTTTGGTCCTCGAAAGATAGGTTCGGTGACAGTTTAGTCCCCCAAAGAATTTTACCGACACTTTAGTCCCCCAAAGATGGTTCCGTTAGCCATTTTAGTCCTCCGCTTGTGCCCGTGAAGTGAACTTAACAGAAAAGGCCACGTGGCCCGTTAACTGGTGATGTGTCCGTCAAATGCTGAGGTGGAACGCTTAAGTGGCAAATGGTGGGGCTGATGACTGGGATGAAGCTAAACGACGTCGTTTTGAAGCTTCTGGTAAACACCCATACGGCGTCGTTTTCGCAGGAGACCTGAGCACTTCTTTACCTTTACCCAAACGGCGTCGTCTCATCGAGAGGCCTTCTTCATCAAACACATTGTCAGAAAATGAGAAAGCACTTGGCCGGAATTTGAACCCTAACCCCTTTGTTCATCGCGAATTCTTCCATTGTTGTAACTGAGGAAGACCATTAGCGAAGGAAAATTCTTGCATTCCTGGAAGATTTCCCCAAATTGACAGCTTCTGCGTAGCCCCCGAAGTCGCCATTGACGCAGTGTGATTGTTGTAACAGTTGTGACTTTCGGTGTCACTGTACACATTTCGATTCGTTGGAACTCAGTGGTGGTGGAATCGCCTAAGCCCCATCTTGTAACCCAAAGCCCCAATATCGATCGAAGTTCCTTTCTCTCTCAGGTGTGTTGTTGTTCATAGAATTTATTGTTTACGGACATATACATACTTTGGTGTGGTTGACTTCTGTGTCATATTTTTGTCTTTCCTCTCGACAATGGGTAGTTTTCCTTACATATGAGTGATTTAATGTTGGTGTACTTATATTGTGTTCCTGATTGCGTGGCTGTGTACCAAACTTGTATTGTGGTCCAGGGGTTTTAATTTCTGATTCGAAAGTGGTGCATATTCTATTTCATTGTCGGGTCTTTGTCTTGGTGGTCCACATGTTGTTGGTTTCAAAGCTGAGTGGTATGTGCATGTGTTATGGTGGTCCACCTGTTCTATAATATTGTCAAAATCATTGTGGTGGTCCCTGTAAAACCTTTGTGGGCAAAATTATCATTTTTCTTTGTGTCTGTCTGTGGTGTTGCCATCTATTTAGGGATTGAAATGAGGGTGGATATATTGGTCAATCCGTATTTGCTACTGTAATTCTATAAGTGCAGCCACTTGCTAGCTTTCTTGTGAATTTAAATGTGGTATGTGCATGTGTTCCTTGATTAAGGTCAAAGTCTGACTGTTTGCTTTTTTTTCTCTATTTTGCAGAGGTCACTCGTTGGAGGTAGACATATATTTGGTGTATGTGAGACAGTTGTTTGAATAAATAAGGTTAGTTCTTATTTGTTTTATTTTAGGCTTGGTATGTGTATGTCATATGGTTTGACATAGTTTATTTTACCCTTTGGTGCCACGATCTATTTGTTGATTAGGTTTTAGAGCTTGTGGTTGTTACGTCCAATTATGTGCATCATAGTGAGGCTGCAATATTTGCGAGATAAATTTTGTGAACATTGGCTGTGATACCTTTGTGTCTGTTAGTCTAAAGTGTCTAGGACTTTCACTTGGTTTGTTCATGCAATGGTCTTACAACCAATGGAAATGCTCACTAGTGACACACACCTTAATGATGTGAGTTACCTGTGAATAGGGTGACATGATTTGGACTGGTCCATATTGTTTTATCTCAGTGGCTTGCAACACTGGTGGTCACGTGCATTGCAGGTTTTAAAGATTAAACATGGTTGATAGGTGCCTGCCTACATTGATGTAATTGTATTTATTCTGTTTTGAAGATTGTTTGGTGTGTTAGTATTTTTAAACCAGGGGTGAAAATGAGTTGGGCCACTTATGTTTGACTTGATTTAGACTGTCCAATTAATCAACCTAATCCTAAGTTTTGGCTTCTGAGCTAGAACGAATTACAATATGATATTTTTTATGATAATTTGTGATGCTTATATATGCTTTTATATATTCTATTGTTTATATAGTAATAAAATTGAACATTAAATACTTGATATGTGATAAAAATTATAAATGCACAATTATTGGTGTAAAAAATGTAGTGATGTCTAAGTATAGTATATAATATAAATTATTAGTTTGCATTTGCAATGCAAGCTGGGTTTTAATCTAGCTTCATTTCTGTCAGCTTTTGTTCAAACTAAGCTTCTTAGATTTCAGCTCATTTATTAATCAAACCAAGCGAAGAGCTTTTTAAGGATAAGGGTTCTTTGTCCAATCAGAAGAATGAAGCTAAAAAGATCTCAGTATGACAGGGTGTTTATCTAAGTTATATACGACGTGTGTAAATAAATCTGAGTGTTCATAAAGTTCTGCATAATGGAAGCAAGTAAGACTATTGCTGGTCTTGGACTGTTGTATTGAGTATTAGGTTCTGGTACATGTTGGACATAAGTATGGCTTCTCTCTTTCTTTCCATGTTTGATGCTTCATGGTGANGGAAATCTTTAGCAGAGACCTTTGCTTGCTCCTCACGAGCAAGAATCATGGAGTTAAAGCTCAAATTACAGACAACTAGGAAAGGGAATCTCGGATTCTGGGATTATATCCTGAGAATTCGAAACATTTGCGATAATCTCCGTGCCATAGGTGAAAACATGACTCAAGATGACCAACTTAGGGAAATTCTGAGTGGATTAGGTCCTGAGTACAATCCAGTGGTTGCCTCACTCAGTTTTGAGTCATTTTATGTTGAAACATTACAAAGTCACTCGCTTACTTTTGAAGGAAGATTAGAGAGGCAAAAATATGTGGATAAGCAAGTGCTAATACAGGGAAATGTTGCGTTATTCAGCTAACCAACGGGAAAGAAATAGTTTAGTCAGACTGGAAACCATGTCTATCAAACTGGAAATGGTAGTGCACCAACTGGTTTCTTCTCAAGTCAAGGAACCAGTTCAGGAAGAATAAACCTAGGATTGTGAAGGGCACAAGTCATAAACCTCAGTGCCAAATCTGCCACAAACTTGGTCATGTGGCATTCGATTGCTAGCATAGGTTTGACAACATTTATCAACCCAAACCTGCCACTGGCAATGCATCATAGACTCAAGATAGACAAACCCTCATTGCTACCGCAGGAGCTGTGGATGACTCTGTGGTTCCTTGACACTGGAACCACACAACATGTGACAGCTGATCTTGGAAGCTTGGCACTGCATAACCCCTTCGTTGGAGAAGTCAGAGTAACCATGGGCAATGGTTAGAGTTTAACCATGCTTAACACAGGTATTACATCCATTCCAACAACTAAGGGGCCATTATTACTAGATCATGTGTTACATGTACCTAAAATAGCTGCCAATTTGGTTAGTGTGCAAGAGTTGAGTCAAGATAATGGTACTTATATGGAGTTCCATCCTTCTTAATTTCTTATGAAGGATCAAATAACCCAAGAAGTGTTGCTCCAAGGAAGACTTGATCAAGGTTTATACGAAGTCTTGACTGCATGCACTTGCTTTTGATAGCAACCATCCCTCTAGTTCTGCTACAACATTTCAAGTTTTCAGTTTGAATTCAAATAAACTTGTTTTTAATTTACAATTGTGGCATAATAGACAAGGGCATCCTGCCATTGATGTAGTTAATAAGGTTATGATTCAATGCCACTTACCTTGTTTTCAATTCAATAATACACATGTCTGCATCTCTTGTCAATTGGCCAAAAGCCACAAACTACCATTTGTAAAATCCACAACTAGAGCAATAAAGTCTTTTGACTTGATACATGCTGATATGTGGGGTTCTCCTTCTTGCTGTACTGTGAATGGAGCATGTTATTTTCTACTGTTAATTGATGATTACAATTGCTTTTCATGGCTATATTTATTGCATTCCAAAGCTGACACTTCAGAAATGTTTTAGAGGTTTCAAACTGATAGAACTACTACTGTAACCAACTCCTAGAATATCTAGGGTTGTTAAATAGAATTTAAATATTGAATTATAGTTACATAGATTTAAGGCTATCATTAAGATTTCCTTGTTGAATATTTTTGAATACTTGTAAAGAGGGGTGTAATCGGTCCGGTTCGGTCTGGTTTTCACCCCAAACCGAAACCGAACCAGCCAGAGAAACTCGGTTCGGTTTGGTTCGGTTTTTTGAATTTTTGAAAATAAAACCGAACCGAACCAAACTGGTCTAAATCGGTTCGGTTTGGTCGGTTTGGTCTGTTTAACCATGAAATGCCTGCTGAAGTCAAATTTTCAAATTCTAACAGGAAGAAAGGCAAAAAACCTCCACATACAAGCAAATCAACCAAAAAAAAATGACAATTCAGGATCCTAATGCATAGAAAATCAGTAAATCAATAATTAAATATCAAATGTAACAATGTATTCTAAATGGAGGTGTTGATTAAACTTCTAAATTATAGGAAATAAACCAACAAATTACATATCATCCAAGATAACCAAGGACGGTGAGAAACCAGATGCAGATGAGGCTTTTTGGCAGAACAGCAACAACCTCCCATTTTCCAGCAGTCATCTAATTATAAGACAAAAATCAGTGCATGATCGAACCTAAAACAGACACCAAATAAAAGTAAAAATAAACAATGAACATTCTCTTTAAGAAATAGAAAAGCATGGCATTAATCCAAGATGACCTCCATTTAGAAAAGAAAAAAAAAAACCAAGATTAGTATATAGAAACCTCAAAACCATCTTGATTTAAATACCCAAATTTTGATCCAAACTACAAACAAATTTACACCATAAAACAGCCATGAGATAGATGGTTATGTAACACCACATTTAACACCATCTTCAATTACAAGAACCTCTAAAAGAAAGATGGGAAGTACCCTGTAGGAAACTCATATCCAACCCATCCAGACTTGAAGCCCAAGTAACTTCCAGCTACTATGACAAAAATCAAAGCACATACGTTCACTGACGTGATTATGCCTTGTGCCAATGTACTCTGCAAATATTAATCATCAAAAGTAAAACGAGAAGGTTAAAAAAGAACTCTCAAAGCAAAATATACTAGGATATTTTAATGAAAAACATAATAAAGAAAAGCATGACCGTTGGAAGGATAAGTATAAAACTTCATTAAAGGGTCCAAGGGGCAGAACCCACATAGAAGTATACAATTAAGTTATAGCATCCAAAACTAAAAGAAAAATGATAACTCTAACTCACATAATCCAAAAATCTAAACTAAGCCGAATGTTTCAAATAAAAACAGATTAATAGAAGACAAAAATATAAATCTACCTCCTTGATTCCAACACACAGGAGTCCAGTAACAATAAATACTAGAATTGCTGCACATGGATCCACAACAATGTCAAGCCAAGGAATATGCTGACGAGCTAAAAAGATGGGCAAACTGTCTGGACCTCCAAAAAGTGCAGCCTGACCAGAGACATATGTATTCGATGTCAATAATTAGAACACAGAAATCTTACTTGCGATTCAAACAAATAAATCATGTAATAATCAAATTAAGGTTTAGACAGCAATATAATCTGATTTCATATTTTTTTATCTATTCAACAGAAATTCAAAGAAACTGGATTTAGACTTAGCACGACCTTAGAGATCAAGCAAGACAGACAGTTGTAAAAATAATGGCAAAAAAAGAGTAGTTACCCCCAATATCTCTGATGAAATGGATAATAAATAACAACAAATATTTAAATAATAAGTTGCGCATTAGAATAATAATATCAATGTGAAAGATAAAGCAATTTCAGCTTACTAGAAATAAAAATAGATAATCACATGCTTAAAGCTAGCTTATATAATCAATCACACTCTTGAACAAACAAAGCTCAGTAGAAGAGTTTAAGACAACAATGAACCATATTGGGGGCTATGCCACGAGCAACAGCAGCTCCGCCAATTGTATATTCCAATATCAACGTGAATATTAAATTAATGGTAAAACGTGGATTAATCAAACAACTTAGATATTAAATTAAAATGAATGGTAAAACGTGAATAATCTATTAGCAGAAGGATACCAGAATCCAAAGAAAATAAACAAAGGCATGGAACCTAGATTAAATAAATAAATAAATAACAAAAATTTGAAAATAATTACCAACTGCAATCAGATGGGGGACAAATAACTCCTTGGCGAGCTGAACCTCTGCCTTCCTATCGGCAGAGTCAACCAGTTTCCTCCTAGTCATAAACCGAAACGAACTCCATGAACCCTGTCCTCCATTTTTACCACCCTCTTGTGAATCAACCGAAACACCCATCAAAAATATAAAAAGTATAGTCCAACAGCAATCCGACAAAAGGTGGGAACATACAAACCGACAGTGAAGGGAGTACTGAGGCCTGAAGAGATAGCCGCCTAGCCACAGAGGAAAACCACAGATTCAGAAGGAGATGGCCAGATGGGAGGCAGAGGGAGAGGGAGAAGGAGAGTGAGTGAGAGCCGAGAGGGAGAGCGACGGGGAGGGACTAGAGTGGGGGCTGAGTAGTCCTACTAGGGATTTTGACTTACAGTTACAAATCGGGGAGTGGGGGGCAGAGATAAATTGAGACTCATATTAAATAAAATGACGTCGCATTGAAGCTATCAGTTCGGTTTGGTTTTTTTTCGGTTTTCATTCAAGCAAACCGAAAACCGAACTGGGGTCCTCGATTTTTCAAAAATACAAATCGAAAACCGGACCATTTCTCTCAGTTTGACTCGGTTTCGGTTCGGTTCGGTTGGTTTTGTCGGTTTTTCGGTTTTGGCTTACACCCCTACTTTTAAATGTATAGAAATACCCACACTTTCAATAATGAAGATAATGCTAATTTCATTTCAATTATCTATTTTTTTATGGTACCAGAGCTAATCGCTCAACTGCAACTCCATCATAGCTAGCAATACCAAATCCTCTTCTTCATTATCCAATGTTCTTGTTAACCCCACTGTCTACCACCCTCATCTCCTTCATGTCCTCTCATTTTCCCATTAAACTCAACCAACACAATTATCCTACTTGGCAAATCTTGGTTGATGCCCTCTTTCATGGGCACGACCTTATGCCATTCTTGGATGGTATAAAACCATGTCCTCCCTCTACCATCGCAACTAATGGTGCTTTTCTTCCCAATCCTAAATTTAGCCTATGGACCTGTCAAGACAAATTCCTTTTACATGCCATCACCGCCTCCTTAGAAACCGATGTCCTCACTTTTCTTGGCCAACCAACCACTTCCAAAGAAGCTTGGGATCATCTCAAAACTCTCTTTGCCAACAAATCCAAAGCTCGTTAATGTCTCTCGAGGAAAAGCTGTCTACTACCTCACGTGGTTCATAGTCAATTCACATGTATTTTCAACAAATGAAGAATCTTGCATATGAGATTGCTTTAATCTCTCATCTAGTGGATGACCTATATCTTGTTATCTACATTTTGAATGGGCTTGGCACTGATTTCAAGGAGATAGCCAGCCCTATTAGAGTTGGAGAAACACCCATTACCTTCTTGGAACTCAGGGACAAGCTAGTAGACTTTGAGACAAATCTGAAAAAAGCAGAGACTCTTAGCCCTGCCTAACCTCTCACTACAAATGTTACCTCCAAACACTCTACCACCCCATTCAAAAAATGTTATCCCTTTTTTCCAAATCCCTTCTCCCTATGCCCTTCCTTACCTCAACCGGATCTCCTACCCCCATCACCTGTCCACTGTGTAACAAACCTGGTCACATAACTGCTCGATGCTACAAGTTTTTCCCACACCTTCACCTAAACAAAATGTCATCTGAAGCCAATGTCACCACTACATAGTCATCCCTAAACCCTCAAACCTAGTTACTGGATACTGGTGCCTCCTATCATGTCACAAATAACTCCTCCACCCTTTACAATCCTTCAGACTATCATGGCAATGACCACATGATCGTCGGCAATGTCACAAGTTTGTCCATTTTGACACCTTGGCTCCTCCAAATTACATGCCCATTCATCTTCATTTGATCTTCATAATGTTCACTGTGTCCCAAAAATGAAACACAAACTCATTTATGTTTCCTAATTTTGTGAATCCAATTAAGTTTCTATTGAATTCTCACCCACTTCCTTTTATGTGAAGGATCTAACTACGGGGCCGTCATTCCTTCAAGGCCTGAGTAAAAATCACACATACTCCCTTCCAGTGTTTGGCTCTCAATCTCCTTCTTACCCTCAAGCTCCCATTGTCCAATGTCTACCTTTCATCCACACCATGGCACACAGGTTAGGTCACCTGCATTCTTGGACCTTGCATCACCTTGCTGCCCATCACAATCTTTCAATAAAACATGAGATTCAAGATTGTCCGTCTTGCTCCACCAACAAGAGTCATCATCGTCCTTTTTCTCATTCTATTCTTAGAACTTCTAGGCTTTCAGAATGTCTTTTGGATGATGTATGGGGTCTTTCCCCACATGTTTCTTTTGATCAATTCAAATATTATGTTATTTTTGTTTACCACTTCACAAGATACTCTTGGTTATATCCACTTAAGAACAAATATGATGTATTTCAAGTGTTTGTTCAATTTAAGCACCTTGTTGAATTTGTTTTTAATCAATCCATCACTTCCTTTGATTCAAATAATATGGGTGAATTCATAAAATTAAAGTCATTTTTTGCTTAACATGATATTTCTTTTTTTACCACTCATCCTTACACCTCTAAGAGGAATGGTCTTGTAGAGAGAAAACACTGACACATTATAGAAACCGGTATCTCCCCCTTGCACCATGCATCCCTTCCCATTAAGTTTTGGTCTCTTGCTTTTCCAAATTTCTAATTACCTAATTAATCGGCTTCTTACACCAGTTCTTAAAATGTCTTCATCATATCAAAAATTCTTTAATCAAAACCCTAATTATTCAAATTTTAGAGCTTTTGATTGCCTAAGTTACCCCTGACTATGTCCATAGTCACTTCACACACGTTCCAAACCATGCATTTCTTTTAAGTTATTCCACCAATCACCACGCCTTTATCTATTATGATTTTGAAAATAAAAAATCCTACATTTCAAGGCCAGTCAATTTTTTTGAAAATATCTACCCATTTCAAACTAAAACCAACCCTACCCCTTCTCCCTCTACCTCTCTTGACCTAATTCTAGTATTCTACTTTCATGTTTCCCACTCCAACTCCAAATCTACTACTTCCCAACTGAACCCTATCTCAACTTCACTTTAAATTCAAATCCTTCCCCTGTTCTCTCTAACTCTTCAACTAATTTGAACCCTTCACTATCCTTTCCCTTATCTCCATCTTCAAATTTAAATAACTCCCCACATGATATATATCCCTTATCATCTCGACGTTCCCCCATAATCTCACCTCAACCTTTATCTCAAAATTTAAATAATTCCTCTTTATTATCCCCCCCTCCCCCCCCCNCCCTTTACCCAACTGAATCCTCAACCTTTAAACATATCCTCACTTGATCCAATTGCTTCCCCATTATCTTCGACATCTTCTCCTTCCCTTACCCAATCAAACACGCCTACCTCTAACTTATACATATCTATTCCTTTTCCTAACTCTAATCCTATCACTTCCTCTTCTACCCCTTTGTCCCCACACCATAACATATACCTAATCATCTCAAAATAAAATAGTTACATGTTCCCAAAACAACATTTTCAAACCCAATAAGCCATTCAACTTTAAAGTCATTAAGCACCTTGTTGTGAGAAAATATAGAGCAAATGCACGCTATCGTCTTGCAAATAATATAATAAAAGTGAGTTGTCATTCCTATGAGGATTAAAGCTATTAATTACTGAAATTGGGTTGATCCCAATTTTATTTGATCAATTGATTAAGGAGAAATTGCAAGAATAAACTAAATAAACCGAAAGTAAGCAAAAGAAGATAAAAATAAAGAATTAATATAGAGAGAAAGTCTAAGGGTTCCGATTTCACTATAACTAATCCCGATTTCCATTCCTTATTTCCTTAATCTAGATTTATCTTTCTAATTGCTAGTTAAGATTCCCTAATTTATTCATTAGCTTTTCCTAAGGTCTAATAAAAATATTTTCAAGTTATGAACCCACTATATTCCTATGTGAATTTCCAATAACTAGAAAACTCATTTAATTCTATGGATCTCTGTAATTGACAACACAATCCATCAAGTTATATCCTTATCCTATATGCAACCTATGGTATTTATCCCAATGAACTAAACACACAAATCTCCTTTTGATCTCATTATGATTAACCTATTAACTAATTGGTGATCAGTCAATTAGAAACATAAAGAACAAAGATGAATATTCAAATAGAAAAGATAAAATCTTAGATTAATTCAAAAAGAAACTACAACTGTTCATAATTAGGCTACATCGTACCCCTAGGAAGAAATTAGTTCATGATTATAAAATAAAATAGAATTGATGAAATTCTAGACATAGATAAAAAGAAAGAAGAATAAAACTCAGAGTAGAAGCCCAATTTTGCTGTCATCAATCCTTGCTCCAATCCTTGTCTTGCCTCGCCTCTTCTTTGCTTTCAAAAAGTCAAAAAGTTCAACCTAATCTAAAAGCTACAATTCTTATTTATACTACTTTACATAAATCCTATTTAAATTAGGAAACATTATAAAAGTCACAAAATAAAAACTCCAGGCGCTGCAGGTCTTGGAATTGGGTGCAACTACCCTTTGTCTTGGGTTGGAATGGGGTTACGGCATTGGGGCTCTTGAACATAAGGGCTGGGGTGCTAGCCACTCAACAAATATTGCAGGCGCTGGGGTTGTAGCTTGAACATAAGGGCTGGGGTTCTTGCTTTCAAGAGCTGGGGCTCTAGTTCTTCGGCCAAAGTTGCTGAATTTTCCTTTGCTTCTTGCCACTTTTGCACATACTTTAGCACTTATTTCACCTTATTGTACCAAATTCTTCATAACTTAAATAAATCTACAAAAGTAACAAAAGCACACAATTTAACATTAAAATTCCTTCAGAAACAAACAAAATATTAAACTAAAGATACTTAATGAGTGGATATAAAATCCACTCAACAAATACCCCTAAACTTAAGATTTGCTTGTCCTCAAGCAAAGAAAAAGAAATATTAAATTCTACTCAGAATGTAACTACAGAGTGAAAATTTAATCTACTAACCATGTAGGCCTCAAAGATTTCAATTAAACACAACTCCTAAAAAATTTCAAGGTAGTATGAATGTGTATAATTTTAACCCAAGAGTCAATCTCATATCACTAGAATTCCCTCTATGTGTGTAAATATAGTCCTTCCTTACCTTACTTTCTATACTTAAATCAGATTATGAAAATAAGCTCACAAAGAAATAATCTCCAATTTTAAAAATCTAGAATTCCATATGTTTGCGTTTCATGTCTATCTCCACTATTGTAGGCAAAGCACAACATAAAGGATCAAATGGACTTTTCATTGGCTTGTAATGTGTGGTTGGGTAAAAGGTAAGATAATAGATAACAATATGGCTTAAATCACCCATCACACAAATTCTATTTAGAGCAAATTTCAAGAGCACCCATTTGTCCATGAGAAATTTTGCAAGTTTTTTTTTTCCTGTTGATTTCTTATATTAATACTAAAGAAATTACAAAAAGGGAAAACAAAAATTCAAAGAAAAGTTAACAAAAAAATCATATATTATTACACTTAAATAAACTTTACAGAGTTTGATCTTAGACTTTACACATTTTACAATCCAAATGAAACTAATTAAAGCAGTGATTACTATAAGAAGCTAACTCTAAATTAATAAAATTCATCAACCCTAGAGTTAGAAAAAAAACAGAAAAATCCCAATAAAATCAACAAATGTATAGGCAATTTTTCAGCTATTCTACACTATAATTAATTTTTCCTAAGATTTGATGCATAGTTGATAGAATTGATTTCAGCATAGGCTGCAATATTGTAGAGGGCGCAGCTGTTGGAGATGAACGCCTACGATTGTCTAACATCTGTCATACAAAAGAGTAATTAATTCAACATAAACATCAAATAGGTAACTAAATTAGCTAACCCCTAAACCTCTAAACCCAAAACCCACATCACTAAACCCCCAAACCCTAAATCCAAATCCTAAATCCTTAACCCTAACCCCTAAATGCCTAACCATAAACCCTAAAGAAAAGATTAGGTAGAGTCTCCCTTAAAACTTGAACAATATGGGAATTATAAATTCCACATAATTATCTAAAACAGTCAAAATTCTTTATTAAATCAATACAGTAAAGTTATTTAAAATAGTCAAAATTCTAATAAATTTTACAACATCCAAAAAAATTCAAAAAATAACACAATCATTCTACACAATTCATATAACAAAAGCCCTAACAAAATTTAAAGCAATCTAACCAATTTAATAATTAAATCAATACAATAAAGTTACCTAAATTTGGATACCTATAGCAGTCAACAAATCTTTCATAAAAACGAGGTATGCCTAAATCCATAATTACATAGACACCATTTCACAAACAAAAGATGATAAAACTACAAAATAATCTATCTAGAAACAGAAGAACTTCAAGTTTGGTTCAGAGACAAAAATATAAATTAGAAATCGGTAGAAATAGGCCTACCTCTACTCCAAAGCAAATAAACTGAGCTTGAAACTCCTTGATGCCGCCAAAAAAAGGTGAATAATGGCTGGAAAATTGAAATCGCACAAGGAAGGGGAGAGAAACCGAGGTGAGGAGTGGGAAAAGTGAATATGAAAATGAGGAATAAGAGTTGCGGGGTGAGAAGAAATATCCAGATTTCTCACAGATTTTGGGCCATGAGAAATTTTAAAACTCAAATTTTAACTTCAGTGAAACGGTGCATTCTGTTTCTCACGGATTTTCTCAAGGAATTTTTCACAGAAAAGTTTTCCGTGAGAAGATTTCATGAGCTTCTCATAGAAAATTTTCCCTAAGAAATTTTTGATGGAATTTTCTCATGGATTTTCTCAACAAAAATGTTTCTGTTAGAAGTTCTTATTGAATGCTAATCTGTGAAATTTTAGTGAGAAATTGAGTGTTTCCTTGTAGTGTTTGGTGGCAATTTAATTTATTGACATTTTTTTTTCTTTTCTCCACCAATTTTCCCTAATATTCCTAGCTCTAGATGCTCTTAAGAATGAAAATGTGCTTTTAGATGAAAGGTTCAAGTCAAAAGATTATACAAAAGGCTAGGGTGAGTGTAGGTGACAAAGAAACTGACTAATTTAAACTCAATGGGATATGCTAGGGATAAAATATCATATAAAGGGTTAGTTAGAAAAGCTCAAAGTAAACAAAAATAGCCTAAATCATATCCCTAATATTGTGTAGCCTAAGATTTTGTTTCGACTAACAATCAAGCAAGTTTTAGCATTCTGTGAAATTTTGAAATGGCTAAATTCACATAATTATCTCTGAGCACGCAAATTTCAAGTGAGAAGGGCTATGTGCTCAGTGATTAAGAAAATTTCTGTTAAACAATAATTAACACAAGAGTCAATTAAAAAAAAAGCACACAACATCTATCATTTTTCTAGAGTTTTAAATTAGGGAAAAATCAGTTTTATCATTGGCCCAAGGTTTTGAATTAAAAAATTTCACTCAATATTCTACTTCACAAACTAAAGAAAAACAAGAATTAAACATAAAAACTACCTAAAAAAAAAAAAAGAACTAAACATAAAACTACCTAGAAAGCGTTTAAATATACCCATAATCAAAGTTAAATTCCCTATACAGCAGCTTAGGAATAATTCCCCACCCGAAAACTTAGAGGAAACATTGTCCTCAATGTTTAAAGCAAAGAAGAAAAAAATAGTAAGACTTCCCTGAAATGGAGGCGGATCACTCTACATTATCATCATGTGGAGTTGCTGGGGGCACACTTAAACTAACCCAATGCTAAGCTCAAATAGTCATGAAAGCTACCCAAAGTGGTGAGAAGTCACCTAGTAGTCAAGTGTTGATCAAATACCAAATAACCAAACCAAAGCTTACATGCAATGTGTAATGGTGGAGGTGCATGAAAGTAGCCAAAATTGAGTACATGCACCAAGCTACCAAGTGATAATTAAATGTGTAAGCACCTAAGCATAGGTAGTCAACTAAGGAAGGGCATCATCCATGGCAAGTTATGGGCACATAGCAAGTGCCATCTATAGACTCCATGGGGCATGGAAAAGGTGTGGATTGATGTATCTTGCACAAAGAAAGTCTTTTTGCCAAGCTAGAACCGAATTTAACTAGTGGCGGTTCTAGGAGGCATTTTTTCAAACACCTTGCATGCAAGAATGGCTAACCATGAACTATACCCCATAAGTAGTTGTGAAGCCCTCTAAATGGCCAACAAGTCTCCAAAGAAGAGTAAAGCACTAGGGTATATGAAAGGACACTCCAAAAATTCATGGGTAGCAATGGGTTCTTACCATAGAAGAGATGGATTGAGAAAATGCAATGCCCATGGGTGGCAAAGGGGAGGTGCGTGGTGCCCTTGCTTGTGTGTTTTTGGAGAGATTTTGGATGTGGGAATGATGATGGATGAATGGATAGAGGTTTTTAGGTGATTTTGGTTGAGGTTTGAGAAAAATTTGGAGAGTTATGGGAGAAGGAATGTGGGGTGTGCTTTTGGTCTTCCGTGGGTGTTGTTCTTGGTGGCTTGATGGTGAGGGATGAAGAACAAGTGACTTTGATGAGGATTGATGATGTTGGAGCATGAAGATGAAGCAAAAATATGGAACTTGAAGGTAGAGATTGGGTTGGAGATGGCTTTCATTGATGGAAGATTTGTGTTTAGGAAATCCTAAGCAACAAAGGAAGGCTGGGAGCAAGAAGAAGATTCCTAAATATTTGGAAGTGTTAGTGAAACCATGCGTTTTAGGAACACCCAATTTTTTTTTTTTTTTTTAAATAACAAACTTGGATGTCATAGGAGCAAGGGCGCTGATATGCGGGCACCCCTGCTCTCCCTTGCTGGTGTCGTGGCGCTGCTAAGCTAGGCTTGTGGCGTCGTGACGCTGGTTCCTTCTTGAGTTGGTAATGTACGCGCATAAGGGCAGCTGCACTCCCTGTCCAGCACTGGTGCGCTTTCTCTCTATGCCATGGGCGCTGCGGCGCTATCAACCTAGCGCTGTGGCGCTTGTTACTCCTCAGCTTTGGGCAATTTGTCACTCATGCAACCACCACACTTAGGATTTATGCCCTGCAAAAATTTAGAAAATTAACCATTAAAATTAAATTTAGTAGCTAGAATTAAAATCTTCCAAAGAAAATATAAAGCTAAATAAATTAAAATAAATTCTAAAAACTCTTGGGTTGTAGTTTTGGAGCTAGAAATAACTAGAAACTAAAATTAAAAATTTACTAAAGCTAAGAAATAAAATAAAATATAAGAGATTGTAAAAAAAATCTTGGGTTGTCTCCCAATTAGCACTTAATTTCTAGTCTTCAGCAGGATTATCTCTAGAATAAATGAATCAGGATAAAAAAAGGCAGTGGAGGACTTTTGGAACTTCACTCCACCATCTCTATGTTCATTGGTTTTGCCATGTATTTTAAGTTTCCACACCTTATTTGCTTCCACATAGCAAGAAAATTTACCAAAGTGCTCCAAAAGTATATTTCTAAATGATGACTTCTTGTTCTTTCTTTTCTTATGAAGCTCTACTCGAGGTAAGGAACTAGATTCTTGTTTCTTGAAAATTTTCTTATCTTTAGACTCTAAATCAGGTGGCTCTTCCTTATTAGACGTTCCCATAATGTGAGCTTCAATTGGGTCATTCAGGGAATTTACTTGAGTCACTTCTTTGGTGCTTCAATTTATGGTGTCAATTTTGAAGCACATATTTACTTCATCTGGGTGCTTTATTTCCTTGAAAACTTTGAAAGACATTTGATCACCTTGCACTCTTAGAGTGAGTTTCCATTTCTATACATCAATGAGAGCTTTCCCAATTGCTAAAAATGGACGACCAAGAATAGTAGGGATTTCTTGATTCTCCTCCATGTCAAACACAATGACGTTAGCTAGGAAGATAAACTTATCCACTTTTACCAACACATCCTTAAGAATTCCCCTATGATACTTAATTGATCTATCCACCAATTTCAAGGAGATGAAAATTAGTTTAATTTCTCCTAAACCCAATTTCCTGAAAATAGAGAGAGGCATCGGATTTATGCTTGCTCCAAGATCACAAAGAGCTTTATAAAATAAATAATTTCCTAATGTGCAGGGAATAGAAAAACTCCTTGGATCTTTGAGTTTAAGAGACAACTTCTTTTGCAACATGGCACTGCACTCCTCAGTAAGTGTAATTATCTCAAATTCTTTTCAGCTTTCTTTTGTTAGACAAAATGTCCTTCATGAATTTGACATAGCTGGGCATTTACTCAAAAGCATCTGCAAANATAGCTTATTTGGAGAATTGTTTATAATTATCATTGTGCCATTATTGAAAACAACTTATTCTCCGCCTTTTACTTGTTTTGGAAACAAAAACTGCTCTATCTTGTTTTTGTTTTTTGTTTGTTTTTAGAACAATGTTTTGAGAATAAGTTTGCAAAACATGTAAACAAAAACAGCTCTATCAAACAAATTTTTTTATTTTTTTTTCAAAAACAAAAAAAAAAATTTAAAATTGAAATCAAATAGACCCAATGGCTTTTTCTGATTTTTTCCATGTGAAGAAGTAAACATAGATTTCAGGTATATATATAACCCCAAAAATCTCTTTTTGGTAAGAATATTAGTACACAATGTGCCGGGCGAGTTAAGGATGACTTCACTTGAAAAATGAATGATAAGAATATGTTAGTGATTCTAGATGTTTTTATGTATTAGTATAAATAGGAGTAATGAGTTTTTTTGTCATTTAGGATTGAGATTGAGAGTTCTCTCACAAGTGCAATAGTCACTTGTATATAGAAGGTAGTACAAGAGGGTGCCTCCCACTCCAGTTACAACTACTATTGTCATTTATACAAGTATAGTCCCAATTGCAAACGTCTTATAAGGGCACTAGTTGAAGCCAAAGTACTTGCTAATACTTGAAATATCAAGGCCATTATCACACTTTGAAATGAAACAATGAAAACTATTTTCCAGAAATATCATCAAAACTAATAAGAAAAATATATGGAATGGATAGGGAAATTTACCATAGTTTGGTCACAAGCAAGTACAACTACCTACACATGTAAGTTTATTTTCAAGTGATATAAGTGATTGCAAGCATATATTGTCATTCAGACCACGGAATGCTCCACTTTTACCAACTTCCATTTTGGGAATTTTTCAATTACTCACCCACATGAAGCCCCATTGCTACAACAATAGATTGCAGCATATTAATTTAAGGTATAAAGCACTACATTCACTTGTGGATTCTGCTGCCTAGAGCCATTCGATGTTTGACGATGAATGGATGACCTATAAATAAGAAAGTTTAACAGTGAACAAATCACTATATATATAAACAAAAAAGGGAGAACACCTCCATTGATATTAGATAGTCTAGTTGGATCTCGGCCTTGTCCAGAATCATCTGCTACAGGAACTTTAATCCTGAATCCTGAATATATACTCTGGCAAAGATAGAATCGTTTGGTCACGAGTTGGATTTATACATATTTGACTAAGCAAATCATGGCTCAGATCATGTCAGATAGCATTTGAAATCTGGAAATCTTTAGCAAAGACCTTTGCTTGCTCCTCACGAGCAAGAATCATGGAGTTAAAGCTCAAATTACAGACAACTAGGAAAGGGAATCTCGGATTCTGGGATTATATCCTGAGAATTCGAAACATTTGCGATAATCTCCGTGCCATAGGTGAAAACATGACTCAAGATGACCAACTTAGGGAAATTCTGAGTGGATTAGGTCCTGAGTACAATCCAGTGGTTGCCTCACTCAGTTTTGAGTCATTTTATGTTGAAACATTACAAAGTCACTCGCTTACTTTTGAAGGAAGATTAGAGAGGCAAAAATATGTGGATAAGCAAGTGCTAATACAGGGAAATGTTGCGTTATTCAGCTAACCAACGGGAAAGAAATAGTTTAGTCAGACTGGAAACCATGTCTATCAAACTGGAAATGGTAGTGCACCAACTGGTTTCTTCTCAAGTCAAGGAACCAGTTCAGGAAGAATAAACCTAGGATTGTGAAGGGCACAAGTCATAAACCTCAGTGCCAAATCTGCCACAAACTTGGTCATGTGGCATTCGATTGCTAGCATAGGTTTGACAACATTTATCAACCCAAACCTGCCACTGGCAATGCATCATAGACTCAAGATAGACAAACCCTCATTGCTACCGCAGGAGCTGTGGATGACTCTGTGGTTCCTTGACACTGGAACCACACAACATGTGACAGCTGATCTTGGAAGCTTGGCACTGCATAACCCCTTCGTTGGAGAAGTCAGAGTAACCATGGGCAATGGTTAGAGTTTAACCATGCTTAACACAGGTATTACATCCATTCCAACAACTAAGGGGCCATTATTACTAGATCATGTGTTACATGTACCTAAAATAGCTGCCAATTTGGTTAGTGTGCAAGAGTTGAGTCAAGATAATGGTACTTATATGGAGTTCCATCCTTCTTAATTTCTTATGAAGGATCAAATAACCCAAGAAGTGTTGCTCCAAGGAAGACTTGATCAAGGTTTATACGAAGTCTTGACTGCATGCACTTGCTTTTGATAGCAACCATCCCTCTAGTTCTGCTACAACATTTCAAGTTTTCAGTTTGAATTCAAATAAACTTGTTTTTAATTTACAATTGTGGCATAATAGACAAGGGCATCCTGCCATTGATGTAGTTAATAAGGTTATGATTCAATGCCACTTACCTTGTTTTCAATTCAATAATACACATGTCTGCATCTCTTGTCAATTGGCCAAAAGCCACAAACTACCATTTGTAAAATCCACAACTAGAGCAATAAAGTCTTTTGACTTGATACATGCTGATATGTGGGGTTCTCCTTCTTGCTGTACTGTGAATGGAGCATGTTATTTTCTACTGTTAATTGATGATTACAATTGCTTTTCATGGCTATATTTATTGCATTCCAAAGCTGACACTTCAGAAATGTTTTAGAGGTTTCAAACTGATAGAACTACTACTGTAACCAACTCCTAGAATATCTAGGGTTGTTAAATAGAATTTAAATATTGAATTATAGTTACATAGATTTAAGGTTATCATTAAGATTTCCTTTTTGAATATATTTGAATACTTGTAAATGTATACAAATACCCACACTTTCAATAATGAAGATAATGCTCATTTCATTTCAATTATCTATTCTTTTATGGTACTAGAGCTAATTGCTCAACTGCAACTCCACCATAGCTAGCAATATCAAATCATCTTCTTCATTTCCTAATGTTCTTGTTAACCCCACTGTCTACCACCCTCATCTCCTTCATGTCCTCTCATTTTCCCATTAAACTCAACCAACACAATTATCCTACTCGGCAAATCTTGGTTGATGCCCTCTTTCATGGGCATGACCTTATGCCATTCTTGGATGGTATAAAACCATGTCCTCCCTCTACCATCACCACTAATGATGCTTTTCTTCTTAATCCTGAATTTAGCCTATGAACCTGTCAAGACAAATTCCTTTTACATGCTATCACCGCCTCCTTAGAAACCGATGTCCTCACTTTTCTTGGCCAACCCACCACTTCCAAAGAAGCTTGGGATAATCTCAAAACTCTCTTTGCCAACAAATCCAAAGCTCGTTGATGTCTCTCGAGGAAAAGTTGTCTACTACCTCACGTGGTTCATAATCAGTTCACATGTATCTTCAGCAAATGAAGAATCTTGCATATGAGATTGCTTTAATCTCTCATCTAGTAGATGACCTATATCTTGTTGTCTACATTTTGAATGGGCTTGGCACTGATTTCAAGGAGATAACCGGCCCCATTAGAGCTAGAGAAACACTCATTACCTTCTTGGAACTCAAGGACAAGCTAGTAGACTTTGAGACAAATCTGAAAAAATCAGAGACTCTTAGCCCTACTTAACCTCTCACTACAAATGTTACCTCCAAACACTCTACCACCCCATTCAAAAAATGTTATCCCTTTTTCCAAATCCCTTCTCTTTATGCCCTTCCTTACCTCAACTGGATCTCCTACCCCATCACCTGTTGATGAGATGTTATTTTACACTATTTTTTTTTCCTTTATACTTAGTCTTTTAGTGTGTGTTTCTAATGATTTTTATGACCTTTAGACATGTTTTGTAGATTTGGACTTGTTGGTGCTTATAGATTTTAATTGCATAACTGTTGAATTCTGACACTGATTACGTTTTTCACTATATCTTGAACTATATATGTCCGATTGATGTGATTCTAGTTTCTTTGGAAAGCTGATAAAAAATTATACATTTCATATGAAGATCCTAGAAGCTGATTCTTGCGTCTAGACAACTGAAATTTGCGTGCAAGCAGTCCAGATTTTCTACATCTGCCCAGCATTGACTGATTCCTTTCCTTAGGCCTGCCTATTGGACTAGAGCATGTTTATTTAGGCCAACATCTGCTTATTGGGCCAGCATACATGACACTAGGGTTTGATCATGTTTTTACCATTGATAATTTAGGAAACTAGGTTTATTTTGTAATTAGGAAACCTAGAGGAGGCAGCCAGCTAGTATTTATTCTCAAGTTGTTGAGGAAAATAGGACACCACATTAGCACCTTGTCATCAGAAGTTGTTGTTGCTGCCTCCTATTGCTGAGTTTGTTTTCCACCTTTGCTTTGTGTTTAAGTCTTCCATGGAAGGCTAAGTTCTTTTGTAATCAATTCAAGAGGAGCCAAACTTAATAATCTAGAGTTCATGTGCTTCAACCGGGTTTGATTTAATATAGTTTGATTGTCTTCTTCTTCTCATCTTCATGTGATTGAATGGTATTTTAATTGCATGCTTGCTTTATATGAATTTAAATCAGTTGATTAGATTCATCACAATAATCAAACTGCCGATCATATGTTAAGGGTTTTTAATATATGGTTAACTTGGACAATTCAATTATTAAATCAATCTGGACTTAGTGATATAGAGCGGTTGCCTAGATTCTTAGTTCTAAGATTAATTGAATCCTGATTGATAATCAGTAGGAATTCTAAGTGTTGCTGATAAGGGTTCCAGGTAACATTTAACCAAGAATTAAATCAGATTTTGGATAATCTTTAGTGAACAAGGACGGATTAGTGTTTGGTTGTCTGCTTGAGTTGATTACGTTTTCTCTTAGTTGATTAAATCCTATTTACTGCTTTCTGAATGCTGATTATTATGCATTCAACACAAACCCCCCTTATTCTGTTCTTGCTTAAATCCTACTAGATTAGTTGTTCTGGTGAATCCTTGGGAGACGACACTGGTTGCATCCTATAATACAAATTAGTTGCAATTAGTAGTTTAATTTTGTACGGTTCGGCACCCGTCACCTATCCACTGTGTAACAAACTTGCTCACATAGCTGCTCGATGCTACAAGTTTTTCTCACACCTTCGCCTAAACAAAAATTCATCTAAAGCCAATGTCACCACTACATAGTCATCCCTAAACCCTCAAGCCTAGTTACTGGATACTGGTGCCTCCTATCATGTCACAAATGACTCCTCCACCCTTTACAATCCTTGAGACTATCATGGCAATGACCACATGATCGTCAGCAATGTCACAAGTTTGTCCATTTTGACACCTTGGCTCCTCCAAATTACATGCCCATTCATCTTCATTTGATCTTCATAATTTTCAGTGTGTCCCAAAAATGAAACACAAACTCATTTATGTTTCACAATTTTGTGAATCCAATTAAATTTCTATTAAATTCTCACCCACTTCTTTTTATGTGAAGGATCTAACTACGGGACCGTCACTCCTTCATGGCCTGAGTAAAAATCACACATACTTCCTTCCAGTGTTTGGCTCTCAATCTCCTTCTTACCCTCAAGCTCCCAATGTCCAATGTCTACTTTTCATCTACACCATGGCACACCGGTTAGGTCACGTACATTCTCGGACCTTGCATCACCTTGCTGCCCATCACAATCTTTCAATAAAACATGAGATTCAAGACTGTTTGTCTTGCTCCACGTACCAACAAGAGTCATCATCTTCCTTTTTCTCATTCTAGTCTTAGAACTTCTAGGCTTTCAGAATGTCTTTTTGATGATGTATATATGGGGTCCTTCCCCACATGTTTCTTTTGATCAATTCAAATATTATGTTAGTTTTGTTTACCACTTCACAAGATACTCTTGGTTATATCCACTTAAGAACAAATATGATGTATTTCAAGTGTTTGTTCAATTTAAGGACCTTGTTGAATTTGTTTTTAATCAATCCATCACTTCCTTCCATTCAAATAATATGGGTGAATTCATAAAATTAAAGTCATTTTTTGCTCAACATAGTATTTCTTTCTTTACCACTCATCCCTACCCCTCTAAGAGGAATGGTCTTGTAGAGAGAAAACACGGACACATTATAGAAACTAGTATCTCCCCCTTGCACCATGCATCCCTTCCCATTAAGTTTTGGTCTCATGCTTTTCCAAATTTCTAATTACCTAATTAATCGGCTTCTTACACCAGTTCTTAAAATGTCTTTATCATATCAAAAACTCTTTAATCAAAATCCTAATTATTCAAATTTTAGAGCTTTTGGTTGCCTAAGTTACCCCTGGCTATGTCCATACTCACTTCATAAATTTCACACCTGTTCCAAACCATGCATTTTTTTTTTTAAGTTATTTCACCAATCACCACTCCTTTATCTATTATGATTTTGAAAATAAAAAATCTTACATTTCAAGGCCAGTCAATTTTTTTGAAAATATCTATCCATTTCAAACTAAAACTGACCCTACCCCTTCTCCCTCTACCTCGCTTGACCTAATTCTAGTATCCTACTTTCATGTTTCCCACTCCAACTCCAAATCTACTACTTCCCAACCGAACCCTATCTCAACTTCACTTTAAATTCAAATCCTTCCCTTATTCTCTCTAACTCTTCAACTAATTTGAACCCTTCACTGTCCTTTCCCTTATCTCCATCTTCAAATTTAAATAACTCCGCACATGATATACATCCCTTATCATCTCCACGTTCCCCCATAATCTCATCTCAATCTTTATCTCAAAATTTAAATAATTCCTCTTTATTATCCCCTCCCTTTACCCAACTGAATCCTCAACCTTTAAACATATCCTCACTTGATCCAATTGCTGCCCCATTATCTTCTACATCTTCTCCTTCCCTTACCCAATCAAATACGCCTACCTCTAACTTATACATATCTATTCCTTTTCCCTCCAATGCCAATTCACCTAACCCTAACCCTAACTCTAATCCTATCACTTCCTCTTCTACCCTTTTGTCCCCACACCATAACCCAAAACAACATTTTCAAACCCAATAAACCATTCAACTTTAAAGTCATTAAGCACCTTGTTGTGAGAAAACATAGCGCAAATGCACACTATCATCTTGCAAGTAATATAATAAAAGTGAGTTGTCGTTCCCACGAGAATTAAAGCTATTAATTACTAAAATTGGGTTGATCCCAATTTTATTTTATCAATTGATTAAGGAGAAATTGCAAGAATAAACTAAATAAACCAAAAGTAACCAAAAGAAGATAAAAATAAAAAATTAATATAGAGAGAAAGTCTAGGGGTTCCGATTTCACTATAACTAATCCCGATTTTTATTCCTTATTTCCTTAATCTAGATTTATCTTTCTAAATGCTTAGATTTCCTAATTTATTCATTAGCCTTTCACAAGATCTAATAAAAATATTTTCAACTTATGAACTCACTATATTCCTATGTGAATTTTCAATAACTAGAAAATTCATTTAATTCTATAGATCTCTATAATTGACTACACAATCCATTGAGTTATATCTCTATCCTACATGCAACCTATGGTATTTATCCCAATGAACTAAACACACAAATCTCCTTTTGATCTCATTATGATTAACCTATTAACTAATTGGTGATCAATCAATTAGAAGCATAAAGAATATAGATGAATACTCAAATAGAAAAGATAAAATCTTAGATTAATTCAAAAACAAACTGCAACTGTTCATAATTAGGCTACATCATACCCCTAGGAAGAAATTAGTTCATGACTATAATATAAAATAAAATTGATGAAATTCTAGACATAGATGAGAAGAAAGAAGAATAAAACTCAAAGTAGAAGCCCAATTCTGTTGTCATCAATTCTTGCTCCAATCCTTGTCTTGCCTCTTCTTTGCTTTCAAAAAGTCACAAAGTTCAACCTAATCTAAGAGCTACAATTCTTATTTATACTACTTTACATAAATCCTATTTAAATTAGGAAACATTATAAAAGTCACAAAATAAAAACTCTAGGTGCTGCAGGTCTTGGAATTGGGTGCAACTACCCTTTATCTTGGGTTGGAAAGGGGTTACGGGCATTGGGGCTCTTGAACATAAGGGCTAGGGCGCTGGCCACTCAACAAATATTGCTGGCGCTGGGGTTGTAGCTTGAACATAAGGGCTGGGGTTCTTGCTTTCAAGAGCTGGGGCTCTAGTTCTTTGGCCAAAGTTGCTGAATTTTCCTTTGCATCTTGCCTCTTTTGCACATACTTTAGCACTTATTTCACCTTATTGTACCAAAGTCTTTGTAACTTAAATAAATCTACAAAAGTAACAAAAGCACACAATTTAACATTAAAATTCCTTCATAAACAAACAAAATATTAAACTAAAGATACTTAATGAGTGGATATAAAATCCACTCAACAAATAACCCTAAACTTAAGATTTGCTTGTCCTCAAGCAAAGAAAAAGAAAAATTAAATTCTACTCAGAATCTAACTACATAGTGAAAATTTAATCTACTAACCATATAGGCCTCAAAGATTTCAATTAAGCACAACTCCAAAAAAATTTCAAGGTAGTGTGAATGTGTATAATTTTAACCCAAGAGTCAATCTCATCTCACTAGAATTCCCTCTATGTGTGTAAATATAGCCCTTGCTTACCCTATTTTCTACACTTAAATCAGATTATGAAAACAAGCTCACAAAGAAATAATCTCCAATTTTAAAAATCTAGAATTCCATATGCTTGCTTTTCAAGTCTATCTCCACTATTGTAGGCAAAGCACAACATAAAGGATCAAATGGACTTTTCATTGGCTTGTAATGTGCGGTTGGGTTCAAGGTAAGATAATAGATAACAATAAGGCTTAAATCACCCATCACACAAATTCTGTTTAGAGCAAATTTCAAGAGCACCCATTTGTCCATGAGAAATTTTACAAGTTTTTTTTTTTTTCCTGTTGATTTCTTATACTAATAGTAAAGAAATTACAAAAAGGGAAAATAAAAATTCAAAGAAAAGTTAACAAAAAATCATATATTATCACACTTAAATTAACTTTACAAAGTTTGATCTTAGACTTTACACATTTTACAATCCAAATGAAACTAACTAAAACAGTTATTACTATAAGAAACTAACTCTAAATTAATAAAATTCATCAACCCTAGAGTTAGAAAAAAACAGAAAAATCCCAATAAAATAAACAAATGTAGAGGCAATTTTCCTGCTAATCAACTCTATAATTAATTTTTCCTAAGATCTTATGCATAGTTGACAAAATTGCCTTCAGCATAGGCTGCAATATTGTAGAGGGCGCAGCTATTGGAGATGAACGCCTACGATCGTCTAACATTTGTCATACAAAAGAGTAATTAATTCAACATAAACATCAAATAGGTAATTAAATTAGCTAACCCCTAAACGTCTAAACCCAAACCCCACATCACTAAACCCCCAAACCCTAAATCCAAATCCTAAATCCTTAACCCTAACCCCTAACCCCTAAATGCCTAACCATAAACCCAAAATAAAAGATTAGACAGAGTCTCCCTTAAAACTTGAACAATCTAGGAATTATAAATTTCACATAATTACCTAAAACAGTCAAAATTCTTTATTAAATCAATACGGTAAAGTTACTTAAAATAGTCAAAATTCTAATAAATTTTACAACATCCAAAAAAAATTCAAAAAATAGCACAATCATTCTACACAATTCATATAACAAAAGCCCTAACAAAATTTAAAGCAATCTAACCAATTCAATAATTAAATCAATACAATAAAGTCACCTAAAACAGTCAAAAAATTCTAACAAATTCTACAACATCCAAAAAAATGCAAAAAATAGCACAATCATTCTACACAATTCATACAACAAAAGCCCTAACAAAATTTAAAGCTTTCTAACCAATTTTATCATTAAATCAATACAATAAAGTTACCTAAATTTGGATACCTATAGCAATTTACAAATCTTCCATCAAAACGAGGTATGCCTAAATCCATAATTACATAGACATCATTTCACAAACAAAAGATGATAAAATTACAAAATAATCCACCTAGAAACAGAAGAACTTCAAGTTTGGTTTTAGAGACAAAAATATAAACTAGAAATCAGTAGAAATAGGCATACCTCTACTCCAAAGCAAATAAATTGAGCTTGAAACTCCTTGATGCCACCAAAAAAAGGTGAATAATGGCTGAAAAATTGAAATCGCACAAGGGGAGAGAAACCGAGATGAGGAGTGGGAAAAGTGAATATAAAAATGAGGAATAAGAGTTGCGGGGTGAGAAGAAATATCTAGATCTCTCACAGATTTTGGCCCGCGAGAAATTTTAAGACTCAAATTTTAACTTTGGTGAAACGGTGCATTCTGTTTCTCACGGACTTTCTCAATGAATCTTTCACAGAAAAGTTTTCCGTAAGAAGATTTCATGAGCTTCTCACAGAAAAAATTTCCCTAAGAAACTTTTGAGAAAATTGAATTTTTGATGAAATTTTCTCACGGATTTTCTCAACAAAAATTTTTTCGTGCGAAGTTCTTATTGAATGCTAATCCGTGAAATTTTAGTGAGGAATTGAGTGTTTTCTTGTAGTGTTTGGTGGCAATTTTATTGACATTTTTTTTTCTTTTCTCCACCAATTCTCCCTAATATTCCTAGCTCTAGATGCTCTTAAGAATGAAAATGTGCTTTTAGATGAAAGGTTCAAGTCAAAAGATTATACAAAAGGCTAGAGTGAGTGTAGGTGACAAAGAAACTGACTAATTTAAACTCAATGAGATATGCTAGGGATAAAATATCATATAAATGGTTAGTTAGAAAAGCTCAAACTAAACAAAAATAGCCTAAATCATATCCCTAATATTGTGTAGCCTAAGATTTTGCTTCGACTAACAATCAAGCAAGTTTTAGCATTCTGTGAGATTTTGAAATGGCTAAATTCACATAATTATCTCTAAGCATGCAAATTTCAAGTGAGAAGGGTTATGTGCTCAGTGATTAAGGAAATTTCAGTTAAACAATAATTAACACAAGAGTCAATTAAAAGAAAAAACACAACATCTATCATTTTTTCTAGAGTTTTAAATTAGGGAAAAATTAGTTTTATTATTGGCCCAAGGTTTTGAATTAAAAATTTTCATTCAATATTGTACTTCACAAACTAAAGAAAAACAAGAATTAAACATAAAAACTACCTAAAAAAAATAAGAATTAAACATAAAACTACGTAGAAAGCATTTAAATATACCTATAATCAAAGTTAAATTCCCTATACAGTAGCTCAGGAATAATTCCCCACCCAAAAATTTAAAGGAAACATTGTCCTCAATGTTTAAAGCAAAGAAGAAAGAGATAGTAAGACTTCCCTGAAATGGAGGCGGATCACTCTACATTATCATCATGTGGAGTTGTAGGAGGCACACTTAAACTAACCCAATGCTAAGCTCAAATAGTCATGAAAGCTACCCAAAGTGGTGAGAAGTCACCTAGTAGTCAAGTGTTGATCAAATACCAAATAACCAAACCAAAGCTTACATGCAATGTGTAATGGTGGAGGTGCATGAAAGTAGCCAAAATTGAGTACATGCACCAAGCTACCAAGTGATAATTAAATGTGTAAGCACCTAAGCATAGGTAGTCAACTAAGGAAGGGCATCATCCATGGCAAGTTATGGGCACATAGCAAGTGCCATCTATAGACTCCATGGGGCATGGAAAAGGTGTGGATTGATGTATCTTGCACAAAGAAAGTCTTTTTGCCAAGCTAGAACCGAATTTAACTAGTGGCGGTTCTAGGAGGCATTTTTTCAAACACCTTGCATGCAAGAATGGCTAACCATGAACTATACCCCATAAGTAGTTGTGAAGCCCTCTAAATGGCCAACAAGTCTCCAAAGAAGAGTAAAGCACTAGGGAATATGAAAGGACACTACAAAAATTCATGGGTAGCAATGGGTTCTTACCATAGAAGAGATGGATTGAGAAAATGCAATGCCCATGGGTGGCAAAGGGGAGGTGCGGTTTTACCTTTTGGTGTCCTTGCTTGTGTGTTTTTGGAGAGATTTTGGATGTGGGAATGATGAATGGATAGAGGTTTTTAGGTGATTTTGGTTGAGGTTTGAGAAAAATTTGGAGAGTTATGGGAGAAGGAATGTGGTATGCTTTTGGTCTTCCGTGGGTGTTGTTCTTGGTGGCTTGATGGTGAGGGATGAAGAACAAGTGACTTTGATGAGGATTGATGATGTTGGAGCATGAAGATGAAGCAAAAATATGGAACTTGAAGGTAGAGATTGGGTTGGAGATGGCTTTCATTGATGGAAGATTTGTGTTTAGGAAATCCTAAGCAACAAAGGAAGGCTGGGAGCAAGAAGAAGATTCCTAAATATTTGGAAGTGTTAGTGAAACCATGCGTTTTAGGAACACCCAATTTTTTTTTTTTTTTTTAAATAACAAACTTGGATGTCATAGGAGCAAGGGCGCTGATATGCGGGCACCCCTGCTCTCCCTTGCTGGTGTCGTGGCGCTGCTAAGCTAGGCTTGTGGCGTCGTGACGCTGGTTCCTTCTTGAGTTGGTAATGTACGCGCATAAGGGCAGCTGCACTCCCTGTCCAGCACTGGTGCGCTTTCTCTCTATGCCATGGGCGCTGCGGCGCTATCAACCTAGCGCTGTGGCGCTTGTTACTCCTCAGCTTTGGGCAATTTGTCACTCATGCAACCACCACACTTAGGATTTATGCCCTGCAAAAATTTAGAAAATTAACCATTAAAATTAAATTTAGTAGCTAGAATTAAAATCTTCCAAAGAAAATATAAAGCTAAATAAATTAAAATAAATTCTAAAAACTCTTGGGTTGTAGTTTTGGAGCTAGAAATAACTAGAAACTAAAATTAAAAATTTACTAAAGCTAAGAAATAAAATAAAATATAAGAGATTGTAAAAAAAATCTTGGGTTGTCTCCCAATTAGCACTTAATTTCTAGTCTTCAGCAGGATTATCTCTAGAATAAATGAATCAGGATAAAAAAAGGCAGTGGAGGACTTTTGGAACTTCACTCCACCATCTCTATGTTCATTGGTTTTGCCATGTATTTTAAGTTTCCACACCTTATTTGCTTCCACATAGCAAGAAAATTTACCAAAGTGCTCCAAAAGTATATTTCTAAATGATGACTTCTTGTTCTTTCTTTTCTTATGAAGCTCTACTCGAGGTAAGGAACTAGATTCTTGTTTCTTGAAAATTTTCTTATCTTTAGACTCTAAATCAGGTGGCTCTTCCTTATTAGACGTTCCCATAATGTGAGCTTCAATTGGGTCATTCAGGGAATTTACTTGAGTCACTTCTTTGGTGCTTCAATTTATGGTGTCAATTTTGAAGCACATATTTACTTCATCTGGGTGCTTTATTTCCTTGAAAACTTTGAAAGACATTTGATCACCTTGCACTCTTAGAGTGAGTTTCCATTTCTATACATCAATGAGAGCTTTCCCAATTGCTAAAAATGGACGACCAAGAATAGTAGGGATTTCTTGATTCTCCTCCATGTCAAACACAATGACGTTAGCTAGGAAGATAAACTTATCCACTTTTACCAACACATCCTTAAGAATTCCCCTATGATACTTAATTGATCTATCCACCAATTTCAAGGAGATGAAAATTAGTTTAATTTCTCCTAAACCCAATTTCCTGAAAATAGAGAGAGGCATCGGATTTATGCTTGCTCCAAGATCACAAAGAGCTTTATAAAATAAATAATTTCCTAATGTGCAGGGAATAGAAAAACTCCTTGGATCTTTGAGTTTAAGAGACAACTTCTTTTGCAACATGGCACTGCACTCCTCAGTAAGTGTAATTATCTCAAATTCTTTTCAGCTTTCTTTTGTTAGACAAAATGTCCTTCATGAATTTGACATAGCTGGGCATTTACTCAAAAGCATCTGCAAATGGGATGTTGATGTGCAACTTCTTAAACAGTTCCAGAAACTTAGAAAACTGATTGTCCAGCTTCTTCTTCTGGAATCTTTGAGGGAAAGGAATAGGTGGAACATAAGGTGGAGGATTATCTGGAAATAACTTAGATGTCTTCCCTACAGATTTCACAGGTGGTTCTACTGGGATGTCTTCCTTTGTCTCAGGCTCAATTGGTTTACTGGGCATCTTTGCTACTTTAGATGGTTCATCTAAGGTCTTACTATTATGAAGAGTGATAGCCATGACATGTGTTGTGAGAAAACGAAGCACAAGTGCACACTATCATCTTACAAGTAATATAATAAAAGTAAGTTATCATTCCCACGATGATTAAAGCTATTAATTACTAAAATTGGGTTAATCCCAATTTTATTCGATAAATTGATTAAGGAGAAATTGCAAGAATAAACTTAAATAAACTAAAAGTAAGCAAAAGTAGATAAAAGTCAAAAATTAATATAGAGAGAAAGCCTAGGGGTTCCAATTTCACCATAACTAATCCCAGTTTTCATTCCTTATTTCCTTAGTCTAGATTTATCTCTCTAATTGCTAGTCAAGATTCCCTAATTTATTCACTAGCCTTTCCCAAGGTCTAGTGAAAATATTTCTAAATTATGAACCCACTATATTTCTATGTGAATTATGAATAACTAGAAAATTCATTCAATTTTATGGATCCCTTTAATTGACTACATAGGCCGTTGAGGTACATCCATATCCTACATGCAACCTATGATATTTATCTTAATGAACTAGACACACAAATCTCCTTTTGGTCTCATTGTGATAAATCTATCAACTAATTGGTAATCAGGCAATTAGAAGCATGAAGATCATAGATGAACACTAAATTAGGAAAAAGATTAAATCATAAATTAATTCTAAAAGGAATTACAACAATTCATAATTAGGCTACATCATAGCCCTAGAAGGAAATTAGTTCATGACTATAAAATAAAATAGAATTGATGAAATTCTAGACACAGATAAGAAGAAGGAAATTAGTTCATGACTATAAAATAAAATAGAATTGATGAAATTCTAGACACAGATAAGAAGAAAGAATAATAAAACTCAGTGTAGAAGCCCATATTTATTGTCATCAATCCTTGCTCTAATCCTTGTCTTGCCTCCTCTATGCTCTCCAAAAAGTCTAAAAGTCCTATTTATACTATTGTTACAACATCCTAATTTAATTAAGGTAAAAATTGTCACCGCCTTAAGGAAGCAATCCAGGCGCTGAGGCCCTTGGCTAAGAAAGCTGAGGTGCTTTGCCTCTGGTGGAAAGAAGGGTCATGCGAGCTAGGCCTCTAAACCATAGGCATTGGGGTGCTTTCACTCTGCTTGGTGTGTGTGGTAGCGTTGGGGCGCCTTCTTTGCTTGGCATAGGCATTGGGGCTCTTGCTTTCAACTACAAAAAGAGTAGATATAAACAATAGAAAACATTAAGCTAAAAGTACAAAAAGAGTAAATATAAAATCTATTCAAAAAATACCCTCAAACTTAACATTTTCTTGTCCTCAAGCAAAGAAAAAGAAAAATTAAATCTACTCAAAAAATGCAAACATGCTCACAAAAAATAATGTCCAATTTTATTTTTTTTTAAATCCTCAATCTTATATGCTTGCTTTCATGTCAATCTCCACTAATATAGGTAAATCTCAATATAAAGGATCGGAAGGACTTTTGATTAGCTTGTAATGTGTGGTTGGGTTAAGGGAAGGATAATAGATAACAATGTGGCTTAATTCACCCATAACACAAATTTAGTTTAGAGCGAATTTCAAGAGCACCCATTTTTCTTTTCACTTTTAACTCCCCCAAACTTGTTTTCTTCTTTACTTTGTCATCCACCAATAAAATTCTTATTTTTGGGCCACTACATCCATACTCAATGCTTTTAAGACAATCTTTCTTCTTTATGTTTCTTTTCAATATTTGCACAATTGTCTGTTCTTTTCATTGCAATTTTTTTTTTTCTTTTTAGCAAGGATGTAGCACTTTGATTTTCATTTCTTTGCTGGCAATTGCATTGACATTTTTCTTTCCTTTTCTTCACCAATTCTCCCTAATATTCCTAGTTCTAGATGCCCTTAAGACTGAAAATGTGCTTTAGATGAAGGGTTCAAGCAAAAGATCATACAAAAGGCTAAGGTTAGTGTATGTGACAAAGAAACATGCTAAATTATGCTCAATGAGGTATTCTAGGGATAAAATATCATACAAATGGTTAGCTAGAAAGGCTCAAACTGAACAATAATGACCTAAATCATATCCCTAATATTGTGCAGCCTAGAATTTTGCCTCGATTGACAATCAAGCAAGTTCTAGCATTCTGTGACATTTGAAATGACTTAATTCACATAATCATCTCTAAGTATGCAAATTTCAAGTAAACCATGTTATGTGCTCAGTAATTTAGGAAATTCTAATTAGAAAAAAATTAACACAGGAGTTAATAAAAAACACAAACACGACATCTATCATTTTTCTAGAGCTGTAATCATTGAAAATCAATTTTTTATCTGCAGCTCAAGGTTTTTAATAAAAAAAAATTCACTCAAGGGTACTACTTTACAAACTAAATAAAATAATAGATAGAAACATAAACATTACCTAGAAAAGCATTTAAAGATACCCAACAAGTTAAGTACAAGTTAATACAACAGCTTGGGAAATAAATTCCCCACCACCAAACGTAAAGAAAACATTGTTCTCAATGTTTAAAGCAAATAAGAAAAAGATAGTAGGACTTCCCTGAAATGGAGGCAGATCACTCTGCATCATCATCCTGTTGAACTGTTGGGGGGGGGGGGGNACACTTTAACTAACCCAATGTTAAGCTCAAATGGTCATGAAAGCTACCCAAAGTGGTGAGAAGTCACCTAGTAGTCAAGTGTTGATCCAATACCAAATAACCAATGCAAAGTTTATATGCAATGTGCAATGGTGGAGAGGCATGAAAGTTGCCAAAATTTAGTACATGCATCAAGCTACCAAGTGCTGATTAAATGTGTAGGCATCTAGGCATAGGTAGTCAACTAAGGAAGGGCGTCATGCATGGCAAGCTATGGACACATAGCAAGTGGCATTTATAGACTCCATGGGGCATGGAAAAGATGTGGATTGATGTCTCTTCCTCAAAGAACTCTTTTTGGTGAGCTAAAACTGAATTTAACTTATGGGGGTTCTATGAGGTATTTTTTCGAACACCTTGCATGCAAGAATGGTTGACCATGAACTATACCTGATTTGTAGTTGTGAAGCCCACCAAATGGCTAAAAAGGCTCCAAATGAAGAGCAAAACACTAGAAAAGATGAAAGGAAACATAAAAAATCCATGGGTAGCAATGGGTCTTTACCATAGTGAAGATGGAGTGAGAAAACAAAATTCCCATGGGTGCTTGGTGGGAGGTGAGGTTTTGCCTCTTGGATGCCTTCCTTGTGTATTTGAGATTGTCACTTGAAGGAAGTGTTGTGATGGATGGAGGGGTAGAGGATTTTGAGAGATGTTGGTTGATGTGGGTGTGTGTTTTGGAGAAGGAAATTTGATGAAATTAAGAGGTGAGAGGCAGTTTGGGTTCTTGAGATGGTGTTTTGTTAGCTTGAAGGATGTGTGGTGATATGAAGCAATGGGTTGTTGTTTGCAAGAGGGATTGAGAAGGAAACTAAAAGTGCAACCAAGAGGAAGAAGGAAACCAATTAGGATGACCGAATGGGCATCTGAATTTTTTTTTTTAATATGAAATGTGAAACTTACAGAGGTTAGGGCATTGCTATGCAAGTGTCCTAGCGCTTCTCTGCCCTCTCGGGCGCTCGGCTCCCTACTTCATGGGTCGCAAGGCTTTTTCTCTATACAATGGCTTTTAATGCACGCATGGGAGACTCACTGCGCTGAGTTTCTGCCTCCTACGCAAGAAATTTCACAGTGGAGTTTTAAAATCCTAAAAGTGAACATGCAAAAACGAGTAATTTGACTATGTTAAAAGAAAATTTAATCAGGAAAAAGAAACTAAGAACTAAAAATAAAAAATAAAAAAATACTAATACGACTAAAATAAAATAAAATAAGAGAAAATGCTATAAATTATTGGTTTACCTCCCAAGTAGTGCTTCATTTATAGTCTTTAGCTAGACTGTCTCTAGTATAAATCAACCAGGATCAAGAACGGCAGTGGAGGACTTCTGAAACTTCACTCCACCATCTCTATGTTCATTCATGCATTTTAAGTCTCCACACCTTGTTTGCTTACCTATAGTAAGAAAATTTACCTAGGTGCTCCAAAAATTACTTGCTAAATGATGGCTTGTTTTTCTTTCTTTTTTTTAATGAGGCTCTCTGCGAGGTTAGGAACTAGCTCCTTGATTCTTATAAATTTTCTTGTCGTTAGACTCTAAATTAGGTGGCTTTTCCTTTTTAGATGTCTCCATAGTGCGAGCTTTAATTGGGTCCTTCAATTTGGTGCTTCCATCTATAGTGTCAATTTTAAAGCACACATTTACTTCATTTGGGTGCTTTATTTCTTTGAAGACTTTGAAAGAGACTTGGTCACCTTGCACTCTTAAAGCAATTTGCCCTTTTCTGCACATCAATGAGAGCTTTCCCAATTGTTAAGAATGGATGACTAAGAATGATGGAGATTTCTTGGTCATCCTCCGTGTCTAACATAATGAAGTCTGTTGGGAAGATAAACTTGTCCACCTTGACTAGTATATATTCTATGACACCTCTTGGATACTTAATGGATTTGTTAGCTAGCTATAATGACAAAGTGGTTGGCTTAGCTTCTCCAAGACCAGTTTCTTGTAAACAAATAAGGGCATCAAGTAAATACTAGCACCAAGATGACAAAGGGCTTTACCAAAAAATGAATCTCTTATAGTGCAAGGTAAAGTGAAATGCCCTAGATCTTTTAGTTTGGGTGGCAATTTCTTCTGCAAGATGGCATTGCATCTTTAGTAAGTGCAACTGTCTTAAATTCTTCCAACTTTCTTTTGTTAGACAGAATGTCTTTCATGAACTAGACATAGCTGGGCATTTGCTCAAGAGAATATGCAAATGGGATGTTGATGTGCAGCTTAATGAATACTTCTAGAAACTTAGAAAATTGATTATCCAGGTTCTTTTGGAACCTCTGAGGAAAAGGAAGAGGTGGAACATAAGGTGGAGGATTATCTAGAAATAACTTAGATGTATTCCCCATAGATTTCACAGGCAATTCCAATGAGATGCCTTCCTTTGTCTCAGGCTCAACTAGCTTACCGGGCCCCTTCTTTGCAACTTTAGATGATTCATCTAAGGTCTTACCATTACAAAGAGTAATACCATCACATGCTCTTTAGGATTCACCTCCATATTGCTTGGCAAAGATCCATGTTGTCTAGTATTAAGTATGATAGATGATTGACCCATTTAAACTTCCAGGTTACGAATGGAGGCATTAGTTCTTGCCATAAACTAACTTGTTTTCATAGTTAATTAGGCAAGAGCATCTTCCAAAGAAACCTTAGGTGGTGGTGGTTGATCTTGCAATGGTGCCTAAGTAGAATTCTGATTGTTTCTCTAAGAAAAATTCAGGTGATTTCTCCATCCTGGATTATATGTGTTGGAGTAAAGGTTGTTCTTCCTGCTTGGGTTTCCTACAAAGTATGCTTCCTTTTACTGAGATGTTGAGAAAGGATTGCCAAGTTGGCAATCTATGCTAGTATGAGGTCCACCACAGCGGTCACAAATATCAGGAGGAGAATTGACGATATTGACATTCATAGAGGTCAATTGCTTAGAGATGAAATCCATGTTAGTAGACAGAGATGTAAGAATATCAACCTCATGAACCCCAAGTACCTTGCGTGGTGCAGACCTCTCAATAGGCCATTGATAGGCATTAGCATCCATCTTCTCTAACAAGTCATTAGCATCTTCATATGTCTTTCTCATGAAGGACCCACTTGTAGCTGCATCAACTAGTGTCTTAGCTGAATTTATTAACCCATTGTAGAAGGTCTGTAGTTGCAACCAATTAGAAAGTCCATGGTGGGGGCATCTACGAAGTAATTTTTTATACCTTTCCCAAGCCTCCTGAAGTGACTCCATGTCTTGTTGACTGAATATAGTAATATCATTCCTCATCTTGGTTGTCTTAGTAGGTGGAAAGAATTTGACTAACAATTTTTGTGCCAAGATATCCCAGGTAGTGATGGTTCCTACTGGCAAAGCCTGCAACCAAGACTTGGCTTTATCCCTCAGTGAGAATGTAAAAAGACAAAGTGGAACAACATCATCAGAAACACCATTATGCTTGAATGTATCTGATGAACACACTTTTTATACAATAGTTATTCCTCATACTTAGTCTTTTAAACCTCTTTTGGGCTGAATTGCATAGACTTAGACCTCATTTCATGACTTAGGATCCATTTATGCTTAATTGCAATTTCCAGCAATACTGGGCATTATATGCTGTCTCTGTGTTTCAGGCATATCTTGAGTTCTGGATGTCCAAAAATTCCGAGTCATACCTTGTTGGAAAGCTGAGAGAATTTTCTACAACTTTCTTTCAGGGCTCCAAAGCTAATTCGGACGATCAGAAGGTCATATGCAGCCTGGAAGCCAGAGAAGACATGCTGTCGCAGGATCCTGACCTACATGCAGTATTTGGGTAATAACTTGAGTTGTA
>QAOA01007038.1:194683-209491 GCA_003255065.1 Cercis canadensis
ATCCATAGAACATTGAGAGGCGTCTTGATATGTTTTAAAGGCCAAGAACATGATTAATAATTGAATGGATCATTAGAAATCAAGGATGAATCAAAATCAGAATCAGTTAAGGCTTGGATTGGTTGTTTTCCTTTAGGTTACCACTTTCAATTAATTTCTGTCAAGCACTTAAAACAAACACAACCCCCCCTGTTTACATGCTTCTTAATATGATTCACTAAATAGAACAATCCTTAGGTTCGACTTAGGGTTGTCCTATGCTGCAAATAGCTAGGTAACCGACCTTAAACTTAATTAATTTGAGGAGCCTCGGCAGCTCATCAGTATCACAGATCTCCAAGGAACCTGCAATGTGAGCATGTGGCTCTCCACTAGCTAATCCACTAAATTGAGCCGATTGAACCATTTGAATGACTGCAGTCTTTATTTCAAAGGTGTTGGCTTGAATTGCAGGTCGCAACGTAGTCATGTAATGCCTTTGGAGCGTTTTCTTCTACCATGGTGTCTGTCAAAAATCTAGTAAATTCTCTCTTCTCCTTTTTGTTATTTTGACAGGTCTCCTCAATCTTAGAATCAAATGGGAGTAAAGAGTTACTTTCGGCTTTTCTCATACACCAAAAGAAAATCTCCTGAAAGTGTAGGGAAAAAGAAATATTAAAATAACTAACAATGAAAATAAACAATCAGATTAAAATAGGAATTACTGAGTATCGATATTAATAAACAATTAATCCCCAACAATGGTGCCAAAAACTTGTTATAAGAAAGCAAAGCGCAAGTGCACACTATAGTCTTACAAGTAATATAATAAAAGTGAGTTATCATTCCTACGAGGATTAAAGCTATTAATTACCTAAATTGGGTTGATCCTAATTTTATCTGATTAAGGAGAAATTGCAAGAATAAACTAAAAGTAAAAGCATATAAAAATCAAGAATTAATATACAGAGAAAGTCTAGGGGTTTTGATTTCACCATAACTAATCCCGATTTTCATTCTTTATTTCTTTAATCCAGATTTATCTTTCTAATTGCTAGCCAAGATTCCCTCATTTATTCATTAGCCTTTCCCAAGGTCTAATAAAAATATTTTCAAGTTATGAACCCACTATATTTCTATGTGAATTTTGAATGACTAGAAAATTCATTCAATTCTATAGATCTCTTTAATTGATTACACATGTCATGGAGGTATATCCCTATCCTACATGCAACCTATTATATTAATCCTAATGAACTAAACACACAAATCTTCTTCCAATCTCACTGTGATGAACCTATCAACTAATTGGTAATTAGACAATTAGAATGATGAAGAACATAGATGGATACTCAAATAGAAAATATAAAATCTTAGATTAATTCCAAAAGAAACTATAACTATTCATAATTAGGCTACATCGTACCCCTAGAAAGAAATTAGTTTATATAAAATAAAATAGAATTGATGAAATTCTAGAGACAAATGAGAAGAAATAAGAACAAAACTCAGAGTAGAAGCCCAAATTTGCTATCACCAGTCCTTGCTCCAATCCTTGTCTTGCCTCTTTTCTGCTCTCAAAAAGTCTCAAAGTTCATCCTAATCTAAAAGCTAAGAGTCTTATTTATACTACCTTATTTATACTACTCTGAATAAATCCTATATAAATTAGGAAACAATATAAAAGTGGCAAAATAAAAACTCCAGGTGCTGCAGCTCTTGGAATTGGGTGCAGCTGCTCTTTGTCTCAGGTTGGAATGGGGTTATGGCTGTTGGGGCTCTTGAACATAAGGGTTGGGGTGCTGGCTATTCAACAAATATCACAGGCCTTGGGGCTCTAGTTCTCTGGCCATAGTTTCTGAATTTTCCTTTGCTTCTTGCCTCCTTTGTACATACTTTGGTACTTCTTCCACCTTATTGTACCAAAGTCTTCATATCTCAAATAAATCTACACAAGTAACAAAAACACATAATTTTACATTAAAATTCCTTAAGAAACAAACAAAATATTAAATTAAAGATACTTAAAGAGTGGATATAAAATCCACTCAACACACCTTCTTGAACCTAGCCTTGAACCCACTTGTCTCACCCAAGCTCTTAAGTCCCTTGAGTGGCGCCTAGCTATGTCTCAAGAGTTTTATGCTTTATTGAGAAATGGTACTTGGTATCTTGTCTCTCCTTCCTCTCATGCTCACATCATTGGTTGCAAATGGGTTTACCGAGTTAAAAGGAAACCAAATGGCTCGATTGACCATTACAACGCATGCCTTGTTGCCAAAGACTATTCACAGAGTCCCAGTCTTGATTATAAAGAGATGTTTAGTCTCACTGTCAAACCCAAAACAATAAAGGCAATTCTCACCATTGCGCTTCATCACAGCTGGCCCTTGAAACATATGGACGTCAATAATGCATTTATTCAAGGTACTTTTCAAGATGATGGGTACATGTGTCAACCTCTAGGCCACATTGACTCAATCAATCCCTCTCTTTAATACAAGTTAAAGAAAGCCATCAATGCTTAAAACAAGCACCACGTGCATGGTACATAGAACTAGCTCGATATCTTCTCTCATATGGGTTTGTCAACTCTCTCTTAGATGGCTCATTGTTCATATATAACAAATCTGGTATAATTGCACATTTTCTTGTTTGTATGGATGACTTGCTGCTTACTGGTAATCATGCTGGATTTTTGTCTATTCTTTGCATGCATCTTGCCTCACATTTTTCTCTAAATGATCTTGTACCTCATCTTACTTTCTTGGGGTTGAGTTTCTCCCTCATGCAAATGGTATTTTTTATTTTTATTTTTATCTCTACACAATTATATCCATGATCTTTTAGAGAAATCCAAGATGGCTAGTGCCAAAGGAGCAATTACACCAATGTCCAGCTTGGTCTCAATATCTCTTGATGATGGTTTTTCTCCAACCGAACTAATAGAATGCCGGAGCATCATTGGAGCCCTTCAATATCACTCTTTGACTCACCCTAATATTGGTTAGTCAAGGCATAAACTCTCTTAATTCATGCATAAACCAATTGTCAGCCATCTCATTACCCTCAAGAAAGTTCTACGCTATCTTAAGACCACAGTTCACTTTGGTCTTCATGTAAAAAACAATTGCCAGCTTAAGCTCTTTGCCTTTTCGGATGCAGATTGGGCTAGTTATCCTAATGACTGCACCTCCATTTCAGCTCACCTAGTATTCATGGTCTAATCCTTTGTTTTGGTCATCCAAGAAACAATGAAGTGTAGCTTGGTCTAGTACAGAAGCCAAGTATAGATATGTTGCATCTACCACTTTGAGCTCATGTGGCTTACTAATCTCTTGAAAGAACTTGGTATCTCCCTTGCTAGTTCACCCACTATTTTTTGTGATAATGTTGGTGTTACTTACTTGTGTGCAGGATGAAACATATTTCACTTGATTATCATTTTTTGCGGGAAAAGGTTGAAGCCAATCAATTACGGGTCTCTTATGTTTTAACTAAAGACCAACTTGCAGACATCCTTACCAAACCACTCCCTACCTCTACCTTTTGCAGACTCAGAGACAAGATTGACGTCTCTGATGGATCCATCATCTTGCGGGGGCATGATAGAACTACTACTATAACCAACTCCTAGAATATCTAGGGTTGTTAAATAGAATTCAAATATTGAATTATAGTTACAGAAATTTAGGGTTATCATTAAGATTTTCCTTTTGAATATTTTTGAATACTTGTATATGTATAAAATACTCACACTTTCAATAATGAAGATAATGCTAATTTCATTTCAATTATCTACTTCTTTACAAACCATGGTAGAAAGACAATTTGAGTGCAAGATTAAAGTACTTCAATCAGATTTTGGAGGTGAGTTTGCTGCCTTTGATTAGTTAGTAAAGACTCTGGGCATGGAACACATATTTTCTTGTCCATATACACAAGAACAGAATGACATAGTTGAAAGGAAAAAGCAGCATGTGGTAGAAACTAGCATGTCACTACTCACTATTACAGTTATACCAACCAAATACTAGTCTTTTGCCTTTTAGACTCTGTATATCTCATAAACATATTGCCTACAACTATGCTAAAACATAAATCACCGTATGAGATGCTATATCAAAAAACACCTAAATTGACTCAAGTGAAAACATTTGGATGTTTGTGCTTTCCCTACTTAAAAACCTATCGGTCTCACAAGCTTGAAAACAGGTTTGCCACTTGTTTTTTTTGGGTTACAATAATAAGCACAAAGGGTTCCTATGTTGGACATGGACTCAAAAAGAATTTATGTTTCTAGACATGTGGTCTTTGCTAAATCAATGTTTCCATTTCAGTCACAGCCATCAACAATCTCTCATAAAACTCAAGACTGTGGCATTCACATTAATATGCCTCCTCCATCCAGCATAACAATGCCCAGCAGTATTAATATCTCTTCTGATGACAACACAATTGCTACCTTTGGAATAAATGAAGGAGCAACCTCAAGCCAATCAGTTCTACCAGAACTAAGCTCTTCACCAGATCCTCCTACACAACTATCTCCGGTTCCAACCAGAATGGTAACTACAAGCCAAAACGGCATTTTTAAACCCAAAGTTTACACTACAGCATATACAATCAACACTGAAGAACCATCCACTTACCATCAAGCAATCAAGTCCCTTCAATGGACTAATGCTATGACTACAAAGTTCAAAGCCTTACAAGCTAACCAGACTTAGGATCTTGTACTATGTCTTACTGATAAAAATATTGTTGGTTGTAGATGGGTGTACAAACTCAAGTATAAACCTGATGGCTTTGATGAAAGACACAAGGCTCAGTTGGTGGCTTAAGGTTTCACCCAAACTTATGGTATTGACTACTTTGATATGTTCAATACAATAGTCAAACCAGCTACCATTAGAGTTATTCTCACTTTTGCAATGTCCAAAGAGTGGCTAATTCAACAGCTTGACGTCAACAATACATTCTTAATGGTGATCTTAATGAAGAGGTATATATGAGGCTACCTCAGGGCTTTGAGGATTCAACACTGCCTCATCATGTATATAGATTATGAAAAGCCTTATATGGCTTAAATCAAGCCCCTAGAGCATGGTTTATGCTCAAAATGACATTGCTAAATTGGGGATTCAAATGCATCATTTCTAATAATTCATTGTTTGTTTTTTCACTCCATTACAACAGTCATATATCTAATTGTCTATGTAGATGATATTATCCTTACTCGTTCCTGTTTATAGCTCATCAAATCTCTCATTACATCTCTTAATTTTGCATTCTCATTAAAGGACTTGGGCTCACTTCATTATTTTTTGGGAATTGAAACTACCATACTACCATAATAGTTGCATCTATCTCAATTCAAATATATCATTGATCTACAGGCCTGGGGAATGCAAAACCAGCTCCTACTTTAATGATCATCTCCCATGTCCTCTCCATCTCTGATGGTCAACTACTTTTAGAATCCCTCCTTTATCACAGCTTGGTAGGTGCTTTGCAATACTATACTATTACAAGGCCTGATATTGCCTACTTAGTTAACAAGTTGTGTCAGTTCATGAGTGCTCCCACATATCTATATATACATGTACTGTAATCATTGTAAAGAGTAGTGTGAAAAGATTCAATTCAAATCAGCTTGTAGATATACTCACCAATCACTTTCCACAATGTCCTTCTTGTCCAATCGAACCAAACTAAATGTTCTACCTAGAACCCTGAGTTTGAGGGTGGATGTTAAACATAGAATGGATGTGCATGATGGAGGATGAGCAAAGTCAAATTAATTAGAGTTAGTCAAAGTTAGTTAGTTATTTGAGAAATAGTTATTTAGTTAAGGTGAATTAGAGAAGAAACTTCTAGATAGTTGAGCAAGTAACTGCTCTAGAATTCTATATATACATGTGCTGTAATCTTTGTAAAGAGTAGTGTGAAAAGATTCAATTCAGATCTCAAACCTTTCTTGTATCAGTTTTTTCTCTCTATTTCTCTCAGCAACTTTCTGTGCATTTTCTCGCATTTTCTTGGCACTTTCTCTTCTACTCTATTTCTTCTTAGTTCATTGTTTTACATCATTCTGAGTTAGTTTCCAAGGATTATCTCAAGATTTCTCCAAGTTCTATATTTAACAAAAATGTTATAGACAGAATGATTGATTAATATTAAAACTACACCGTGTCTTGTGGATTAAAGCAATGGTCTCAATTTCGATTCCGTTTCATCTAAGAATAGTATACTCCATTGATTGATTGATTATATTACATTAAATAACAAGTATGAAATGTATTCAAAAAAAAATAAATTAAATACACATTACACTAAAGAAGTTTATTGACAGAGAAAAAAAAGTATCACTTTAAACAGAAAACATGCACACTGCTACTTGGATTAAGCATCTGACCATGTACTATCTAACCCCCCCCCCCCCACACTGATCATGAGGAACACCCAAGGCTTTCCACACAGCCTTTGAGGCATCAACAATGTTGTTGGAGCATGGAGGTTGGTAATCATGGTCCTCATCACATCCCATAGTTGAGTCACACTCGTCAACAACCATGGCCACTACGCTCTGGCCATTTGCACTAATGGTGATGTTGTTGAGGCACCTGCTCTTGTTGTTGAACCATCCAATGGAAAGTGCGACAACGGGTGTGTCATCAGAATGGTATTGGTTGTCACATTCAGAAGGGCCACCACCATCTCCACCCTTCTGAAAGCTGTTAAGAGTGAGATAGGCTTTGGTTTGGCTTGACAAAGGCGGTGAGCATTCATATCTTTTGTACATTTCACCTACTTTGCAACAGTCATAATCATTCTCTTGGTTGCATTGTCCAGGAGGTGGCTTCTTCCCTTTGATTCTGCCATTTGGGCGACACTTTTGAGCTTTAGAGTGCAAACAACTTGTTAAAATGATAATGAGCAGTAGAAAAAAGGACGCTTTTGAGTAACGAGTCTTCATTCTCTCTCTTTTCCTCTTTGTTGTGTTGTTTTGATTTTTCAGTACTTGCTGAATTCAGGGATTATGCATCAAAATTTATAGGGGTGTACTGATAGAAACCAGAAAGGAAAGAAATAGTTCTTAGGATGAATACTCAGAGACAGTAATTACAATCACTCACAAAGCCTATGGCTTCTACAGAAACATCTCTGCTAGATAGAATTTTGCCCTCAAGAAAATATCTCACAACCAGAATGATTTCCTCTGCTACCTTTCCTCCCTAATATCACGCATCCCTCCTAACTAACTCATGCAGCCAATTACATCTCAGTCCCCTTGTCTTTCTTCTTTCTTGAATATACCCTCCATATTTTGGGCCTAACCAGTGGACCTCCTAACAGGTCCACTTCCTCTCTACCTAACTCATCACTAGAGGCCATAGTTCTATCATTACCCCCTGTAGGAAAAACAACCTTGTCCTCAAGCTGAAGAAAGGAAATTGATGTTTCAGAAAAATTTCATCCTCCTATGTAGAATCTTCAGCTGCTAAACCTTTCCACTGAATCAGATATTCTTTGGACAAAAAATCATCTTCCTGTTTTTCCCTGGCTGCCCAAACCTTTACTAGTTCTGTCGAGTCCTCCACTACCATATCCTCAGGCAATTCTGGTGCAACAGAATACTGACCAACAGCTCTTTTTAATAGAGATACATGGAACACCGGATGAACTCTAGAAGTAGAAGGTAATTGGAGCTTGTATGTCACTTCTCCATACTTTCCTATGATTTGAAAAGGATTATAGTATCTAGGAGATAATTTAGAGTAAATTTTTGGAGATAGAGATGATTGTCTATAAGGTCTCAACTTAAGAAAAACCCAATCTCCTACAGCAAACTCCATTTTCTTCCTTTTTTTATCTCCATAATATTTCATCTGGTCTTGTGCTTTACTAAGATTAAACCTCAGTTGCTTTAGTGCTTCATCTCTATCCTTGAGTTCCCTAGCCACAACTTCTACCTTAGTTTCCCCTTCCAAATACCTCACTATAGATGGAGGTTTGCGGCCATACACGGTTTCAAAAGGAGTGGAGCCAGTGGATATATGAAACGTAGTGTTATACCACAACTCTACCCAAGGTAACCAGAGAGACCAATTTCTGGGTTGTTCAGAGGCAAAACAGCGCAAATAAGACTCCAAACACCTGTTCACCACTTCAGTTTGCCCATCAGACTCCGGGTGGTAAGCTGTGCTCATCTTGAGCAAGGCGTCTTGTAGTTTAAAGAGTTCCTTCCAGAAAACACTAATAAAAATAGGATCTCTGTCACTAAGGATTGACACAGGAATCTCATGGAGCCTCATAACTTCTTGCACAAAAACTGTAGCAATACTTTTGGCCGAATAAGGGTGTTTTAGGAGAACAAAATGTGCATATTTGGATAACCTATCCACATCCACTAAGATAGCATCATACCCTTTAGATTTTGGAAGTCCAATAATGAAATCCATTGAAAATTCCTCCCACACCTGATTTGGTATTGATAATGGCTGCAGTAATCCATTAGGGAGTGTGGCAGCATACTTCATTTTTTGGCAAACTTCACAAGCTTGAACAAACTCCATAACAGCCTTCTTCATTCCCTTCCAATATAGATTTCTAGCCAATCTTCTATAGGTTCTTGTATAACCTGAATGACCCCCTATAGCAGTGGTGTGAAATTCCTCAAGCAAGGTAGGAATGAGACTGGATTGTGCAGAAATCACCAGCCTATTTTTATGCATAAGAACCCCTTTGTGAAGGCTAAAACCCAGATGACTATCTGCATCTTTTTCTAGATTAGAAATAATCTTTTGAAGCTCCGGATCCTTACCCACCTCTGATATTAATTCTCCACCTTGCCTCCAAACTGGAACAAAAACTAAAACAGCCAATTCTCCCTCAGTAGGCAGCCTTGACAGAGCATCCGTAGCCTTATTTTTGGGCCCAGGTTTGTATATAACCTCAAATTGGAATCCCAACAATTTAGCTAGCCAATTTTGTTGGTCTGCAGACACTACTCTCTGTCGAAGTAAATCTTTTAGGCTCTTTTGATCTGAATACACTACAAATTCTCTTCCCATCAAGTAGTGTCTACAATGTAAAGTTGACAGTACCACAGCCATTAATTCTTTCTCATAAATTGATTTTGAAAGGTGAGAGCTAGAGAGAGCCTTACTGAAATAAGCGAGGGGTTTACCATTTTGCATCAAGATTGCCCCCAACCCAATGCCCGAAGCATCATATTCCAAAGCAAATGGTTGAGAGAAATCTAGCAAGGACAGAACAGGAGCAGTAGTGACTGTCCTCTTTAAAGCTTCAAAAGCTTGTTGAGCCTCTGGTCCCCATTTGAAAGCCTCCTTCTTAGTGAGCTCAGTCAAGGGTTTAGCTAATTTTCCATAACTCTGTATGAATTTTCTGTAATACCCAGTCAAGCCCAAGAATCCTCTAACACCCTTCACATTCTGAGGTACTGGCCACTCCACCACGCTCCTTACCTTAGCTGGATCTACAGCCACACCTCTATTGGACAGAACATGCCCCAAGTACTCCACTTGCCTTTGACCGAAGCTACATTTTTTTTTTGTTTACCACAAACTGATTCTTTTTAAGCACCTGAAGAACTGTAGTTAGATGCATTAGATGAGTCCTCCAATCTCCATTGTAGACCATAATGTCGTCAAAGAAGACCAATACAAATCTACGTAAATAAGGCTTGAAAATTTGATTCATTGCTGCCTGAAAAGTGGCCGGGGCATTCATCAACCCAAAAGACATTACAAGAAATTTGTAATGTCCTTCATGAGTTCGAAAGACAATTTTAGCCACATCTTCCTTCTTCATCCTAATTTGATGATATCCCGATTTTAAGTCCAATTTGGAAAAGAACCCAGCTCCATGTAATTCATCCATCAGCTCCTCAACCATAGGAATAGGGAATTTATCTTGCACCGTTGCCTTGTTGAGAGCCCTATAGTCCACACACATTCTCCAAGATGCATCTTTCTTTTTAACAAGAATTACTGGACTAGAAAATGGACTGGAGCTATTGGCAATTATTCCTTGTTGTAGCATCTCATTGATTTGCCTCTCTATCTCATTCTTTTGATGGTGTGGATAACGATATGGTCTAACATTAATAGGTTCAGTCCCCTCTTTCAGCACAATAGAGTGAACTATTCCTTGAAAAGGAGGCAGCCCTTCCATCTCTTAAGACACTTCAGGAAAAGTCTCAAGCAACCTAGTCAACTCCTGTTCTTGTTGTTGACCCAACATTGCAATATTCCTCAATTTAAAACCTCCTTCAGCATTCCATAGCATTCCCTCCAGTTGCCAAGTAGGATTCTTCATAACTCCAAGCAGTGAGCCAACACTCAATTCAGGATTATTGCTTGATTTATTTTTAGAATTAGCAACCACAACTCCTTGCAATTCTACCAATTCCTTTCCCAATCGGAATGACATAGTCATATGTCTCCAATCCATTTCTACCTTACCCAAGGTTTCCAACCAAGCCACCCCTAAAATCATATCTACACCACCCAACTCTAGCACATATGCATCCACCACCACACAATTCTTTCCAAAACACAGAGGCAGATTAGAACATTTACCTCTAGTGTGGACCCTATGCCCATCTCCAAGTCTCACTCTGAATCTCCTTGAAGAATCCATAGGAATGTTTAGTGAATTGACCACTTGAGGTGCCACAAAGTTATGGCTAGCCCCATTGTCCACCAACACCAATATAGGAATATCATTCAAAACCTCTTCGAGCCTCATAGTTTTGAAGACAGTTAAGTCAGTCCTTGTCATTCCCATGAGACCCATGAGTTTACACTCTAATCCTTCCCCTTCTGTCCCTTGTTCAACCTCCAAAGCAATTATCTCTCCTTCTTCCCCTTCATCATCCTCGTCCCCCATAATCACTAGCTTCAAACTCCTTTTAGCACATTGATGTAGGGGGTGGAATTTTTCCCTACAGCGAAATCAGAGCCCCTTCACTTTTCGGTCCATAAGCTCCTGATAGGAAATGTGCCGCACACCCTTTGATCTTTCTGGTGGACCACGTCGGTCACCCTCCCATTTTCGGCCAGCAGATGACCAATTCGAAGATTCATTGCCCTTCGTTTGTGCATTCAAACCTTGGAACAGAGTCGCACCACCTTGCGATACTGTTTGAGAGCTCCAACCACTACTGGGTTTACTAGGACCCATCGGGTTATGACCCTGTCCCCATTTCCGGGTCGGGTGTGACCCGAAATGCTTACCCATTACGTCGGATTGACCTAAGTGAGTTTGGAAGGATGCGATGTCATTGCCGACAGTCACTCCTTCGATTTCATGCTCCATGTAACGAGCTTGTTGCATCGCGTAGAGGGGTGGAACGAGCGGACCCTCTGTCGAATATCAGGTCGCAGCCCTCCCATGAAATACCCCAGGTATTGAGGCTCTGTTAGTCGGGGAACCTGAGCTGAAACAGTTTCGAAAAGCTCAATGAACTCTTCCACCGTCCCTGACTGGTAAATAGCCGATAATCCTTCAAAAGGATTATCATACACTGTTCCACCGTATCGCAGCAGTAGAGAGTGTTTGAATTTGTCCCACGTTACTTGCTCGTCCGACTCTCTTAGTAGAGTGAACCAATGAATTGTACTTCCTTCCATGCACAAACGAGACAGCTTCACCTTCAGATCATCAGGGGTATTATGTACTTCAAAGTACGATTCAGCTATCTCAATCCAACCCATAGGATCAAAACCTTGGAACCCCGGTAACTCCACCTTCTTCACCGATAAGCGATACTCATCCAACCCATCATGCATCGCATTACCACCTGGTTGCCGAAATGGTGTACCAGCAGATGCCAATGAACCATCCTGAAAATTCTCACTCGATTTGCCTCCCTCAACTCTCTTCCCAATTACCCTATTGATTTCCTTCATGAAAGCTTATTGCAAATTCACCTGAGATTGTTGGATTTTCTCAATAAGTGACATCTGCATGTCAAGCTGAGATCGTTGCATTTCCAGAAGAGCTCCACGAAACTCATTTAAGGTAATCTCCACACCTTCCAATCGAGGACCCATGGTTTCACATTGCCCATACAAGCTTCCATTGGATCTCCTCTGTCTACTGGCTTAGGCGGCATAGTGATTAATCCGGCAGGTTGGACCAATTGATAGAAACCAGAAAGGAAAGAAATAGTTCTTAGGATGAATACTCAGAAACAGTGATTACAATCACTCACGGAGCCTATGGCTCCTACAGAAACATCTCTGCTAGAGAGAATTCTGCCCTCAAGAAAATATCTCACAACCAAAATGATTTCCTCTGCTACCTTCCCTCCCTAATATCACGCATCCCTCCTAACTAACTCATGCAGCCAATTACATCTCAGTCCCCTTGCCTTTCTTCTTTCTCGAATATACCCTCCATATTTTGGGCCTAACCAGTGGACCTCCTAACAGGTCCACTTCCTCTCTACCTAACTCATCACTAGAGCCCATAGTTCTATCATGTACATTGAGTAAAAGTTATGAATTGATTTAGGTAACAAATCAGATTTCTATAGTATCAACATCATTGGCGATTGCCAGTACCGTTAAGCATATAAATTTGAAAACAAGTTTGTATGTATTATATAATATGAATTGGCAGGGAATATTTACGTCCACGGTACTCTTATGTCTACTAAGAAAAGGAACATTTTATCATTAATTGTCTTTGTTTTGCCATTTTCTTTGAAGGTCAATGTCAGTGTCACAATCATGTCTCTTTTAGAAGTTATTTATTGCGATGAATTTGTCTTGGGATCAAGTAATTGGATGGTAGCGAGTTCAAAGATCTGTTGACCGATGTAAGTAATATAGTGTTCAAGATAACAATATGCTTATCACTTAAATCTATCATTTTGGTTTTTCATAATTTACTTTGAAGCTTTAAGCCTCTGATCGATCATTAATTTTTAATTATTTGTTTGGTTATATGCTGACATGAAGGTTCCAACTCAGGACTATTGCAAATTATCCAAACTTCTTACCATAATACCACTTCTATAAATCTGTTCACTCAAAAATGATAAATAGAGAATGTACATTATTTGAATAGTGAGGATACTATTAAATTAATAAACAAATGAGGGACTGAAATTCCTACTTGATACTTAATTTTATAGGATATCATTGAAAGAGCAACAGACCTAATAGTTCAGGAAACAAAAGTGCAGTTAACTGAATACAATTTAGAAAGCTAATGAATATAGCTCATTATTACATTTTTGCATTTTAATTTTTTTTTTCCTTTTTACAAGAAACTAGCTAGTATTATACAGAAATACCTCTACATTCTAAGAGTAGTTGAAAATCGACCTTTGTCTGTCTCATGTAATTGTAAAATTATACCTTTTAAAATCTACCCTTATTTTCCAGGCTAAGATTTTAGCATGAAAAAAAATGAGGACAGTTTTTCCACTATCACTTTAATTTCTTTTAGTTTTGGAGAGAATAAACACTTGGGTAGAGAAGAGTGTCGGAGATAGTCATTTTCTTTTATTTGTGTAGAATATTGGAGGATAAACAGTGTGGTCACCAGACTATTGTATCCTGGAGACAATGCACCTAAAACCCACTGTACATAGTAGAGATACTAAAAATCACTTGCAGGAGACATGAATTGTTTTAAAGAAAGTGAGATAATCGTGCCTCATCCTGGAGACAACGCGTCTATAACCCGTTGTACATAGTGGAGATATTAAGAATCACCTGTAGGAGACATGAATTATCTTAAAGAAAGCGAGATACTCGTGCCTCATCTTAATGCTACATCTCTAACATATTGTTATTATTTATACTCTATTTTCTATTTTTTTAGGCTTGAGAACAACATCCTGAATTCAGTACATCAGTCGTGGCATGTTATCCAAATATTGCTACATCAACACTATGTTTTATTTTTTGTGAAGTAACTTAATCTCTCTAATTTAAAAATTATAAGGACAATATTGATGTAACCTAAATTGGAAAGACCAACTTAAAACTTTATAAGAACTAGATGAACCAAATTGTATTTAAATGAGATTTAGTCATAAAACAATGTTCTTCTCATCAAACTCAAACAGTCCATACCCTCGCACGAAAAACTGGTGTAACATGTAAGGTCAAGATCTGTATCCCCCAAATATCCACTGAGTTCATGATGTGCTTCACAATTTCTGCGATCAAGTTGGCTCCAATATTGCAATAAGGGGACAGAACTACAACAGTATATTGACTAGTGCATAGGAAAGCAATTGTTTCTAGTTGATACAACTATAACGACTAGCCTTTGTGCACGTGCTGTAAGGCTTTTACTTTTTTTTTTTCTTTAACCAAATGGTTTCTTAGAATGGTCTGTTAATATACAATTGAAATAGTATTGACTTGGTTATACTTAGTCCCTCAGTAATCGCAAAATCTCAATGTCATGGAGCTTCATTTTGAGGCAAAAATAAATATACATAAACATAATGATGTAGGAACAATGGGAAATAATAGATTTTAACCTCCTATATTTCAGCATATAACTACAAATGTTTCTAACATATCTAAGTAATTTGTGGCAAAATGTAGTTCTATATTGTCCTTGGAAGGCTTGAAAGTGTCAAGAACCGATTTCTGCAATATTTTTACTTAAAATTACAACAAACAAATAGGACAACATTACATACTATATTTTTAGTTGAACCATCAGAATTGGAAAAGTGAAACAAAGAGAGTAGCAAAAAGTAGCAAAAGCATGTGTAACTATTCACTTATTCTGTTCTTACATCAGTGTATTCAATGGTTGAGAACTTGT
>QAOA01007038.1:210379-274504 GCA_003255065.1 Cercis canadensis
AAAATGATAAATAGAGAATGTACATTATTTGAATAGTGAGGATACTATTAAATTAATAAACAAATGAGGGACTGAAATTCCTACTTGATACTTAATTTTATAGGATATCATTAAAAGAGCAACAGACCTAATAGTTCAGGAAACAAAAGTGCAGTTAACTGAATACAATTTAGAAAGCTAATGAATATAGCTCATTATTACATTTCTGCATTTTAATTTTTTTTTCCTTTTTACAAGAAACTAGCTAGTATTATACGGAAATACCTCTACATTCTAAGAGTAGTTGAAAATCGACCTTTGTCTGTCTCATGTAATTGTAAAATTATACCTTTTAAAATCTACCCTTATTTTCCAGGGTAAGATTTTAGCATGAAAAAAAATGAGGACAGTTTTTCCACTATCACTTTAATTTCTTTTAGTTTTGGAGAGAATAAACACTTGGATAGAGAAGAGTGTCAGAGATAGTTATTTCCTCTTATTTGTGTAGAATATTAGAGAATAAACAGTGTGGTCACCGGATTATTGTATCCTAGAGATAATGCACCTAAAACCCACTGTACATAGTGGAGATACTAAAAATCACTTGCAGGAGACATGAATTGTCTTAAAGAAAGTAAGATAATTGTGCCTCATCTTGGAGACAACGCGTCTATAACCCGTTGTACATAGTGGAGATACTAAGAATCACATGTAGGAGACATGAATTGTCTTAGAGAAAGCGAGATACTCGTGTCTCATCTTGATGCCACATTTCTACGATATTGTTATTATTTATACTCTATTTTCTATTTTTTTAGGCTTGAGAACAACATCCTGAATTCAGTACATCAGTCGTGGCATGTTATCCAAATATTGCTACATCAACACTATGTTTTATTTTTGTGAAGCGACTTAATCTCTCTAATTTAAAAATTATAAGGACAATATTGCTGTAACCTAAATTGGAAAGACCAACTTAAAACTTTATAAGAACTAGATGAACCAAATTGTATTTAAATGAGATTTAGTCATAAAACAATGTTCTTCTCATCAAACTCAAACATCCATACCCTCGCACGAAAAACTAGTGTAACATGTAAGGTCAAGATCTGTATCCCCCAAATATTCACTGAGTTCATGATGTGCTTCACAATTTCTGCGATCAAGTTGGCTCCAATATTGCAATAAGGGGACAGAACTACAACAGTATATTGACTAGTGCATAGGAAAGCTATTGTTTCTAGTTGATACAACTATAACGACTAGCCTTTGTGCACGTGCTGTAAGGCTTTTACTGTTTTTGCCTTTAACCAAATGGTTTCTTAGAATGGTCTGTTAATATACAATTGAAATAGTATTGACTTGGTTATACTTAGTCCCTCAGTAATCGCAAAATCTCAATGTCATGGAGCTTCATTTTCAGGCAAAAATAAATATACATAAACATAATGATGTAGGAACAATGGGAAATAATAGATTTTAACCTACTATATTTCAGCATATAACTACAAATGTTTCTAACATATCTAAGTAATTTGTGGCAAAATGTAGTTCTATATTGTCCTTGGAAGGCTTGAAAGTGTCAAGAACCGATTTCTGCAATATTTTTACTTAAAATTACAACAAACAATTAGGACAACATTACATACTATATTTTTAGTTGAACCATCAGAATTGGAAAAGTGAAACAAAGAGAGTAGCAAAAAGTAGCAAAAGCATGTGTAACTATTCACTTATTCTGTTCTTACATCAGTGTATTCAATGGTTGAGAACTTGTACATACATTAACTACCACACATAAATCTAGAAAACAAAAATCTTCACCTTCAAATGTAGGATAGTTACCCAATCCTACATTTCCCAAATCTTTTGGATGTTTGACTTTTTCTTTTAAATATTTGTTTAGGATTTTATTTTCATAGTCTTCTTAATACTAGAGTGCAGAGACCAAAAGAACTCCTTCTAGTATAGATTTTAAGGAGCAGTTGAGAAAAGTCAAATTTACATGAGCAGAGTCCTTTATCCATTTGAATAGCGAACCTGAAAGGTTAATGTTTTGCTACATGAACCGTCTAGGAAAGAATTATCAATATTGTGGATTGGAACACTTTTGGAAAAAGGTCAAATTTAGAAGAGTATAATCCTTGCTCCATTTCAATGATTAGCTCCTATCCTTGTTGCAGAAAAGCTCAAAACCAGAGTACCTGCACAAATGCTTCGATTGCTTTCCCTGAATGGGAAAGGAAAGAAAATAGTGGATCGGATGCACAGGATATTAATTGGTTGCAAATAGATGTTCTTGTTCTGCAAGGAAGGAAAAAAAAAAAAAAAGGCAAGCTATCCAAATCAGAAAAAAAAAAAATATAGGCTCAATCCACAAGATATTAATTAACAGAAATCGATGTGTTTTTTGGTAAAAGAAGGCAAGGTAGCCATTGGGATTCGCTCTTTTAAAAGGTAAGTATAAAAAAAAAAAAAATTGATGGGAATTTTAGGGTTTGGTAGCAAAATCCTCTATAAAAGCTAAAAGAAAACCCTCTGCAAAAGTAAAAGAAATCCATCTGCAGCCACAGTAGATTAGCCGCTGGAAGCCCCGGAATGAGCTACAACCTCTGCGAAGTTGCTTCTCACTGGCGTTGTAAATCATCTATGTAAACGACACCCAGCCCCACCTTGCTCAGGTCAGTTAACGCTTCTGGTTATTATCTGCACGCAAATGATTTTGTTAGATGTTTGTTTTTTTTCTGATGAATTAGAAAATTTTTCTCAAATTTCTGATTAAGTTGTTGATGACCTGATTTGTGCTTGTTATCATATGGATGATTAAGTGGGCGTATGAATTCTGCACAATGATATTGAAGTCAGTGGTATCCTCTAGGGTTTTTTTCCCACACTCCAGTGAGTTAAATGTTTCTCTTTGCATTTTCTTTGTTGAGTATTGGCCTCGGAAAATTGGGTTTCGACTTGTATACTGGTTTTGCCTTAAGGATGGGATATAGTAATGCTTCGGCCTCTGACACTGGATTTCTGCATTTGTTGACTATTTTACTTGTTATTTCTAATAGAAAACCTCTGGCATCATTTGTTTTGGAGTGTTTTTCCCCAATATTTTCTAGTCATTTACCTAGATTATTTGGATTTGCTCCTGTGTCAAGCTGTTCTTGCACATGGTAGAGCCAAATTTATGAATTAATAGCACATCTAGGCTTCTTTTGAGAAAATAGCTGTGGTTGCAGTGAAATGTTGGCACGAATACTTTTGACTTTGATACTCTTTTTTCTGTTCTTACTAGATTTTTCTTCCTAATTTTGCAAACCTAGGGTGCTTCTTTGACTAATTGCAAAACATCTTGTTTTTGTTTGTCATGTGTGATTTCAGTCTTACAAAAATTAATTCTAATTTATCATATGTATGCAGTTTGGTGTATGAGGAATATTGTATTTGATATGAGAGTTTAATAAAATTGTACACGTTTGGTGTATGAGGAATATTGTGTTTGATATGAGAGTTTCATAAAACTGTACACAATTTGGTGTTTGAGGAATATTCTGTTCTTGTTGTATTGTAAAGATGAAATTATTGTTGATTAAGTAATGAAAATTGGCACTTCACAATGAACAATCATTGCTGAACAATTAACTACCTATTCCAATGCATATTTATGTGACAAACACTTTTTTACTTTTTAGTTCTGTGATTTTATCTTTCAAGATTTTTCTCTTGTCTATTGCGAACTGGTATATTAATATTGTGCCCAACTTCATTTTTTACATGAGTCTGCAGTGAAAACTGAAGACATATGTACGTTTTACAGATTTTGAAATAGAAATTCTTTTTGGTTTTTTTCACGGTTTTTGCAAAACGCCAATGCCAATGAAATAGTTTTATTTGAAACATTATAATCAGAAATTTTCCAAAGCGTTATATTTTCCATCAAAACAAACGAGTTAGTTAAGGAAATAATAATTGTTGCATTGATAGAGCAAATAGAGCATTGTTTTTCTGGCAATAATGAACAAAGCATGTTTGACAGAGAGATGACGGAGTTTTCAGTTGGCCAAGATCATTGTGACGAAGGACTCAGCAACCCGAGGCAAAAGTATATTTCTGTGTCCCTTGCTGACCCTGGTGTGCTTGATTGCTTCATTTGCTATAAAGCCTTGCGTAGTCCTATCTTCCAGGTTGGTTTTTTTTTGTCCACATATTTTCTTAAATATATTCTCTCTCCTACGTGTTATATTTACCAATGAATGGATTCTCTATGTCGGTTATTTCTGGATATTGTTTCGCGACTTATTTAGATATTTTTGTTTGGATTGTTGAATGCCATTGTGAAAGGATTATATTAGAAGATTTAGAAATTCAATTGTGATTCTCACAATTTGAGTTATGAGTTGTAGTGTTGTGTATTAAGTAATTTTTATGTAGGCTAGTGGTTGTAGTCTGTGTTGACAGCATCCTTCTTATTCCTATTAAGTTGTTGATGACTTCATTTGATATTTCCTGGACAGAATTTTAACTTTAGGGTTTTACTTGAAGGCCTTTCAAGGAATTTATATTTTGTTAGTTGTCCATAGATGCAAAATCTCATTTGGTAAATTTTTTGGTGATTGGATGGCAATTCAGTGCGAGAATGGACATATTGCTTGCTCTTCCTGCTGTGTTAAGCTTCGGAACAAATGTCCCTTGTGCTCTAAGCCCATTGGCTATATTCGTTGCCGAGCCATTGAGAACGTATCAGAATCTTTCCAAATATCATGCCCAAATGCACCATATGGTTGTGAAGAGATAATGCCTTACTATACGAAGAATGATCATGACAAGGAATGCATCTATGCACCATGTTTTTGCCCGCATTTAGGCTGCGACTTTGTTGCCTCATCCAAGGAGTTAGCCCTCCACTTCAATCATAAACACGCGGGTTCTGCAGTCTATTTTGTGTATGATAACTTTTTCTCTGTCACGATAAATGTCAGCGACGAAGTCATTGTTCTTCAGGAGCAAAGGGATGATAATCTTTTTATTCTCAATAATATTGTTAAGCATAAGGGGAATTTAGTCGGTATCAGTTGCATTGCCCCCAACTCATCCAAGGCAGCGTTCCATTATGAACTTTTCGCTACATCTCATGGATGCTCTCGAAAGTTACAATCTTTAATCCAAAGCAGTCAAGGCCACATTACCGTTACTCCTTCATTTGGGTTCGTATTTATACCATCTGATTTTTTCTGTTGTGGACAGCTGAAGGTGGACCTCTGCATAGGGCGGAATGTTAACTCATCACCCCGCATATCCATACATTTGTAGAGGTTATTGGAACAAAACCTTGGTTTGAGAATGACATGAATTTGTGCACATTTTTGTTTTGTTACAATCAAGAATGAAGTTATATTTTAGTTTATTTTTTAAAAAGCATTTTTTTTTTTCCTGTTGAGGAAACTCGTTATGTTAAAAAGATCAAAATACTTGTTGTTTTCTGTAGGCATATTTACTTTTGCTAATAAAATATGTACACAATAAGTAGTAAATAAGAACTGTACTAATTGTTGTCATAAGCCAACCTGTTCTTGTTGAAAAAGTATAGTTTGAGAGAGTAAAGAAGACTAGTATGATTGCATGGGACTGTATATTTTATATTCCAAACCTCTGTTTTTGTTTTCTTGTTGAGTTTCCTCCACTCATGCCATATTTTATCCCCTTTGAAACTAGTTGTAATTCGGGGAAAAAATAAGTTATATCAAACCTATGTTGCACCGAAACGGAATTATTCTGCCGTACCCGTTTCCAGTATGTTTCCGAAATGCAGTACACCTACCAGTGCCAGAAACGCCCACCAGTCTCCACCCTCCTTCTTTTTTTCCTTCAAAATCCAAATAATCTCACAACCCAACAATTTTTGAGCTTCCATAATGATCTAGGAAAGACCTGTACCAAGCCTCAGACAAGAGAAACGGCAATTCAAAATGAAAAATTAAATCGTGGGCACTGGTTTGTTTGTTTTGGCAAAGATAGAGCAGATTGATAACTAAAATTTAGGCAAAGATAGAGCATATTCATGACCTTCCAATACAAAAGGCGACCGACCACAATACGTGGGGGGCTGGCCATGGATGGAGGTCGAGTTGAGAGAGGAGGGCAAAGGAGAGAGGAGGAGGGCGAGAAAGCACTCAGAGAAGGTGAGAGGAGAGAGAGACGAGGGTAAGAGAGAACTCAGAGAAGGTGAGAGGAAGAGGGAGAGAGACGGTGAGAAAAAAGAAACCGGATATGGATCTCATAAAAGATAGATTTGTCTGGATGGCTGCAACCTCTCTGGTACTTACATTCTTCTTTGTAGAGGATGATTTTATATTTTGTGGTTCATTCTAGGAAAGCATACATGACATGCTGAAACCAGTATAATTTGATGTTTCAATTATTATTTTTGTTTAACCTATTCAATTTACAACTTTCCTGGCACAAGGAATGTGTAGATGTGTTTAAGAGATTGCGTTCTCCTTTACTTATCCTAGGCTTGATACGGAGGTTTGTTTATCATCTACCCCTTTTCCCTGTATCTACTTGTCAATATCATGAAAATATTTTAGTTTGGCCCCTCACAATATTCTCTTAATTTTATGATAGGAAGGAAGAAATAAAAAAAACGACAGAGAAGTTTATGCCACCTGGAGAAACTGATGAGCAATTATTTGAGTGATAGAAACGCGGTTACGGTTATTATAAATATTAAAACTTGGACATACCATAAGGCTCTTATAGTTGTATATATTGTTCTTCATGATATATATGGTTATGTTGTGTACTACTTAATGGTGTTTTATATTGTAGAAAGTAAATGAATATGATGTCAAATGTAATCTATGCTTCACATATTATATATAGAGACTTTACAATTTTATTTCAGGTAGTGTGGCATATAGTTCTTTTTGAAGTAAATGTTTATTGACTTATTGCATGTTTTCATTTTGTTCAAACCTACCAAAAAATAGATATTTGTGTTATACAAATTATTTAATGAAAAAGATATTTGTGAATGATATATTTTAATTTTTAATAAATATTATTTAGGAAATTACCTCTAAAATTAATATAAAAAAACTTTAGAAAATTTCAACAGAAATTTCATTCTGTTCAAATTTTGTAATTATTTCAACAACCCAAATTCTATTGGAATTCAAAATTCTAACGAAAAAATTTGGTTGAAATCCAAGAAATTTCTTGTAGTGTCACTGGATTATCACTTTGTGAGGGAGAAAGTTCAAGCTAATCAACTCCAAGTGTCTCATGTTTCTACAAAGGACCAACTTGCAAACATTCTTACCAAGCCACTGCCCTCGTCTATGTTCACTCATCTTCAAGCCAAGATTGGCTTTCTTGATGGATCTGTCATCTTGCAGAGGCATGACAGAGAAAACCCTAGCTAGGGTTTCGGCTAGATAAGGTTTCTAAACCCTTATCTCCTTTTGAGTTTCAAACTGTTGTTACACTACTATATTTAATTCATTATTTATCTAGGTTAATTTTTTATTTATACTTTTTTTTTTCTTTCAATCACTTGTAACCCTATAAATACAGTTATATACATCAATACAAATTACACTTTTTTCCATATCTTTATTTCTCTCCATAATCAATGGGTAGGCAAGAATTTCCCTAATATTTGATTCTTACCTGTTTCAAAATAATTAGAGCCTTAAGGGCTAAGTATTCTCTACGTAGGCTTTTTATATCTAACTATAAATATGACCTTTTAAACATAATCCACTAGAGCACTAATTCTGAACTGTTGTCAGAAGGCTAATACAAATTCTACGGATTAAAGCAATGCCCTCCACCACGAAAAAACATAAAAGGTAATGCTCTCAATTTGTCTTATTCTTCATCTAACGATAGCTTAAGATAATACTCAACAAATAGATTTAATATATAACATTATATATATCAAGTATGAAGTACGAACAATAGTAAATATATATTACAGGAAAGAAATTCACTATAGACACAAAAAGAGACACAGCAAACAGAAAATATTGGCAAATACTACTACATTAAGCCTCTTACCATGTGATATCTAACCCGCCCCACTGACCATGAGGAACACCCAAGGCTTTCCACACAGCCTTTGAAGCATCAACAATGTTGTTGGAGCATGGAGGTTGGTAATCATGGTCCTCATCACATCCCATAGTTGAGTCACACTCGTCAACGACCATGGCCACTATGCTCCGGCCATTTGCAGTAATGGTGATGTTGTTGTGGCACCTGCTCTTGTTGTTGAACCATCCAGTGGAAAGCACGACAACGGGTGTGTCATCAGAATGGTACTGGTTGTTATTAGTGAGTCAGCAGTTAGTTACAATTTGATTTATTGATTTATCTTATTTAGCCAAATATACTTGTAACAAAATATACTTATCAACTCATGTAGGGATTAGACTCCTTCTAGGGTTAGTCTCCTTCAACTCGGATTAGACTCCTTATAAGGTTAGTCTTCTTTTCGTTTGAATATACTTTACACTTGTATAAATGTACGATTGCACTAAATGAAAGTTGTGACCTTTCTCCATCTTCTCGGTTTTCCTATATGGTATCAAAGCTCAAAAGCTTTCATAAGCATTATTGATCCAGCTCTTCCCTTTTTTGTTTTTTTTACAACACCATGTCTACCACCTCTTCCATCCATACCATCCCATCCACTCAAACCAACACTACACCAGACCTAGTCACCATAAATGTATCCAATCTGGTCATCAAACTTGCTCCCAATAACTATGTTGCATGGGCAAAACAAATGAAATCCATGCTCATAGGGTATGGTCTCGTTGGCCACATCACTGGCTCCACCCCATGCCCACCACCCACTGTTGAAGTTAATGGTGAAATTCTCACCAACCCACTGTCCACCTTTTGGGTACGGCAAGATCACTTCTTGCTTTTAGCCATCATGGCGTCTTGTGAATTAGATGCACGTGCTGTCATCTCTCAAGCAGAATCTGCCCAGGAGGCTTGGGACCAGCTGCGTTGTGCCTTTGCTAATCGCTCTAGGTCTCGTGTCTTGACCTTAAAGGAGCGTCTTTCGAACCTCACCAAGGGTTCCACCCCAGTTTCTTAGCATCTCCACAACATTAAAGGCATTGCTGATGAACCCTCTCTCATTGGCCACCCCTTGGATGAAATTGACCTCATCCTTCACTGTTTAAGCAGCTTGGGTCTTGATTACAAGGACATCTCCGCTGCCCTCCGCATTAGAGAGAACCCTGTCTCATATGATGAACTCTATGAATTGCTCACTGACCATAAAGCTCACCTTCAAAAAGAAGCCAAATCTGTAGAAATTCTGGTGGCTGCCAATTATGTCAAGAGACACTCCAACACCTCTTACCCAAGACATTCCAACCGCTGTCCAAACCAAAACCCTCACCCATCTAATTCTGCTCCTCATCGCCCTCATCCCTCCTCAGACAACAGCAAACCCTCATCACCCATGATTTGCCAATTTTGCAACAAACGTGGACATATTGCAAAATATTGCTTCAAGATAACCAATAACCCGAATGTCTCTCCTTCTGCTCATACTGCTGCCGCCCCTGCCAACCCCAATCCTCATTGGATTATTGACTCTGGAGCCACTCATCACGTCACCAATGATTTTGGCAATCTCTCTGTCTCCACTAAGTATGATGGTCCCGATAATCTAACAGTTGCCAATGGTAATACCCTTCCTATATCTCACACAGGCACCATGGTTTTACCTTCCTCTCTTAAACTCTCTAATGTACTTTGTGTTCCCTCTTCTAACGCCAATTTAATTTTTGTTTCTCAATTATGTAAACAGAATAAAGTCTCAGTTGAATTCTTTCCATCTCATTTTCAGGTCAAGTCCTTGACAACGGGCAAGCCATTGCTGCAAGGTCAGAGTAATCATAATGTCTACCACCTACCATTGCCCTCTCCTCTTGGTTCTTCCCCCTTTGCTGCCCACTCCACCATCAAACCATCGCTCATTCACTGGCATCATCGCCTTGGTCACCCTTCCTCCACTGTCATGCATCAAATTTTTGCTTCTGAGAGTCTTCTGGTCATGCCCTCCAAGCCCTCCCCCTGTGTCGCCTGTTTTAGGAACAAAAGTCACAAATTACCCTTTGATGTCTCTAGTCTTTCTAGTACAGGTCCCCTGGATATTATTTATTCAGATGTATGGGGCCCTACCCCTTGTTATTCCATTGATGGATTTAGGTATTATGTCATTTTCATTGATCACTTTTCCCGTTATGTTTGGCCTTACCCCATCAAAAATAAATTTGATGCTTCCTTAATTTTTCCTACTTTTAAGGCATTAGTTGAGAAAACCTTTAATTCTACCATTAAAACATTTTATTTTGATAATGGTGGAGAATGCATAGGGCTCCGCCCCTTTCTCTCTTCTAATGGGATAACACACTTACACACTCCTGAACATAATGGACTCTCAGAACGCAAACATCGTCATTTACTTGAAACTGCTCGTTGCCTTCTCAACCATGCTTCTCTTCCCACCAAGTTTTGGACTTTTGCTCTCAAAACAGCAGCCTACCTTATCAATAGACTCCCCACGCCAGTCCTCCACTCCAAATCCCCCTTCTCCATTTTATTTAATAAAACCCCAAATTATACCAAATTATGTATTTTTGGGTGTCTTTGTTTTCCTTGGTTAAAACCGTATACAACTAACAAACTTCAACCTAAATCAAACTCTTGTGTCTTTCTTGGCTACTCTACCACTCAAAGTGCCTTTATCTATTTTGACACTCAAACTCAAAAACTTTTCCACTCACGGCATGTCCAATTTTTAGAAGGTATTTTTCCTTTTTCAAAAGAGTCACTCTCCCTTTTAAACTCTACCCCATCGGTCTTACCTAGCTCTCAATTACCCCATGAGCTGATTTCCCTTCAAAGTTTCACTCAAACTCCACCACTTTCCAGTCTTCATCATACCACATCCTCACCCTCTTCCTTGCCCACTTCCACTTCTTCCTCTTTAAATACTTCATCACGTGTTTCTCCTTCATCTTCCTCTCATTGTGATATCATTGTCCTGGCAGCAGTGCCCTTGCTGCCTGTCACTCAAGGTCTTACCTCAGGTAATTCAGCTCCCTCTCCCTCCATTCCTCCCTTAAACACACACCCCATGACTACCCGCACCAAAAACAACATACACAAACCCAAGTAGCTCAATGCTGTCACAAAATACCCTCTCCCTCAAGCTCTTGAACCCATATATGTGTCTCAAGCTCTTAAATCTCCCCACTGGAGAGCAACCATGTCTGAGGAATTTAATGCTCTTATGAGCAATGGTACTTGGGATCTAGTTCCATCACACTCTCACTAAAATATTGTTGGCAACAAATGGGTATTCCGTGTCAAAAGAAATTTGGATGGCTCTATCTCTCGCTACAAAGCTCGTCTTGTAGCCAAGGGTTTCCACCAACGTCCTAGTGTAGACTATTTTGACACTTTTAGTCCCGTCATCAAGCCTCAGACTATCAAAATAGTGCTTTCCATTGCTCTCTCACGTGGCTGGCCTCTTCGCCAAATGGACGTGAATAATGCTTTCCTTCAAGGAGCACTGTCCGAAATAGTATATATGGCACAACTGATGAGACTTTTTCCGGCAAGTATACCGGATCACACAAGTAATATAGTAATGAGTAGAGTATCGTTCCCACGAGGATTAAGGCTAGTAATTACCAATTTCACCAATAAAGATTCTATTCGGAAGGATAATTGATTTGGATTGAAGGCAGCCCTGGAATGAGCTGCTGCAATTAACTAATTGACACTAAGTACAAAATTCCAACAATATAGTAACAATCTTTAAGAGACAATCTAAATGTGAGATTTGTAATAAGAATGAGAAAGGTTAGGGGTTGATTTCATTCACTTGCAATTCGATTTCCTCATAGACAAGGTAATCTNAAGCATGGATTGTATAGTTCTAAAAGACAAGTATCAATAACCCCCTGGTTTTCTTCATCAGCAATATCCATCTCATGTGTGTCGCCTCAAAAAGGCTCTCTATGGCCTCAAGCAAGCTCCACGTGCCTGGTATCATGCCTTACGCACCTTTCTCTTGCAATATGGCTTTACTAACTCTAAGACAGATGCCTCACTATTTATCTATCGGAAAGGTACTGCCCTTGCATATTTCTTGGTATATGTTGATGATTTACTCTTGACCGGCAACTCCACTGTTTTTCTTACAAAATTTATGAGCTTACTTGCTACTGCCTTCTCCTTGAAAGACCTTGGGTTCCCTAATTACTTTCTTGGTCTTGAACTAATTCCATCTTCCAAAGGACTCTTTATCACGCAGCACAAATATATAAGGGATTTATTGGCCAAATCCCACATGGAAGGCGCCAAACCTGTCACCACTCCCATGTCTACTTCGGCTACATTTGCTCATGACTCACCCTCCACTGACATCACTATCTACCGAAGACTGGTTGGCTCCTTACAGTACTTGTTTCTTACTCGCCCGGATGTTGCCTACACTATTAGCCGCCTTGCTTAACACATGCATGCTCCTACTGATGATCACTATCAAGCACTTAAGAGATTGCTATGTTATCTGAAGTCAACCCTCACTTTTGGCATTCTCCTTACTCGGCATGCCCAGCTGCAGCTCACTGCTTATTGTGATGCTGACTGGGCTGGTGACATAGTTGATCGTCGCTCTACCGGTGCCTACATTGCCTATCTTGGCAATAATCCAATCTCCTGGAGCTCACGCAAGCAAAAATCCGTAGCTCGCTCCTCCACAAAAGCTGAATACTGTACCATTGCTTCTACCTCTGCTAAGATCTTATGGCTTCAAAATCTGCTTACAGAACTTGGTATCAAGCTCCTTGCACCTCCCATGATTTACTCAGATAATATTGGAGCCACATATCTTTGTGCCAATCCTGTATTTTACTCACGCATGAAACATTTGTCCATCGACTACCACTTTGTCCGGGATCTTGTTGCCAACAAAGCTCTCAAGGTATCTCATGTCCCATCATCACACCAATTGGCTGACCTCCTAACAAAGCCATTACCAGGACCCCGGTTTCAATCTCTTCATTCCAAGATTGGTGTAGTTAAATCCTCCACCATCTTTAGGGGGCGTATTAGTGAGTCAGCAGTTAGTTAGAATTTGATTTATTGATTTATCTTATTTAGCCAAATATACTTGTAACAAAATATACTTATCAACTCATGTAGGGATTAGACTCCTTCTAGGGTTAGTCTCCTTCAACTCCTTTAGGGATTAGACTCCTTATAGGGTTAGTCTTCTTTTCGTTTGAATATACTTTACACTTGTATAAATTTACGATTACACTAAATGAAAGTTGTGACCTTTCTCCATCTTCTCGGTTTTCCTATAGTTGTCACATTCAGAAGGGCCACCACCATCTCCACCCTTCTGAAAGCTATTAAGAGTGAGATAGGCTTTGGTGTGGCCTAACACAGGCAGTGAGCATTCATACGTTCTGTACGTTTCACCTACTTTACAACAGTCAGAATCATTCTCTTGGTTGCATTGTCCTGGAGGAGGGTTCTTTCCTTTTATTCTTCAACTTGGGCGATACTTTTGAGCTTCAGAGAACAAACAACTTGTTAAAATGAGAATCAGCAGTAGAAGAAAGGAAGCTCTTCAGTAAGAAGCCTTCATTCTCTCTATTTTCCTTTGTTTGCTCTGTGTTGTATTGTTTTGATTTTTCAGTACTTGTTGAATTGAGGGATTAGGCGTCAGAATTTATAGGGGGTGTACAATGAGTAAAATTATGAATTGATTTGGGAAAACAAACTAGAAGTCTGTTGTAATTAACAACGTCAATGGCAATTGCCGGCACCGGTAAGCATATAAATTTAAAATATCTCTCCAAAAGTGTTGTTAAGCATTGAAATTTGAAAACAAGTTTGTACTTGTTATATACTATGGATTGGCAGGGAAAATTTACATTCATGTTACCCTTATCTCTACTGGAGAGAAGAGTTTATCATCGAAAGCCTTTCTTTTGTCATTTTCTTTGTTTGTCAATGTCGTTGTCATAATCTTGTCGCTTTTCGAAGTTATTTATTGTGATTAATTTCTCTTGGGAACATGTAATTGGATGGTTGTGAGCTCAAATCTCTGTTGGCCGATGTAAGTAAGATAGTGTTCGAGATGTCAATTTACTTATGAAATCTTCCCTTTCCATTTCTCATAATTTACGAGCTTTGATCCTTAATTTGGTTTTTTTTTTTAATTGGTTATATGATGGCATGAATATTCAAATTCAATACCATTACAAATTACCTAAGCAACTCACCACAAGAACACTTCAATAAATCTTTTCACTTCAAATTAAACAGCATGTATATATATATAGGTATATAGATAAGAACATATGGCAGAAACTTTTGAATGCCCAAAAATACCCTCTTTGCTCCATCTCTTTTGTGTACCCATTGGTCATTTTGCAAAAATCGTACTGTTTTTTCTTAATTGCCTTTATAAAATTACAAAATTATACTTTTGTTAATTATATATATTTTTTTTATATAAAGAGTCAAAAAGTGTTTCTTTCCATAAAAAATTTTCAAGTAGAATCCTTTTATCTTTGATAAATTATTTGTTGCAATGGATATCATTTCCAATTTCTTTTTCTTCTGAACCGTCACTCTATATTAATTTTAACCTCTATTTATTTTATTTTCTTTTCAGCCCTCTCCCTTGAATGTTATTTTTATGCATTATTCATGTTTAATTTATATGATCAAATTAAAGATAAATTATGTATGTAATTTCCGGGTGGAAGAATTTTTTTATTACAAAAAATACCCCTCTTCAATATTTTATTTTCCTTTTTGAGTTTGTAGTCAACAAATACAAATAAAATAAATATATCAAATATAATAAACTTACAAAATAATTGCATATTTAAGAAGAGAAGCAATGCGCATGTATCATGGACTAGTTATTTAAAATGTAAGGATATTGCCGTAATATGAAATAATTTAGGCGATCAAGTTCTCAACTTAATACCTTAGAAGAGCCATAGACCTAATGTTTCAAAAGATAAAAGTGCAGTTCACCAAACACAATTTAGAAAGCTCACTACAAGAAAATATTTGTTTTCCAACGAAAAATTTTCTTTGAAATCTAGATTTTTTCTTGTAGTGGCTATTGAATATAGTTCATTATTATATTTTACCATTCTAATATTTTCATTTTCCTTTTTACAAGACATTACTGTTTCCTACAATATATTTTATCTCATTGTGAAATTATACCTTGTATGATCTACCCTAATTTTCCTTAGTAAGAGTTTACCATGAATTTTATAAATTTTTGCTGATGTGAAAAAGTCTGAAATAGAATAGAATAGAATTTAGTACTAAAAAGGTTATCACCACATTATTCAACTTATTATGTATAATGCTGCCAGTTAAAATATATTACCATTGGGATGAAACATATGACTTTGTAAACATAATCTACTCGAGCACTAATTCTGAACTGTTGTCAAAAGGCTAATAGAAAAAATTCTACGGATTAAAGCAATGCCATCCACCTTAAAAAGTAATGCTCTCAATTTGGTTTATTCTTCATCTAACAATGGCTTAAGATAATACTCAACTAATAGAATCAATATATAAATATTATAAATCAAGTATGAAGTACGAACAATTGTAAATATATATTACAGGATAGAAGTTCACTATAGAGACACAACAAGAGATACAGCAAACAGAAAATATTGGCTAATACTATTACATTAAGCCTCTGACCATGTGATATCTAACCCGCCCCACTGACCATGAGGAACGCCCAAGGCTTTCCACACAGCCTTTGAGGCATCAACAATGTTGTTGGAGCATGGAGGTTGGTAATCATGGTCCTCATCACATCCCATAGTTGAGTCACACTCATCAACGACCATGGCCACTACGCTCCGGCTATTTGCACTAATGGTGATGTTGTTGAGGCACCTGCTCTTGTTGTTGAACCATCCAGTGGAAAGCGCGACAACGGGTGTGTCATCAGAATGGTACTGTTTGTCACATTCAGAAGGGCCACCACCATCTCCACCCTTTTGAAAGCTATTAAGAGTGAGATAGGCTTTTGTGTGCCCTGACACAGGCGGTGAGCATTCATACGTTCTGTACGTTTCACCTACTTTACAACAGTCAGAATCATTCTCTTGGTTGCATTGTCCTGGAGGAGGGTTCTTTCCTTTTATTCTTCCACTTGGGCGACACTTTTGACCTTCAGAGAACAAACAACTTGTTAAAATGAGAATCAGCAGTAGAAGAAAGGAAGCTCTTGAGTAAGAAGTCTTCATTCTCTCTATTTTCCTTTGTTTGCTTGTGTTGTATTGTTTTGATTTTTCAGTACTTGTTGAATTGAGGGATTATGCGTCAGAATTTATAGGGGGTGTACAATGAGTAAAATTATGAATTGATTTGGGAAAACAAACTAGAAGTCTGTTGTAATTAACAACGTCAATGGCAATGGCCGGCACCGGTAAGCATATAAATTTAAAATATCTCTCCAAAAGTGTTGTTAAGCATTGAAATTTGAAAACAAGTTTGTACTTATTAGATACTATGCATTGGCAGGGAAAATTTACATTCATGGTACTCTTATCTCTACTGGAGAAAAAGAAGAGTTTATCATCGAAGGCCTTTCTTTTGTCATTTTCTTTGTTTGTCAATGTCGTTGTCATAATCTTGTCTCTTTTAGAAGTTATTTATTGTGATTAATTTCTCTTGAGAACATGTAATTGGATGGTTGTTAGCTCAAATTTTCATTGGCCGATGTAAGTGAGATAGTGTTCGAGATGACAATTTGCTTATGAAATCTTCCCTTTCCATTTCTCATAATTTACGAGCTTTGATCCTTAATTTGGTTTTTATTTTATTTTATTACTTATATGATGGCATGAATATTCAAATTCAATACTACCACTACAAATTACCTAAGCAACTCACCACAAGACAACTTCAATAAATCTTTTCACTTCAAATTAAATAGCATGTATATATATCTATAGTATATAGATAAGAACATATGGCAGAAGCTTTTGAATGCCCAAAAATACCCTCTTTGCTCCATCTCGTTTGTGTACCCATTGGTCATTTTGCAAAAATCGTACTGTTTTTTTTTTAATTTCTTTATAAAATTACAAAATTATACTTTTATTAATTGTATTTTTTCTTTTTGATAAAGAGTAAAAAAAGCTTTTCTTTCCATAAAAATTTTTCAAGTAGAATCCTTTTATCTTTGATAAATTATTTGTTGCAATGGATATCATTTCCAATTTTTTTCTTCTGAACTGTCACTCTATATTAATTTTAACCTCTATTTATTCTTTTTTTATTCAGCCCTCTCCCTTGAATGTTATTTTTATGCATTATTCATGTTTAATTTCTATGATCAAATTAAAGATAAATTACATATTTAATTTACGGGTGGAAGAATCTTTTGATTACAAAAAATACGCCTCTTCAATATTTTATTTTCCTTTTTGAGTTTTTTACTCAACAAATACAAATACAAATACAAATAAATATATAAAATATAATAAACTTAAAAATAATTGCATATTTAAGAAGACATACAATGCGCATGTATCATGAACTAGTTATTTAAAGTGTAAGGATATTGCCATAATATGAAATAATTTAGGTGATCAAGCTCTCAACTTAATACCTTAGGAAATACCTTAGAACAGCCATAGACTTAATGTTTCAAAAGATAAAAATGCAGTTCACCAAACACAATTTAGAAAGCTTACTACAAAAAAATCTTAGTTTTCCAACCAAAAATTTTCTTTGAAATCTAGATTTTTTCTTGTAGTGGCTATTGAATATAGTTCATTATTATATTTTACCATTCTAATATTTTCCTTTTCCTTTTTACAAGACATTACTGTTGCCTACAATATATTTTATCTCATTGTNCAAATTAAAGATAAATTACATATGTAATTTACGGGTGAAAGAATCTTTTGATTACATAAAATAGCCCTCTTCAATATTTTATTTTCCTTTTTGAGTTTGTATTCAACAAATACAAATAAAATAAATATATAAAATATAATAAACATAAAAATAATTCCATATTTAAGAAGACATGCAATGCGCATGTATCATGAACTAGTTATTTAAAGTGTAAGGATATTGCCATAATATGAAATAATTTAGGTGATCAAGTTCTCAACTTAATACCTTAGGAAATACCTTAGAAGAGCCATAGACTTAATGTTTCAAAAGATAAAAATGCAGTTCACCAGACACAATTTAGAAAGCTTACTACAAGAAAATCTTAATTTTCCAACGAAAACTTTTCTTTGAAATCTAGATTTTTTCTTGTAGTGGCTATTGAATAGAGTTCATTATTATATTTTACCATTCTAATATTTTCCTTTTCCTTTTTACAAGGCATTATTGTTGCCTACAATATATTTTATCTCATTGTGAAATTATACCTTGTACGATCTACCCTAATTTTCCTTATTAACAGTTTACCATGAATTTTATAAATTTTTGCTGATGTGAAGAAGTCTGAAATACTATAGAATTTAGTACTAAAAAAGTTATCACCACATTATTCAACTTATTATGTATAATGCTGCCAATTAAAATATATTACCATTGGGATGAAACATATGACTTTCTAAACATAATCTACTAGAGCACTAATTCTGAACTGCTGTCAAAAGGTTAATAAAAAAAATTCTACGGATTAAAGCAATGCCATCCACCTCGAAAAACCTTACAAAGTAATGCTCTCAATTTGGCTTATTCTTCATCTAACAATAGATTAAGATAATAATCAACTAATAGAATCAATATATAAATATTATAAATCAAGTATGAAGTACGAACAATTGTAAATATATATTTCAGGATAGAAGTTCACTACAGACACAACAAGAGATACAGTAAATATAAAATATTGGCTAATACTATTACATTAAGCATCTGACCATGTGATATCTAACCCGCCCCACTGACCATGAGGAACGCCCAAGGCTTTCCACACAGCCTTTGAGGCATCAACAATGTTGTTGGAGCATGGAGGTTGGTAATCATGGTCTTCATCACATCCCATAGTTGAGTCACACTCGTCAACGACCATGGCCACTACGCTTCGGCCATTTGCACTAATGGTGATGTTGTTGAGGCACCTGCTCTTGTTGTTGAACCATCCAGTGGAAAGCGCGACAACGGGTGTGTCATCAGAATGGTACTGGTTGTCACATTCAGAAGGACCACCACCATCTCCACCCTTCTGAAAGCTGTTAAGAGTGAGATAGGCTTTGGTGTGCCCTGACACAGGCGGTGAGCATTCATATGTTTTGTACGTTTCATCTACTTTGCAACAATCAGAATCATTCTCTCTGTTGCATTGTCCTGGGGGAGGCTTCTTTCCTTTGATTCTTCCACTTGGGCGACACTTTTGAGCTTCAGAGTATAAACAAGTTGTTAAAATGAGAATCAGCAGTAGAAGAAAGGAAGTTTTTGAGTAACAAGTCTTCATTTTCTCTCTTTTCCTCTCTTTCCTTTCTGTTGTATTGTTTTGATATTTCAGTACTTGCTGAATTCAGGGATTATGGGTCAGAATTTATATGGGGTGTACAATGAGTAAAATTATGAATTGATTTTGGAAAACAAACTAGAAGTCTGATGTAACAACATCAATGGCAATTGCCAGTACCGGTAAGCATATAATTTAAAATATATCTGCATAAGTTTTGTTAAATATTTAAATTTGAAGACAAGTTTGTACTTCTTGTACATCGTGAATTTGAAGGAAATATTCATGTTCACGTGACCCCTGCAGAAAATGAAGAGGTTATCTTTGTTGGCCTTTCTTTTGTAATTTTCTTTGTTGGTCGATGTCAACGTCATAATCTTGTCTCATTTATTATGATTAATTTTTCTTGGGAACATGTAACTGGATGATTGTGGATTCAAGGATCTGTTGACGGATGTAAGTAAGATAGTGTTCAAGATGACAAATATACCTTTCAAATCTGCCATTTTGAGCCTTTAATTGATAAATAAAGTTTTTTGTTATATGATTATGATTTTTCAAACTCAAGACCATGAACATTTCTAAACCTCTTATCATTTGAGGAAGAGATCTAGCTTAGTGCAGCATGTTCCCAATCATAAGATTGATCTTCTCACTCTCTCTTCCCTGGTTTGCAAATACAGTCACTATTTACATATTGACAAAAAAATTATATAAACATTTCACCACAAGATCGACTACTTCAATAATCCTTTTCGCTCCAAAAATGTTGTATGTACGTTATTTAAACTGAGGTGTTATAATATGAAATAAGTTAGGTGATAAAGTTCTCAACTTGATATCTTAGGTAATACATTAAGAGAGTACACAAGCACACATAGTACAACTGGTTTAAGGATTTCGCAAAAATGTTGACTCCAAGTTTCAAATCCTCGAGTTATAGGAACTAGAATGTTTGATGCCTTGAGTTCTATTCCCCCAATATATTCTCCTCCTATTTCTCCCAATGTATTGCCCTCTTATGTGACAAAAAAATACATTAAGATAGCAATAGACCTAATAGTTCAAGAGACAAATTTAAATGTAGTAAACCGAACACCATTTGGAAAGCTATTGAATATAGCCCATTATTACATTTTGCGATTCTAATAGTTTCTTTTTCCCTTATATAAGATACGTCAACATTCTAAGAGTAGTTGAAAATTCAGCTTAGTCGATCTAATGTAATTGTAGGATAATACCTTGTACAATCTACCGTAATTTTCCATAGTAATAATTTAACATGAAAAAGAATGAGGACAGTTTTGCAACTTTCATTTTTGATTTTTTAAAATTTTGCTAATGTGAAGAATTTGAAATATAATGAAATTCTGTATTAAAAATGTTATCACCATCTTGTTCGACATAATATGTACAATGATGCCAGCTAAAATATGCATATTACCATTTGGATAAAACCAGTCATAGTAAATTTGCATGAGAGAATAAAGAAACAAAATCTTAACATCAATGGCCAATAGCTAAGAATTTAAATCCACAGAAGGAAAAAGAGAAACAAAGAAATTAAGAATGACAGAGAGGAAGATATGATGCTTCAAGTGGAGAAATCAAAGAACATGAAATTTTCAAACAAAGCAGATAGCAGGAACTCGTCTAATGCATGGATGTTATATTTTATTTATATTGTTAACCAAAAACAAAAGAAACAATTTTGCTTACAAGGAAATAAAATTTCAGCTAACAGCCTATCTTTAATTACTGCCGCAGATTGATCATTGATGTAAAAAATAAGTCCACCTTGGATGTTTTTGCATTTCCCCAGTTGCTTTTGAAGATCAAATTGGGTCATTACTAACATAAAAGTGGAAGGTGCAGGACATGTCATTGACCTAGATCATGAGGACTTTTATCATCTAGTTGCAATATACTCTAAACACACCAAAAGTGAGTAAGTCCTATAAATGGAGCTCTTTTGTCTATGGAGTATGTCCTCAGAAAGTACACAAGAAAATTTCCAAGTATGTGATACTTATTGCAAATTAATTAGAGAGTTAGAGGTTAAGTTTTGTGTCCATAGGTTTTAAATATCTAACTACAAATATTTATTTATAAACATGATCTAATAGAGCACAATTTCTGAACTGTTGTCAAAAGGCAAAAATACCACATTCTATTGATTAAACCAAAGCCCTCAACTACCAAAAAAACATAAAAAGTAATGCTCTCAATTAGGCTATTTCTTTATCTAACGATAGCTTAAGATAATACTCCACTAATAGATTGAATATATAATATTATATATCAAATATGAAGTATGAACAATAGTAGATATATATTACAAGATAGAAGTTCACTATAGACACAAAACAAGGGATACATCAAACAGAGAATATTCCCTAATACTATTACATTAAGGTGGTATTTGGTATCATGAATGTTTTAACATTCTTGGGAAAGTTAGTATGGGAATAAAAGTTTTTTACCTTGGGTACAAGAGAAAAAAAAATCATTTTCAGACATAAAAAATACTTGGAAATGAAATTTTACACTGAGAGTAAAAATAAAACTTTCTCACCTAAGAGGGTATGAATTAAACATTTTTGAGAATAAAACTTTCATTCCCTATACCAAACACCACCTAAGCATCTGAGCATGTGATATCTAACCCACCCCACTGATGGTGAGGCACACCCAAGGTTTTCCACACAGCCTTTGAGGCATCAACAATGTTGTCGGCACATAGAGGTTGGCAATCATGGTCCTCATCACATCCCATGGTTGAGTCACACTCATCAACAACAATGGCCACCATGCACACTCCGACCATCTGCACTTATGGTGATGTTGCTGAGGCACCTGCTCATGTTGTTGAACTATCCAGTAGAAAGCACGAAAACAAGTGTGTCATCAAAATGGTACTGGTTGTTGTTAGAAATAGTATCAGGAAAACAATAAAATAGTTAGCTTTGAGGCATGAATAATTACATTGTCTTGAGTATAATGTTGCTTATCTACAAAAGCAAATTATCTCAAGATACAACAAAGCCTTCAAAAACTTTTAATGGAAAAACGTAAGTCTTAATTCATTAGAAGTTTTCCTTATACATACTTGAAAAGGCACTTTTGAACTAATATGTTTAGTCAGTTATTAACAAATACAATTGTCGATTGCAAACATACATTACCAGGTCAAACCGACCCGAACCAGACCGGTCTAGTAATAAAACCGGATACTAAATATTTGTCAAATTAAGGCCCAAGTGCCAATTAGGGGTGTTCACAACCGAAATCGATCAAAATATGGCAAATCCAACAGTTTCAGATGAGGACCGATCAGGATCGGATGGCTGAGATTCATTGAAACTGTTTCATCCAGTCAATTCGGTTTTAGGTAACAAAAACCGAAATAAACCAACCGATATATCATGTAGTGTGATAGATATAATTATACTTCTTTCAAAGACTTTAAGAGGGTGTGAGGTCATTTTCAGCCCTTGGATCAATGCGAGGGGTTAATTCATCTACGGAGATGATGTCATCGAGGTTCGTAAATGTCATTGCATCTGTACAACTTTATGCCATTCTGACTAATTTTTTAGGAGGATTGGATTGGTAGTCCCACACTCACGCTACACATGCAACACGCAACAATTAATACTAGTCTTGTTTGGTTTTGACGTTGGTTAGAGTTACTCTTCTCTCTCTCCACTTTACTTTTTAAATTTCATCTTTATCTCTCTCTTCAGCTCTTCCTCTCTTTCTCTTCTCTTTTCTTCTCCTCTTTCATCTCTCTATACAACTATTCCTTTGTCTTCAACAACTCTAACGGCCGTTGCAACAACTAATTTCTAGAGCAAAAATGGTGGAATCAGCCTCCTCCACTTCAAGAAGATCAACGTTAAGCTCCTATGCTTCATTATGTTAATATTTTTTTTTATTTTGTATTAAATTTTATACAAATTTGTTGAGTATTTAAAATAGTTCAAGATTCACCATCAAATGTATTTTTCATCTACACTTTTCTTCTTCTCCATATGCTATTCTCTTTTTTTTTTTTTCTTTTTGAAAAAAATAAAAATAATATACCCTACCCTATTTAACCCACTTCTTCAGATTCTGCATAGCTTTGGTCTGTGACGGGTGAAGATTTTTTAAACCCGATGACCTTCGGTCAAATGAGGAAGGTGGTCAAAATCAACCGAACCCAACAAATGAACTCCCCTAGTGTCAATCAATGACATTTAAGCATCTTTTTTTTTTAAGTTTAGCCTTTATTTTCCTTTTCTAAAGCCTTATCCTTTCATTAATTTATTCAACGTGGGACTTGGTTCCACAAGTCATTTACAAACTATTCAACAGTTGTCACATTCTGAAGGGCCACCACCATCTCCACCCTTTTGAAAACTGTTGAGAGTGAGATATGCCTTGGTGTGGCTTGACACAGGTGGTGAGCATTCATATGTTTGGTATATTTCACCTTCTTTGCAACAATCTAAATCATTATCTTTGTTGCATTCCCCTGGAAGAGGCTTCTTTCCTTTGATTCTGCCACTTGGGCCACATTTTTGAGCTTCAGAGTTTAAACAACTTGTTAAAATGACAGTGACCAACAGAAGAAAGGAAGCTTTTGAGTAACAAGTCTTCATTCTGTCTGTTTTCCTCTTTTTTCTCTGTATTGTTCTGCTTACTAGTTGGCGATTAATTCAAGGGCTTTGAATCCAAATTTATCGACAATGCAAAATAAGGAAATACTGCTGGATCTGATTTTTATATTGTCTTTTGTTAATTAAGTATTCAAATTTAAAGACAAGTTTGTACTTATTAATTACTATGAAGAATGAACGATCATAATCACTTATCTTTATTATGCCAGGAAACATTCATGTGCTTAGCACCCCTATTCCTACTGAAAACATTTAAAAAAAAAAATTGTTATTTTTTTAAGGCCTTTATTTTGTCATAATTAAGATATCTATTTATTTTAACTCTAAAAAAAACCTTCTAGGAAAACGTCATTATTTGTAGACCATTTAACGTTCACACTAAAATAAAGAATAAATTAAGATATCTATCTATTCTAACTTTTGAAAGACAGCTATGGAAACCACCTTGCTAAGCTATTTAAGAAGTTGCACTACACCACTTCTTATTGAAAGAGTTTTACTAGAACACACATCCTATAATTAATATTATTGCAAAGATCTCAAAAATTCAAGTCACACAATATGGGTCAGATTCCAAAATAGTTGACAAAATTTGAATTTAATTGTGTAAAAAAAATCAATATTTTATTTTTTCAACATTTTTATTTGTATTGTTTTGTTTATGCATTTCATAATAAACTAACTTTTTTAGGCAAATTGACCTAAATAATACACATTTGTAAACTATTTACATAAAAGTGGTAGTTTCCAAACTATTTATCTAAAAGGAGCAGTTTTGAATATTTTATTATTTTTCAAACGGAAGTGAAACATGTTATACACAGGTAGAGCATGTATGAACTAAAAATGCTATAGGGCATATCCACCAATCGTATGTTCACTGTTTAAAAAAGCTGTTGGGATTCTTTTAAAAAATGAACACGTTGTAGCCTATAAAGTGTGTTCAATTTAAACACGCTTTACGAGGTAGGACAATGCAAAAGCATGAAAGACATTCACGCTTTATGGGTTAAATTGTCACGCTTTATCTTGTAAAGCATGTATGTCCCCCTTTTCCAAACATGCCCCATTCTTCTTCCTCCTTCCCTTCTTTCATTTTCACTTTCCACCATTGTTCTTCTTCTTCCTGCTGTGGTCCCCCATTGTTCTTCTTGTTGTGTCTTTCTTCCTCTTGTGGTCCCTTCATATGCTTCAGGATGTACGCATTCTTCTTCTTCTTCTTGTGTCGGTTTGTTTGCTTCATTTAGAACACGTTGTCTATCATTTTGAAGACACAAAAGTTCATTTCATCATATGCTTGTTATAGATCTGTCTTCCAGTTGTCTATTTTGTATTTATTATGGCACAATATGAACTTGTATTGCCTGGTCCTGTAAATCCTATTGTGTTGACTGACAAGCAAACCATGTTTCAACTGATACAGGGAAAAATGGAGTAAGTATTTTGCTTGGACTTGTTTAAAAATTTTGATTTTTGTAATGAAATGGTTGACTTATTTATTTAAATTATAGTTAGTAATTTTTTTAAATAATATAATTATTTCAGGTGGAGAGAGATTTGTGCAGACATACATCCATAAGGTTTTCCCACCCGATGCGAAGGTGATGGAGTATGTTAGGCAGACGAGTTTTGGAGGAGCTGCATTGATGACTCCATTAAAGTTAAATAGGGACTTTTTGTCTCCTTTAGTTGAGCGATGGCAACCAAAACTACACAATTTTCACATGCCTGGTGGAGAGTGTACGATCATGTTGCAAGACGTGAAGATGATGTTGGGGCTTCCTATTGATAGTAATATGGTGAGTGGTTACAGTCAGCACCCATGGTTGGAGCTAATACAAGATTTGCTAGGCGTTATGCCAGACCAGGATGCGTTGGTTGGATCAAGACTAAAGCTGACGTGGATGAAGGACATATTTGCTGTTTTGCGAAATGATGCTACTGAGCAAGAAGTGCAGTATCATGCCAAGGCATATATCATGCAAATGATTGGTGAATGGTTAATGTCTGATGCCACTAGTAACTACATGCATCTGATATACCTTAATGGTTAATGTCTGATGCCACTAGTAACTACATGCATCTGATATACCTTAAGCTGCTAGAGGATTGGGATGGTGAGGGGCCCATGAGCTAGGGATTTGCTATTCTGGTGCACCTGTGCAGGAGCCTCTAGAACTTTTCGCTTGGCCGCACATTGGAGTTTGGAGGCTTTGCTGGAGGTTTTGGCATATGAGAGATTCCCCAATCTTTCTCCATCACCTCCGCAGCAAGGTAGGAGAGTGGTTGGGCCACTTGCATGCAGGTTAGTGATATTTAAATTATGTTTTTGATATAAATTAAATTGTATGTTACAAATTAGTAGATTTGATAAACATTAGTTATAAATTAAATTGTGGAGTACTTTTTAGAAGTGCTAATTTTAATTAGTTATAATTAAAATTAATTAAAATGTGTGATATGTTTAGTATAAATAATTATGTACATAAATTTAATATGTTATTGCATAATACATGAATATAATCTGATAAGTTAAATGAATACATTAGGTGGAGACATTCCCTAAGTTATAGGGACATCAGTTGGGGTATCAGCAAGCTTTTGATCAGCTTGGAGTTGATGAAGTAAGATAATTGAATAGTTTGTAGTTAAATTTGCATTGATTATCTATGCATTTTTGTATGGTTTACTTAAATAATAGTATTTGTAATTTACAGATGATATGGCAACCTTACAGTTGGGCGGTGCTGCCACCTTACTATCGGGCAGGACACAACATTTAGGCAGCAAAGGTCCCCTTGGATTGTTTTAACGTAGTAAAGACCCACCACAACCCAAACCGAGTGATACGCCAATTCAGAGAATATTAGGGTATTCCCGTAGCCCCTGAGGGGTATGCTCAGCAGTTAGAGAGTTTGACCTTGAGAGGCAACCAAGACCGATTGTGGACCCTGTTTCATGAGGCATATTACGAGGCAAGGACGTAATCACGTAGTTTAGTGTGATGGGGATTTTAGCGTCAAATCGAAATACATGATATGGCATCTCCGAATCACATGGAAGTGGATGAGCCCAAGTAGCTTGATTCCCCCTGATCAGGTTTGTGAAATGCTTGTTATTGCAGCTTGTGAGATATGATTTAAAATAAAGTTAAGTATATTTAGTTTATTATTTACAGGATGACATTCTTTTACCCCAGCACCAACCTCCACCAGAGCAGCCACCTATCTCAGAGCCGTAGGCCCAGTAACCAATGCAGTTCCAATAGGCCTTGCAATTGCATTGGATTCCACCCTTCCAGCATCCACCACCATTCCAACAGGGGCAATATTTTAGGCCTCCTTCAACTGCAGAACAATTTGCTTCCTTCTAGGCCAATCTTACCCAATTGTTTTATAACTATGGGTTAATTCAACAAGATTATAGGACCCAGTATCCTCAGTGGATGCCCATAGCACAAGCTCAGGGTGAGGCTATGACACATGCTTAGGGTGAGGCTAGCGCACAGCCTGACGGTCATCGTATGCCACCAGATGACGGTGCCAATAGAGCGAGGTCCTCACGACAAAGTTCGGCGTCACAGTCTACATCTAGACAATGTTCTCAGCCCCGAGCGGATAAGGCCATTTTGAGAGTGCATGATCTATTCCTAGAGGGGGGTGAATAGGAATTAATTAAAAAATTGCTTATTAAAGCTAATTCAAGTAGCAGATTTGTTTAAGAACTTGTTAACGAAAACTAGTTCTTACAAACAAGTTCTTCTACAAATCTTAGACTTAAATAATCAAACAAAGACTTTATAAACCATGCACCATTAGAAACAGAGGATTAACCAGAGAAGCAAAGATAAAGGAAGAGAGAGCAAGACAAAGATTTTATAGTGGTTCGGCCTAACATGCCTACATCCACTTCTCTCATGTTAATGGGGTTCCACTATACTTTCAAGGTTATTTCTCAAGCTTCTCCAAACTTTACACCAAGTTTATTTTACAAGCTTCTTCAAGCTTAGCTCCCATGGTTTTTGTTTTCCAAGCTCACCATGAACTTACTCTCTCTAACTCTAGAGGTCACACCCATGGATTTCTCCCATAGAAATCCATGATACAAAACCCCAAGTGTTTTGGTTTAGCCCCAAGAAGAAACTCTCTCAAAGAGTAGATATGAAACAATGAGGATCTTGATACATGAAGATATCCGAGAGTAGGAAGAAGAAGATGCATAGCTTAGTTCTTTAACAATGGCTTCCTTCTCTCTCTTTTCTCGTGGGTTTCTTCTCCTCTATTCTTCATGAATGTTGAATACTTTATGCCTTCTTGCTTTATTGCCTTCTCCTCTATTGCTTATTCTTCATGAATGTTCGGCCTAACATGCCTACATCCACTTCTCCCATGTTAATGGGGTTCCACTATACTTTCAAGGTTATTTCTCAAGCTTCTCCAAGCTTTACACCAAGTTTATTTTACAAGCTTCTTCAAGCTTTGCTCCCATGGTTTTTGTTTTCCAAGCTCACCATGAACTTACTTTCTCTAACTCTAGAGGTCACACCCATGGATTTCTCCCATAGAAATCCATGATACAAAACCCAAGTGTTTTGGTTTAGCCCCAAGAAGAAACTCTCTCAAAGAGTAGATATGAAACAATGAGGATCTTGATACATGAAGATATCCGAGAGTAGGAAGAAGAAGATGCAGAGCTTAGTTCTTTAACAATGGCTTCCTTCTCTCTCTTTTCTCGTGGGTTTCTTCTCCTCTATTCTTCATGAATGTTGAATACTTGATGCTTTCTTGCTTTATTGGCTTCCCTTGCACGTGAAAGACCAAATGGTGAGGGAAAAGAGGAGCCATCAACCGGCTGACCCCTTGTCCATCAGTCACCCTCCTTTTGTCCTTTTTGTCCAAAAAGTTTCTCTTTGTGTAAGAGAGTATAAACACCTTTCTTGATACTTGAGCTTTTCCAAAAGCACATAAAAAGATATTTCCTATTTACTAAGAGTACAGCTCTCAGTCAGATAAGCAAAAGGGAAACTTTGGCCCGAAGCCCGCAAGCAGCCTTGTCCACATCAGCAATCTCATAGTCCTATCACATAATCCAAAACTGGTTTTGAAGAACAAGTTCTTCAGGACTCATTTGATGATTGAGCTAGATACAACTTAGAAAACATAGCAAAGATTAATAACAACAAGACAAATAACACATATAAGAAATTAAGACATTATTGTTATCATCAAAATAGGTTCAGAAACTCGTGAGACTAACACACTTCGTCAGCGTCCGCTCAGCAGAGGACACACTTTGTCCAGGATCACACTAACCTAACTATGTTGGCAAATGCATACATTGTGGGAACAGTTTTACCCTAATATAACATGTTTGGTACTAACGTCAATATGCCCACATCAACATTTGGTGTAGATCTTGCTCTAGACCTGATAGTAGGGTCATCACGTGCACAATTGGGAGACGTGTACGCCTTTTAGTGACCCCCATTGGTCCTCCTCATATTAATTAGGGGGAGATGGATGTTGATCCTACAGCTTTAAGGTTAGATGACATCTATGATGACCTAATAACCGTCAATCTGGATGTAGCTCCTTAGTAGGCTCCTCAACTGGCTCATCAAAGTGCACGTGACAGACAGGCCAAAAAGTGTTACACAGGTAGCCGATTTATATCAGTAGCATTCATATTTTATGTGTAATCAGTTAACTGTAATAGACAGTTGTATTTGAAATTATGTATAAAATATGGTATGTAATAATTTTATGTGTAATGACTTAACCATTTATTTACATTATTTAACCGTTTATGTTGATCTTATTACAAATTTAGTCCAACATTTAAAACTAAATCGAAATTGAAATCATGATGAATATGAATATGTATAGGTGTCACGTCATCTTTCCAAAGTACCCAACAACCTCCAATGAAGCCATTATAGCGGGTGACGATCATGTTATTGAAGCCAATACATTTTCCAATGTAATTTTGCATCTCGTTGTTATCCTCGTACCACGTCTTTGTCAAGATGAAGACACTGACTTCGTGTTGACGACATATCATGTGTGCAATATCTTAGAAGTCAAGATGTGTTATACCTCTACAATTTTATATTACAACAATCATGTTGACATGTGCCGGATAATATTCATGACGTTGTGGTTCAATAGATAGTGACTCCAAAGACAAATGATACCCTGACATGTCATTGAAATGTATTGCAGTTGGTAAGTAAGTCAGAATTATCTGCATCTCTTGTGCGACTCCAACATGTCGCACAATCTGGAGTCGAGGTTTATTTGCGAGAAAAAATAATAAGGTAGTGTTATTTGTCAAGTCACAGCGCCAATGTCACATATATACCAACCAGTCATATAACACTTGGATGTATTTCTTGTTTGTGCCAGCTTCTCCAAATGATTGTCGCACTGAATCCAGATACTCAACAATAACTCCTAATGTCCCCTAATTAGGTACGTCCATGTCAAGAACAATATATGAGGGCAATAACCTGCACATCTTTGACTCCTCAACTGGCCACCATTTCTGTGTATAATTATTCTTTTTGTATAAGGTCATTGATTTCCATAGCAGTTGTAACTCTAGTGAAAAATTCGTAATGTTTATTGAATTTTCCTGTATATGTCGAAGTTCCTCATCGAATATCTTATAGAATGAACCTTGGGATGACATAAATCCCTATGCATATTCGTCGTTATCTTCAAACCATGTTGAATCCATGTCATAATCTTGTGATGAAAGCGACATTGTGCTACGCAAATATATATTCGTTAATTAAAATTTTACAATAAAGTGTGAATTTAATATAAATAAAACTACATAAACATGAAAATATTTGTATGTAACAAACAAGTAAGAAAAAGAATGTTACAACTTAATTGTTACAAGACAATATTACACATGCACAAACATTGTCATTTGCTAATATTATTCGTCGTTTGTCATATGGTATGGACAACTCAGTACGCGGTCAACTTTCATAGGGGTTAACTCATGATTCATAACAACTTTCTCATTAGCAAGTTTCAAAAATAGTACCAGTATATACGCACCAATATTCTATTATTTTCCTTTAGAATTTGTAAAATGACAGCTTCATAATCACGTTGATTCCTTGGATCCATTGTTTAGGATAATCTATGAACAGAAGGTGCTCTAAGGGATAGTAACTGTTGCACTAAATATTTGGCCTCATTGGTTCTATAAGCCCATTCACGAAGTAAGCTTGCATCATATTCCTTGGGATCATAGTGCTTTTCCCTTTCATAATCATCATTAAACTTTCGCAATAACCAAATAGCATCACCACCAAATGTGCCACATCCTCTAGGCATAATGTCTCAGCTGAGATGATAATAGGAAGACATCAGTTAAAATACTTGCAATTAAGGAATTTATTACCACAAATTAGTATAGTTTAAGTAGAATAAAATAATAAAAATAAACCAACTTGAAAAGAAAGCTTTGGAATTTGCATTTAGGGTTTGGCATTTGGGATTTGGGATTAGGAGTTTAGGGTTGGGGATTATGGTTTAGGGTTTAGGATTTAGTGTTTGGATTTAGGATTTGGAGTTTGGCATTTGGGATTTAGGATTACAATTTTGGGGTTTAGAGTTAGGGTTATGGCTTAGGGTTTGGAGTTTGACATTTAGGGTTTGGATTTAGGGGTTTACAGTTAAGGTTATGATTTAGGTTTAGGGTTTAGGTCAATCCTCATCGAACATGTAAATGTTAGATTGACACTAAGGTTCTCTGTTCGCACGACTCCACATGATAGCACATGCTATATCTCCATCTTCTATTGCTTCTATTGCACTGCGTTCAACATCCTTTTGCATCATTCTGATTTGTATACGATTGTTTTCTTCTGTTATGCGAAACAAAGCCAATCGTTACTCTGTCATATTTTGCCTTAGCATGTGTATAGCCAAACATCATGAAGTGTGAATGTTTTGGATCATTGCTAACTTGCACAAATTTCTAAACTAAACTTCTTTGTGTTCCTATTCCATCAACATTACATTATGTACTTGGGAGAAATCATGCAACATTAGGTTTAACGGATATCAAAATTCACTATCTAACATCCAGTGACGCCCACACATTAGAAAAATGTCTCCAGGTGTATATTGTAATATCATTTTGACAACTTGTTAACCGTCATTTTCATAACAACACTTAGTCGTAAACATTCATATGAATGTTAGATAAAGAACGGGAAACAAATAGAGATAAAATGATGCAACGATATAGAAAAATGAACAAACCATGCATGAATATTTTACTTTCAATTAGCCAATATATACAATAGTGACACAAGAAATTCGACAACATAAATAAGAAGCAATGAGAACTCTTGATCATGGTTGATCTTGTTTTCTTTTCCAACAACTCCACCTGTTATGTCCTTCCATGTGACACAGTTTGCATCTTAGTGCGCTCCTTGAACCTTTGTCCCAATCCATCTCGTTGTGTATGCGAGTTGATTTAGGTTGTCCTGTCCTTTTGCCCGGAGGTTTGCAGTGATAAGGATGACTGTTAGTGTTAGTCCCTCTATAGTTGGCCTACACTTTTCTCCACTAATTGGGCTAAACTACTCACCATAATCATGAACTAAGTGTCGAGTAGAATATACTGGTTCTACATAACTCCATGCATTTACTCTAATAAAGGCACAAGTAGAAATCACGTGCGAACACAAAATATGGAGTGCTTGAAACCTACCATCTTTGCACCTTTTCTCATTTAGATTCAAACAAAAAATTTGCCCACTCGCCCTTCTAGCAGAATCAAATGTCTCATTTACTTCAAAAGATCCAGTATCCCTATCAAATAGTATTGGCTGGTGTGAAGAGGAATAACTGGCGTTCTCACACATCTTCTTATCCGCATCATCTGTCCACATTTTCCCACTCGCTAACCTTCCCTAGTCATTTCTTGTCTCTCAATGAAAATACAGTTCATTTTGTAATATGTAGCTTTAACAAAGGCAGTGATAGGCATGTAGCGAACCCTCTTCAATGTATCGTTCACATTTTCAACAAGATTGGTTATCATTAGGTCATACCGTCTACTAGGGGTGTAAGCTAAACCGATCAAACTGACCGAACCGAACCAGGTGAAAACTAAATCAAACCAAGCGTGTCTGTCAGATTCTCGATTTTATTTTTTAAAAAATCGAGGGCTCAGTTCAGTTCTCGATTTCAATGAAGGAAAACTAAAAATAAATCGGATTGAACCGAATAGGCTAAAATGTCGTTGTTTTGGTTATTTTGAAGTGTTTTCCTTCTGACATGGCTAAAACCAATTTAGTTTTTAGCTTTCTTCTTGTTCAAATTTGAAAAAATGGTTTGTGCATATTTTCTAGCAAAAACCGACCAAACTAAACCAAACTGGACTGGTTCAGTTTAGTTTGGTTTTACTCTCAAAAATTTGAAAAATCAAACCAAACCAAACCGATATGATTTGTGCCGTCTGGTGTTAATTTAGGGTGTAAACTAAACTGAACTGAACCAATTACACCCCTACCATCTACCCTGAGTGTTCCCCTATTACGTCCATATCGTCGTGTCAATATCCCTGATATACCTCAATGAACAGTCATCGGGACAGTCTCTTTGTATGTCCGTCATTAATTCCTCGAATTTGACAGACTCAAACTAGATACCTATAAAAGACAACGTTTTAAAAATCTTCATTTTATGCAAATACTAAAAATAATATCCAATTGCTTAATCAGACCCATATTCTTACTAGCTCTGTAGATGTGGTGTTTCACAGCAACATTCTTGAATGAATTGTTTCAATTGCTCATCACGTGGTGCAAGCAGAAAAAATAATGCGTCAATGGTGGACGTCAACCAACCTGTTCATCTTCAATAGATGAGATGATGCTAACATGGCGATCTAAATTATTGCTAGATTTTTCATGTCCCTAGCGACGTGCCATCTCACAAGCATCAAAAACCATGACCAGACATCTTTGATCTCACCTTCCACGACGGCATAAGCTAAAGGCAAGGATGACCGAGAGTTGTCTTGTGTAGTGGTGATCAGCAAGGTCCCATTGTACTTCCCGTATAGGAAAGTCCCATCAATCTTGACCATTGACTTGCAGAACATAAATGTGTTAATGCATGACTTGAATGCCCAAAAGACACGTCAAAATCTCTTCAACGTAGGATCATTTGGTGGTCTTCCCATCTATCGATCATCCAAGCACCATTCAACGATAGTTTTAGGTGCGCGTTTTTCAAGTGCAATCATTCATCATAGCAGCAAATTGTAACTCTCCTTCTAATCACCATACATTGTAGCAATTACTCTTTCCCATACAAGCCACGCTTTCTTGTTTGATATTTGATAGAAGAATGTGCTCTTGTATCAGCTTTATAGGCACACTGACATTCTCCTAAACCATCCCAGTAATAGTTGTTGCAATCACCTTAACATCTACTTTGTTATAATCTTGTGTTAAGGTTGCATTTGTGCAAGTATGAGGCTTGGTGTAATTTCTTATCTCTCAAATCTTGTTCCTGATTCATAAGCATGTCTGAAGTCTCCAATTGCATTTATCAGCATTGTTTGAAGATATCAAACTCAATTTGTTAGGTTTGGACTCCTTCACATGGAAATGTTACTGAACATGAAGGGAGTATTGCTTTATAGCTAATTGAATATCTTTTTTGTTTTTGAACTTTTGACCGATTTGTAGCTCATTGCCTCTTTGTCATTGGCTACTTTTCGTTATTTGTTCAGCATCCTCGACTATTTGCATTGTCTCCCTATTAACGTATCTATAATGCGGTGGAAGTACCGTCTGTAATGGTGCAACGTGTTGCGCCTTGGCAGATATTGGTTCTTGGCTCATTAGCTCCACATTAAGATCTAGCAAGTTTTCCCCTTCCTCATCACCGCTTGATTCTCCTATGTATGAGTTGTAATCACGATCATCATCATCACTGTTGTCAATTAGATTATCAATAAGTGAATTGCCGTGACTTATGTTTTCCCGTTCACCTTTATGTTGGCTACATCCAGCTTCATGTACTTCAATGCCACAATGCGAACATCTGAACTTAGCCACAAGTCACTACTTTCATACCTATAACCTCCTTCTGGCATATGCGTTTGACTAGAAGTAGCAAAATCATATTGAAATTCATGTAAACCAACCTCTAGTTCATAACAAGGCTTGACTTCTATCTCCAAATGACTGTATAGAGGATAAGAACAAATGAATGAACTTAGGTCACGTTCTTCAACTGCTTCAGGTTGACCTCCATCTCCACCAACATTCGTAGTCTTAGTGTCCACATATATCTCAATTGGACCCAAAGTAGGATGTTGAGCATTACTCTCAAACATCATCTCAACATTTTCATCAGATCCCAATTCAAATACATGATAAAATAATGGATTAACTGAAATTGAGAATCTATAAGTTATCTTTTCAATAACTTCATTTACTTGAAGTCTCATTTTAGTGTGGATATGAAATTTTAATCTATCTAATCCACATGTCTTCTTCAAGTTAAACTTATAAATTGTCAGCCCCTCACACATTACACCTTAGGGCCCATTGTATATCCAACCATTATGATTTATTAATATATGCATATTCTTCCTAAAATATTTTTTTCAATCACTATTAGTATAAAAACATTATCACATTTCTATAATAATTAATTTTTCATCAATACTCATACATAATTATCACTTTTAAGTACAAATTACTACAATTATCAATAAATAAGTAAACAATAATAACACATTTATGTCTAATAATACTTTAACATAAAATATGTATTACACTACTATACATAATCTAATACAAGATAATTAAATAAAAGTACATTCAGAAGCTCAAAGCTACTACAAATTCACTTGGCACCTTCAATCTTCACAGCAAATTGATAGAGCAATTTCAAGCTTTGCAGTGCAATACTTTCACACTGAAAATTTGCTCAAAAATGAGGTCATTATTTATAGAGTCGTTCACTCTTTAGCAGTGTACCTTCACGCGTTTTCATATGCAGCGTTAATAGTTTGAAAACATTATTTCTTTATCAAATTTTTACCTTGGGAAGAGTCATTTAAGCATAGGTGAGCAGTGAACACGTTGCGGAGTACCATGAAAAGCATGTTCAATTTGAACACGGTTTAGAGCATAAAGGGTAACATTTTTCCTCTTAAATCGTGTTCAGTTAGAACACACTTTACATGATAAAATGTGACGCTTTATGCTCTAAAACATGTTTAAATTGAACACACTTTATAGGCTACATCGTGTTCAATTTTTAAAAGAATCCCAACAACTTTTTTAAACAGTGAACACACAATTGGTAAATATGTTTTATAGTGTTTTAGTTCATACGCATTCTACCTTTGTATAGCGTGTTTCACTTTCATTTGAAAATAATAAAATATTCAAAATTGTCAATTTTAAGTAAATAGTTTAGAAAATATTTTTTTTTTACATAAATAATTTACAAATGTGTATTATCAATGACACTAATTTCATGACATTCATCCTACCAAAATTTCCTTAATTAGAAAAGTAGTGTAACCCTACCCCAACTAGAGGTAGCTCATTAATCACCCATTATTTAAAACCAACGTGGCTATATCTTCATCGTCCAAAATCAAGACTTTTACTCAAATTAACTTGTAAGTTGTAACTAGTCGTGACTGAAAATTGGCCTTGAAAGAACAGCCCATTAAAAGTTTCATTAAAAAGCTACAAGTTTAGACAAAAACAAACAGCCCCTTAAAAGCCCATTAACCCAAGCTGTGTTTAAATTTGGGCCGGTTCGGATGGACCCAAATACAGTCCGGTCAATTCGGGCCGGACTGCCCGGTTTTCATGGTGTGTCTCCCATCACAAACGGTGCGTTTTGTTGTTAGGTCTCTGCCATGACAAATACTGTCTCTGTAACTGGAACTCATTCCGCTTCGCTTAACTGAGGAACTCCGATCGCATCACTGCTAACTCCCTCTGCTCAGTAACATTACTGTGCTCCGGTTGTCGCCGGCGGCAACACCATTTTCTGCTATTCACGCTCACCCAGTAAGTTTCTTCATGTTCATTATCCTTGTCTCATGCGTTGTCTTTGTTGATGGATGCCATTCTTTTCCTTCCAAGATCAAGTCCTCATTTTTCTTTCTAGCTTAAAATTATCATTTTTCTACAGTTTTAACTGAATCCCCTTATTGCTGGTTTTGGGTCATTAAGTTGATATCAAATGGGAATGATGATTTAGTGAACCAATTAGCATTGCTGAAGATAGGATTCTTCATGGGAATCTACTCAACAATTTATTTAACTGGCATAGCCAATAGTGACAATTTCATATTCTTATTGTTTAGTGTGAAACAACGTTGTTTTGGTTGTGGGGACGTTGGAAATGAACACAAGTTGTTTGGCGAAATGCCACTGAGGAAAATTTAGTTGTTGATACTTGAATATCTTTGTTTGATGCTGTGCCAGAGAGATATTAAGTCTCATGGAGTGTGATGATTTCGGGCTATGTTCAGTATAGGAGAGCTATGGAAGCTGTCAAGCTTTTCAAAGAAATGCAATTTTCTGGGACGTATTGCTAATAGTTTTGCTATCACAAACATCAAGATGTGAGAATCACGTGCATAGGTTTTATAAATTCCTTTTAGCAGTAGATTTTCATTTTTGTACAGAATTGAGCCTCATAATTGCCTTGCTCCCTCTTCTGGAAAGAAAGAAGACCTAGGAGTGGTATCTCTTTGTTGAGCAAGAAGAAACCCTTCAACCATTAGACGTGGCTGTTGGTGGAATTAGACATTTATTTAATTAATTGTAGTGAATATCAAATTTAGCTGTCATGTGAATTCTGCATATTTTTTCTCTTCTTTTGCTTTCTCTAGTGTTCCTTGGTGCCTAATTGTTTTTATATTTCTTAGAAGTTTCTGTTTTCTGTTTTCTGTTTACTGTTTAATACTATCAATAAGTTCAATTCATTTACTGATCCTTACTTTTTATTTGTTGTGCACTGGTTGTGGTTATATGTCAGCATCTTGTGGGGAAAATAGAACTATCCAAAGAAAGAGTATTTGATGTTTGGATTTGGTGTGTGCCTAAATTATTTTCAGACTTTCTACCATAATATCTGTATTCTGTCTGTAAACTCTTTCAAGAGTTTGTGGACCCTCTAGGAGGTTGATTTTTGGGAGATCATCGTTCAATGTGTTTAGTATTTTCAGTTCAGCTATCTTTTAACTTTCAATGATGATAATCTCTTATTCTGTGTGAAATAATTTGGGCTAGAATGTTACTTGCTTATGAGTATCTGTTTTGGTAAGCGTTCTCATATTTGATAGTTATTTAATGTGGTTTACACCACTTAGTTAAAGAAAGAGATTTGATCCTTGATAACCTTAACATCTTGTTAAATTATTTCAGGGGTGGAACACTGCGTGTTGCAACAAGTATGTTACAAGGGAATCTTTTCTCAACATCTTGATTCCATGAGTCACTACTTTGATTGAACAAAAACATGAGGTTTATCTCTCTTTCCAGATTAATTCGTCGTCCCAGTCGGCCTGATATATATGGACCTTTGCAATCTCGTGCTTTCCAGCCTGATTTTGTTCCTACAGATCCTAAGGCCAAACCAAGAAGGTACAAAATTCCTCAGATTTATGATCCATATGGCCCCCGACCTCCACCCTCAGAAAAAGTTGTTCAGCTTGCTGAGCGAATAGCAGCACTACCTGATGAAGAACGCTGCCAAATTATGCCTACTTTGGCGCAAAGACTAATGCTTCCTAAGTTGCAGCCAATTTCTACAGAAGGCATGGACTTGGGACCACAAGGTGGTGCAGCTGGACCCAAGGCTGAGGAGAAAAAGGCAGAGAAAACAGCATTTGATGTGAAGTTGGAGAAATTTGATGCTGCTGCGAAAATCAAGGTGATTAAGGAGGTTAGAGCTTTTACTAATTTGGGATTGAAAGAAGCCAAAGATCTTGTGGAGAAGGTACCTGCTGTACTTAAACAAGGCGTTACAAAAGAGGAGGCAAATAACATTATAGAAAAAATAAAAGCTGCTGGAGGAGTTGCAGTTATGGAGTAAAACTCGGCTTTGTTAGATTGTTGGTTATGATCTGAAGTTTTTCTTTAGATGTTTGTTGCTTTTAACTTTCTGCCTTTAATGACATGCCATGTGCTTTGTGAATGAATAATTAAAAGATTAAATCTAAAGGCAGAAACCAGATTTGAACTACTTATGCAATCATCTATTCGAATCAATTTAGTTAAAATTTTGTTGCTAGATTTACTGTTATCATTTATAAAATTTGTTGTTTGGTTTAACCATTTTTCTTATTGCATATTCCAATCCATGAACTGGTTATAACAATTAGCTGTATGTAAGTGATGCTATGTACTTTTTCCTGCTTTTGTTTTTGTTTCTGTACTGCTGAAAGGTGATGTTCTATTCTTGAAAAACAGGATATTGCACTTCTTCTACACTAGCTTTATGTGGCCTGTCTGATATATATTGAATTCTGATGAAAATTAAGGTTTTAAAGAAAATTATTTTTGGTTCCAAAAGTTTGAGAAAAAGACCATTTGGTTTTAAACAAAATGGCTTTTCAATTTGGTTCCTCCCATACATGTGAAATGTCCAGAATACTCCTTAGTGTTATATGGTTATTCTAATAACATATATGGTTATCTTTTAGTGCTATATGGTTATTGCGGTAACATATGTTATCTTTTACTGATATGTGATTATTCTTGAATACAAGTGGTTATCTTTTGGTACTATGTGGTTATTCTTTGGTTCTATGTGGTTATTATAATTGTAAGTGTGATTATCAAGTTCAAAAATAAACGAAATAACTACATAACATCAAGAGACATTTTAGATATTTGGCATGATATTAGAGGAACCAAATTGGAAGACCATTTTGTTTGGAACCAAATGGTCTTTTCTTTAAATTTTTAGAACCAAACAATAATTTTCTCAAAATATTTGTTTTCAGGGATTCTATGGTACCACATGAGTATATTATACCACATTGACATGATAAGCATCTACCATCAAGACATAATTTTCATATTTTACTGAATACAAAATATAATTTATTTCATTCTCTCGAACAAACTTGGAAACTACGGTTGTCAATTATACATGTCATTTATATATTGGTCATTCTCATATGTATGACATATCACATTCATACCAAAAGTATCTAAGAAACATCTATTTCTTTTATATTTTTGAGTTTTAGTTTTTGGGGCTTAGAAGAGATAGTTTTTTTGACATCGTGATTTACTAAGTTCTATCAAGTTCAAACAATTTCCCATTTTGTTGAAGGAAAAAGATAATTTCTCCGAGAAAGGGTGAAGAACATTTCAAGAACAAAAAGATAAAATGGAAATCACCTACTTTTTCTTTTCTCATGAAACTTTATTTAAGTTGACAACAATATGCCAAAATTTACTTTATTTAGGGACGAGGAAACTGAGTTCAATACGTCAATATTCCAAAAAATAAAGTAAGTTCAATTTCAATAAAATTTTTTTTTTTTGTCATATATGACAACAAGAAAATTTGAACCCATGATCTCCTGCATCAATTTTAATAAATTTTATTTACCCATTTATACACACACATTAGTATATATGCATACAGAGGGAATTGAGCTTTCTTTTAACGAGCACTGATTATAGTCAAAGACGTCATCTCTTACGAATCCTTGCATTCTTGTTATTTTTACCTTATATTTGTTTGTATTTTCTCTTTCCTTTCCAATTAATTCTTTTTTCCTATCAAAACAAACATGCATTTTCATTCAGATTTTAGTATTAGATACTGAGAGCTTGGGATTACCCAAGTTTTGTTCCTAGGAAACATTGGATCATTACTCATATACCATATATAGCTCATTAGGTTCAAAGATGATTTCTCTTTTATATATAACATGCTTTGATAACCCATGGTAGCTTAGATCTCTACCACCATAAATTAAACATATATAACATGCTTTTGAGAAAATGAATATTTTGGTTTCTCCATTTTAAAAATCAACATTTTTTTGGTACAGAAAAAGAAAACGAAAAAAACTATGCTCTAGGAAACTCTACTGCCATCCTACTTAGAGAGAATGATATAAAGAATCTCTCGGTATTCTTTTTTTTTTTGGTAGAAAAGGAAATCATAGATTGCAGAAAATACCAGAGTACAGAAACAAAACAAACCAAACAAAGCAAGCTACACAACAGAAGCAGCACCCCTCATAGGATATCTAATATTCCTAGGAAGATAAATTCCTCTTTTATCCAAGCATAAGAGAGGTTGTACAAAAGGAGGGGGGTGTTCAAAAATTTCAAAATTGGAAGCCATTTGATGAGCTGCTTTTGCCAAAGCATCAGCACACCCGTTAGCTTCTCTAAAGACATGATGAATCCGAGCACCCGTTAGCTTCTCTAAAGACATGATGAATCCGAGCATGAGGAATCTGTTGAAGGAGGTCCCTGCAACAAGCCACCAAAGAGTGATAATGGTGGTTAGAATCAACTTCTCTTTCACTTTCTAACATATTAACAATACAAGTCGAATCAACTTCTATAACTAAGTTTGACACATGCAATTGAGAAGCTAATTTAATTCCTTCTGTTACTGCCCATAATTCAGCCAAGATAGAAGAGCCGTATCCCACTTTTTTGGAGAACCCAGAAATCCACCTTCCCTCATGATCTCTAATAATTCCTCCTGCACCTAAAGAGCCAGGATTTGACAGAGCTGATCCATCAGAGTGATATAGGATAACATACAGAAAAAGACACAATATTTCAGAAGTTAGTAGATGTAAACAAAGGAGATATAACATATAAGCTTACCAAAAACGTATTTCCTATTGCAGTCAAGACACTCAAGATTTCATCTTTCATGCAACTTATCTTTCTCCATTATGAGTTACCAAAAAAACTATATTACAATAGCCGATTATTAGTACAGAGTTTAGGTTATGCATAATGGTATCCCTTAATTGAAACATAATGTATTTTACCCTAAGGGAATGCGTTATTGGAGGATAACGAGGATCAATCTTACCAGGTTAAATTTTTATACATATAAAAAAAAGTCATTTCTCATATATATTAAAAAAAAAAAAAAAAAAAAAAAAGCTCTCTAAGATTAACTTAAGATGCCTTGTCTTTCTAGGATTCTTGTAGGTTGACCCTGAGGATTTTTTTTTTTTTTTTTTTTTTTATGTTAAATGACTTTTGTTATACATATGTAAAAATTTACCCTCATAACCCACCTACCAGATATACCCTAAATTGTAGGTTTATTTAGATCATGAAGGATATAGGCTGCTACCCAGCCCATATCCTACATTTCAATTTTTTCCTTTTTAGCATGGTCACTTTGAACCTTTTGATAGCTGTAGGTTTTGCTCGATTTTGAACTTTTTCCTTTAAGTGCTGCTATCAAAAGACATGCATAATCATACAAGCTTACCAAAAACAAATTTCCTATTTCACTCAATTTTTAACCTTTGACTGATAAGATATATTCCAATGCACGTTTGATCATAAGAAGTGAAAAATAATGAGCACTAATCAAGATATGCTCACTACCTTCATACTTTCTTCTTCCTGTTGGGTTAGGGATAACCTAATTGTGCATCTTATAATTGAGATTAGTGAATTTGAACTTAAAAATATTAAAATCTATGTAGTTGATGTTAGGTTAAGAAATGAGAAACAAAATTATATATGTTGTTCACCGTAGAATAGTATGTCACAAGATATTTTAAAAAAAGCACAATACACTTACAATTTCTGCCCAAGATTTTATGTCAACTATCAAGAATTGTTGTGCCATCAGTGACTGTATAAGATATTTGTCCATGATTTTTGGTATTGTACGTAGGAACAAAATTGATAAGATTTATACATAACACAAAACCATACATGGGTTTTGAGGTGAAGAGCTTTCAACAAAATTGAAAAATCTATTTGTTTCTCTCTTCATTTTTGGTCTTGTTCAGAACAAAATTGAACAATCTTGTAAATCCTTGAGAGAGAAATCTTGGAAGCCAATGGCCATGGAGGTGAGAGAAAGAACCCACCTACGATTTTAGTCACCACATGAAGGAGGTAAATTTTCAAATCATAGACTCGTTCCCGATTTCAAAATATAATGTTGAAGTGATTCAAATATAGGGAAAGAAAGTTTTTAGGAATGAAAAAAATACATCAAATCATCATGAAAGAGGATTAGAGGAAAATCCATTAGCAACCTACTTTTTTCGTGCTTTCATCCTGCTTAATCTTCCATGCCCGTAATTTTTTTGTGTTTTCATGAAGTAGAATAAATTTTGGAGCCATTAGCAACCAACAACATAGACCAAAATGAAAAAAAAAAAAAAACGAAATGTGGTCAATCCTTGATGGAAAAACTTCAAAATAATTAAAAGTGGTTTACATTAGAGGAAGCTTGATCAGTAGCCTCATGAGAAGATATTAGAGGAAGCTTGTACATTGGGGAGGCTACCTATGGAGGAGTTATATTTATGCAGGCGATGATGCACAACAAAGAAACCCTAATTCTAGAATATTCTTCTATCTTTTTATTATCTAAATTACAATGTAGGTAAGAACAAAACAAAAAGAAGTAAACCCTGGCCAATATGTGGAAGGCTCCACTCCTTTCAAACCACTATCCCCAAGGTAGGTATGAAAAAAAAAAAAAAATTTAAAACCTATATTTCATTTTACAAACAAAAGGACAACAACAGCTAGCAGCAACAGGGCCTAACAGATTGGCAAACCAACTATTTGCAGGCTTCAGGAGATGTAGACCATGATGGGGCAATAACATTTGTGCAAAGGAGAAACTCTCACATGAAGGACGTATCTGAATCCTCTCTTTCTTCTTGAACCACCTTCACCATATAGTTCAGTACATTGTATTAGCTCAATCATATTTATGGATTCAGAGGAAACACTTGCATATACCTGGCTCAAAATAACATGCAAAATCAATTTTTAGTGGTCAAGTTGTTTTGTTTTCTTAGAGGAGTTAGACGGAGAAAACCCCGCGGGTGGGGGGGCGGTGGTGTGGATGGCTATGTAGAAGAAATTTCCGTTTCTCATACTTATTTGTAAGCATATTTGAAGTCTTCCATATTGAAAGATCAGATATCAGCACTCCCACTTAATGGTGCAGGAACAGTTCTACCTTCATCTAGAGCCACAGCACGCTCTTGTCAAGCATCAGATACTCCTTAACCTCTAAAGCAACAGCATCCCGTCTCTGCTAGGGCATAATTTAGAAGTGTTCTGAGTATATTCTTATAACTTTTTCAGCTAGCACGTGGATGTCCAAGAATGATTCATGCAAACTTCCGCAAGTAACATATGCTTCAGTAGGAATGACTCACCCATAGAAGTAAGCATAAAGTCTACCACTAATACACCGTTCAGAAAAGCCATACGTTTTTTTCCTTTTCTAATATCTCTTTAATTGGACGGTGTGCAGCAGTTACACACAAGTTCTGCGATATAAGAGAAAGAAAGCACCTTACATATTGATTAAGAATAACACCAACAGCATGAATGCAGAAATTAGAACAATTTTTGTGTTGGTTTGAGCACTTACCACTAGGTCAAATGGTTATAGCTAATAGTTAGGGCGCAACTTTTTCTACTTAATCATACCAGCCCAAGCATCATGTTTCGACTGTGACTCAACTCGCACCTGAGCCTCCGTCACGGGACAATTGCTGCCACACCTTGGCCAACAATCTCCCCATCAGCAATTGCGCCTGCTAGGAATTGAACACATGACCTTGGCTCTAATACCAATTGTTGGATCGAACGCTTACCACTAGGCCAAAATCTATAGCTATTAGTCAGGGCACAACTTTTTCTATTTAACCATACCAGCCCAAGCGCCATGTTTCGACTATGACTCAACCCATACCAGGGCCTCCGCCACGGGACAATTGCTGCCACACCTTGGCCAACATTTTGTTTATTTGCACTTAACTGAATTTTCCCCTATCAGGTGTATCAAGCTAATATCTAAATATTCTAAGCTCCAATATGTCAAATGCTCTAGACTTTATCAAAAATAAAGATAAGAAATGTCAGCTTCAAGAACATCAAGGGCACTCTTACAACCCAAGACGGTGTCATTATTTTTTTTTAACATTGGTGTACTATGTGAGGGTGTAGAGCATAGTGGCATTGATCTTACATGCACTGAAGCTGAGGCGATTGCTTAACTGCTATTAAAAATCTAACAATTAGAGGGAGAGCACCAAATAATTGCGATGCTTAATTAGACTGCCAGGTTTTTTATCAGATCTTTCTTTCCTTTCCATTCTCTGAATAGTACAAAAGTTGTCACCAATTTTATGGAGGGTGACACACCTCAATAATTTATTGCGTATAAATTTTTTCATCTTTCATTGTATGGTTTGTCAATATCATACTGTGATATTTTCTTTTTCAGAGAAAGTTAAACTTTCACTAGAATTATAAGTTACAAAATTAAGTGAGTTGCATTGGAAAGTATACCCTGCTTAAAGTAAACTTAGAGTGTGTTTGTATTAGGTATTTGAGAATTTCAAGGTATATTGAAATGTAGGGATTAAAATGACGCATTTTAATTCTCTTCATTGGTCAAACTCCCTATTTGGATAGTTCTTTTGATATTCGTCATAGTAGAATCTAGCAAAACTTGTAATCAGATCTAACAATAAAAATAGAGAACAAATAAAAAGATGAATAAATGAAGTTCAAACCAATTCAAAAAGAGATTAATTCTAATAGAGAAAAATAGATTACTTAGCATCTGGTATAATAGCACCACTCTTCTTTGTCAGCAGTGGGTTATGACTTGACTTTTCTATCCTTGCAAGTCATAAACACTGGCACATGTCGTCAGGGTGGCAAGAATTTTTTGTAGAGAACAGAGGTTGTTCTTAGACAACGGCTTTTTCTGATTTTTTCTATGTGAAGAAGTAAGCATAGATTTCAGATATATATATATATATAGAACCCAAAAAACCTCTTTGTAATAAGAATATCAGTACACAATGTGTGGGGCGAGTTAAAGGTGACTTGACTTGGAATATAAATGATAAGAACATGTTAGTGATTCTAGATGTTTCTATTTACTAGTATAAACATGGGAGGGTACATAGCACTCGCCTTACAATTTATATTTCTATTACTCATGAGGCAAGATTGGACCTATCTGGTGATTAGCTTCATAATATTGCCATTTACCATTGTGCACAAGCGTATTGGTGTTATTTGGAATGATGTTTTCCTCTTCTCCGAGTGTAATTGTTGTTTTGATTTATTCTTTTGTGTTATTATTTCAGATGACTCTGGTTTTAAACACATTCTCTGGGTATATAATGGCCGACACGGTGTTCATTGTTGGGTCTGTGATGGGAAGGCGAGAAGGTGAGACACTAAACAATGAAAGAATGCTTTATTATTTCCTTCAGCTACTCAGGCCCCTTACAATTAGATTCAAGTATATTTACCTTTACTCTTACAGGTTGACTAATGAGCAGGGAGCAACTGTTGCTGACTATTTTCGTGTCTATAAGGTACTGTACTTAAGTCAAAACTACCATTGAGTTTTTGAATCCATGCGTAAGTGTGTGTCTATCGTTTTTATTCTTTCCAGGGCAATGAGAATAGTCATAAGAAGGTTTCTTTGACGGGTTTTGCCCTTCATCCTTTTCTAGTGTAAGTTATATTATGAATGGTTGCCTTTCCAAAATAGGTCTATTATTTCATCCCCTAAGGTGTATTTTTTTTCTGCAGGAGATCATACACTGAAGTTCTCAAGAATTTCTGAGACTATTGCTGACAATTCAAAACATACTTTCCACCGAGGAGAGATATCAGAAGATCCTAGAGATTATTCCTGATGAATGTACATATTTCTGTAGTTTCTATCATCCCTTCAATGAACCTATTATGGTCTGTAGATATAATTTGTGACTTTGTTTGCAGCTATTACTTCTGAGCTTAGGGGCAAGTGACAGGAGAATTGGCGGTCATCTAGCACAAAAGAAGACATCAATATTGTTCGATGGGAACAGCTTAAACAATTGCTGCAATCAAGAAAGCATAAGGTGATTGGGGGAAAAAGCAACTGCACTATGAATTTTTAATGTGATTGGGGGAAAAAAGAAACCGGATATGGATCTCATAAAAGATAGATTTGTCTGGATGGCTGCAACCTCTCTGGTACTTACATTCTTCTTTGTAGAGGATGATTTTATATTTTGTGGTTCATTCTAGGAAAGCATACATGACTTGCTGAAACCAGTATTATTTGATGTTTCAATTATTATTTTTGTTTAACCTATTCAATTTACAACTTTCCAGGCACAAGGAATGCGTAGTGTTAAGAGATTATGTTCTCCTTTACTTATCCTAGGTTTGATACGGAGGTTTGTTTATCATCTAGCCCTTTTTCCCTGTATCTACTTGTCAATATCATGAAAATATTTTAGTTTGGCCCTTGACAATATTCTCTTAATTTTATGATAGGAATGAAGAAATAAAAAAAACGACAGAGAAGTTTATGCCACCAGGAAAAACTGATGAGCAATTATTTGAGTGATAGAGACACGGTTACACTTATTATAAATATTAAAACTTGGACATATATCATAAGGCTCTTATAGGTGTATATATTGGTCTTCATGATATATATGGTGATGTCGTGTACTACTTAATGGTGTTTTATATTGCAGAAATTAAATGAATATGATGTCAAATGTAAACTATGCTTCACATATTATATATAGAGACTTTATGATAATGAGATATACTTAAGATGTATTTATTTCAAGCAGTGTGCTATGCATATAGTTCTTTTGAAGTAAATGTTTATTGACTTATTGCATGTTTTTATTTTGTTCAAACCTACCAAAATTGGATATTTGTGTTATACAAATTATTTTATGAAAATGATATTTGTGAATGGTATATTTTAACTTTTATTAAATATTATTTAGGAAATTACCTTTAAAATTAATATAAAAAAAACCTTAGGAAGTTCCAACAAAAATTTCATTCCGTTGAAATTTCAAAACAATAATAAAAATAATTTTTGAATTTTTTAAAAATAAAAAAATATTAAAAATAATTTTTAAAAATTTCAATGGAAAATTCTGTTAGAATTTTTCATTAGAATTTTTTTTCAAGTAACCACATTCTAACAGTAAAATTTCGTTGGAATTTTCTTTGAAATTATACAATTTCAATGGCCATTATTCCAACAACCCAAATTCCAACGGAAAAATTACATTGGTATCCAAGAAATTTCTTGTAGTGTCACTGGATTATCACTTTGTGAGGGAGAAAGTTCAAGCTAATCAACTTCAAGTGCCTCATGTTTCTACAAAGGACAAACTTACAGACATTCTTACCAAGTCACTGCCTTCGTCTATGTTCACTCATCTTCAAGCCAAGATTGGCGTTATTGACGGATCTGCCATCTTGCAGGGGCGTGATAAAGAAAACCATAGCTAGGGTTTCGGCTAGATAAGGTTTCTAAACCCTTATCTTCTTTTGAGTTTCAAACTGTTGTTACACTACTAGATTTAATTCATTATTTATCTAGGTTAATTTTTTATTTATACTTTTATTTATCTGAATAACTTGTAACCCTATATATACAGTTATATACATAAATACAAATTACACTTTTTTCCATATCTTTATTTCTCTCTATAATCAATGGGTAGGCAAGAATTTCCCTAATATTTGATTCTTACCTGTTTCAAATTAATTAGAGCCCTAAGGGCTAAGTATTCTGTACGTAGGCTTTTTATATCTAAGTATAAATATGACCTTTTAAACATAATCCACTAGAGCACTAATTCTGAATTGCTATCAAAAGGCTAATAGAACAAATTCTACAGATTAAAGCAATGCCCTCCACCACGAAAAAACATAAAAAGTAATGCTCTCAATTTGTCTTATTCTTCATCTAACGATAGCTTAAGATAATACTCAACTAATAGATTTAATATATAACATTATATATCAAGTATGAAGTACGAACAATAGTAAATATATATTACAGGATAGAAATTCACTATAGACACAACAAGAGACACAGGAAAAAGAAAATGTTGGCTAATACTATTACATTAAGCATCTGACCATGTGATATCTAACCCGCCCCACTGACCATGAGGAACGCCCAAGGCTTTCCACACAGCCTTTGAGGCATCAACAATGTTGTTAGAGCATGGAGGTTGGTAATCATGATCCTCATCACATCCCATAGTTGAGTCACACTCGTCAACGACCATGGCCACTACGCTCCGGCCATTTGCAGTAATGGTGATGTTGTTGAGGCACCTGCTCTTGTTGTTGAACCATCCAGTGGAAAGTGCGACAACGGGCGTGTCATCAGAATGGTACTGGTTGTCACATTCAGAAGGGCCACCACCATCTCCACCCTTCTGAAAGCTATTAAGAGTGAGATAGGCTTTGGTGTGCCCTGACACAGGCGGTGAGCATACATACGTTTTATACGTTTCATCTACTTTGCAACAGTCAGAATCATTCTCTTTGTTGCATTGTCCTGGAGGAGGTTTCTTTCCTTTGATTCTTCCACTTGGGCGGCACTTTTGAGCTTCAGAGAACAAACAACTTGTTAAAATGAGAATCAGCAGTAGAAGAAAGGAAGCTCTTGAGTAAGAAGTCTTCATTCTCTCTATTTTCCTTTGTTTGCTCTTTGTTGTATTGTTTTGATTTTTCAGTACTTGTTGAATTGAGGGATTATGCGTCAGAATTTATAGGGAGTGTACAATAAGTAAAATTATGAATTGATTTGGGAAAACAAACTAGAAGTCTGTTGTAACAACGTCAATGGCAATTGCCGGTACTGGTAAGCATATAAATTTAAAATATCTCTCCAAAAGTGTTGTTAAGCATTGAAATTTGAAAACAAGTTTGTACTTATTATATACTAAGCATTGGCAGGGAAAATTTACATTCATGGTACCCTTATCTCTACTGGAGAAAAAGAAGAGTTTATCATCGAAGGCCTTTCTTCTGTCATTTTCTTTGTTTGTCAATGTCGTTGTCATAATCTTGTCTCTTTTAGAAGTTATTTATTGTGATTAATTTCTCTTGGGAACATGTAATTGGATGGTTGTGAGCTCAAATTTTCATTGGCCAATGTAAGTAAGATAGTGTTCGAGATGACAATTTGCTTATGAAATCTTCCCTTTCCATTTCTCATAATTTACGAGCTTTGATCCTTAATTTGGTTTTCTTTTTTTTATTAGTTATATGATGGCATGAATATTCAAATTCAATACTATCACTACAAATTACCTAAACAACTCACCGCAAGACAACTTCAATAAATCTTTTCACTTCAAATTAAATAGCATATATATATCTATAGTATATAGATAAGAACATGTGGCAGAAACTTTTGAATGCCAAAAATACCCTCTTTGTTCCATCTCTTTTGTATACCCATTGGTCATTTTGCAAAAATCGTACTGTTTTTTTTAATTTCCTTTATAAAATTACAAAATTATTCTTTTATTAATTTTATTTTTTCTTTTTGATAAAGAGTAAAAAAGCTTTTCTTTCCATAAAAATTTTTCAAGTAGAATCCTTTTATCTTTGATAAATTATTTGTTGCAATGGATATCATTTCCAATGTTTTTTCTTTTGAACCGTCACTCTATATTAATTTTAACCTCTATTTATTATTTTTTTTTTCTGCCCTCTCCCTTGAATGTTATTTTTATGCATTATTCATGTTTAATTTCTATGATCAAATTAAAGATAAATTACGTATGTAATTTACGGGTGAAAGAATCTTTTGATTACAAAAAATACCCCTCTTCAATATTTTATTTTCCTTTTTGAGTTTGTACTCAACAAATACAAATAAAATAAATATATAAAATATAATAAACTTAAAAATAATTGCATATTTAAGAAGACATGCAATGCGCATGTATCATGAACTAGTTATTTAAAGTGTAAGGATATTGCCATAATATGAAATAATTTAGGTGATCAAGTTCTNATGGATATCATTTCCAATGTTTTTTCTTCTGAACCGTCACTCTATATTAATGTTAACCTCTATTTATTCTTTTTTTTTTTCTGCCCTCTCCCTTGAATGTTATTTTTATGCATTATTCATGTTTAATTTCTATGATCAAATTAAAGATAAATTACATATGTAATTTACGGGTGAAAGAATCTTTTGATTACAAAAAATACCCCTCTTCAATATTTTATTTTCCTTTTTGAGTTTGTACTCAACAAATACAAATAAAATAAATATATAAAATATAATAAACTTAAAAATAATTGCATATTTAAGAAGACATGCAATGCGCATGTATCATGAACTAGTTATTTAAAGTGTAAGGATATTGCCATAATATGAAATAATTTAGGTGATCAAGTTCTCAACTTAATACCTTAGGAGATACCTTAGAAGAGCCATAGACTTAATGTTTCAAAAGATAAAAATGCAGTTCACCAAACACAATTTAGAAAGCTTACTACAAGAAAATCTTAGTTTTCCAACAAAAAATTTTCTTTGAAATCTAGATTTTTTCTTGTAATGGCTATTGAATAGAGTTCATTATTATATTTTACCATTCTAATATTTTCCTTTTCCTTTTTACAAGACATTATTGTTTCCTACAATATATTTTATCTCATTGTGAAATTATACCTTGTACGATCTACCCTAATTTTCCTTATTAAGAGTTTACCATGAATTTTATAAATTTTTGCTGATGTGAAGAAGTCTGAAATACTATAGAATTTAGTACTAAAAAAGTTATCACCACATTATTCAACTTATTATGTATAATGCTGCCAATTAAAATATATTACCATTGGGATGAAACATATGACTTTCTAAACATAATCTACTAGAGCACTAATTCTGAACTGTTGTCAAAAGTCTAATAAAAAAAATTCTACGGATTAAAGCAATGCCATCCACCTCGAAAAACCTTACAAAGTAATGCTCTCAATTTGGCTTATTCTTCATCTAACAATAGATTAAGATATTACTCAACTAATAGAATCAATATATAAATATTATAAATCAAGTATGAAGTACGAACAATTGTAAATATATATTTCAGGATAGAAGTTCACTATAGACACAAGAGATACAGCAAACATAAAATATTGGCTAATACTATTACATTAAGCATCTGACCATGTGATATCTAACCCGCCCCACTGACCATGAGGAACGCCCAAGGCTTTCCACACAGCCTTTGAGGCATCAACAATGTTGTTGGAGCATGGAGGTTGGTAATCATGGTCCTCATCACATCCCATAGTTGAGTCACACTCGTCAACAACCATGGCCACTACGCTCCGGCCATTTGCAGTAATGGTGATGTTGTTGAGGCACCTGCTCTTGTTGTTGAACCATCCAGTGGAAAGCGCGACAACGGGTGTGTCATCAGAATGGTACTGGTTGTCACATTCAGAAGGACCACCACCATCTCCACCCTTCTGAAAGCTGTTAAGAGTGAGATAGGCTTTGGTGTGCCCTGACACAGGCGGTGAGCATTCATATGTTTTGTACGTTTCACCTACTTTGCAACAATCAGAATCATTCTCTTTGTTTCATTGTCCTGCAGGAGGCTTCTTTCCTTTGATTCTTCCACTTGGGCGACACTTTTGAGCTTCAGAGTATAAACAAGTTGTTAAAATGAGAATCAGCAGTAGAAGAAAGGAAGTTTTTGAGTAACAAGTCTTCATTTTCTCTCTTTTCCTCTCTTTCCTTTCTGTTGTATTGTTTTGATTTTTCAGTACTTGCTGAATTCAGGGATTATGGGTCAGAATTTATAGGGGGTATACAATGAGTAAAATTATGAATTGATTTGGGAAAACAAACTAGAAGTCTGATGTAACAACATCAATGGCAATTGCCAGTACCGGTAAGCATATAATTTAAAATATATCTGCATAAGTTTTGTTAAATATTTAAATTTGAAGACAAGTTTGTTCTTCTTGTACATCATGAATTTGAAGGAAATATGTATGTTCGCGTTACCCCTATTTACTGCCGAAAATGAAGAGTTTATCTTTGTTGGCCTTTCTTTTGTCATTTTCTTTGTTGGTCGATGTCAATGTCATAATCTTGTCTTATTTATTATGATTAATTTTTCTTGGGAACATGTAACTAGATGATTGTGGATTCAAGGATCTGTTGACGGATGTAAGTAAGATAGTGTTCAAGATGACAAATATACCTTTCAAATCTGCCATTTTGGCTTCTCATAATTTACTAACTTCGAACAAACCCAACCCACCACAAACCCACCAACCCCCCNCCCAACCACACACACACACTACTGGTCCAATAATCTTCCGAAAAGGTTGAAGTTTCTTGTTTAAATCCTTATTCCCTATATCTACGACTAGAAAATATAGTTCTATCTAGCTTAGTGCAGCATGTTCCAATCATAAGGTTGGTCTTCTCACTCTCTCTTTCCTGGTTTGTAAATACAGTCACTATTTACATACTGACAAAAAAATTATATGAACATTTCACCACAAGATCGACTACTTCAATAATCCTTTTTGGCTCCAAAATGTTGTATGTACGTTATTTAAACTGAGGTGTTATAATATGAAATAAGTTAGGTGATAAAGTTCTCAACTTGATATCTTAGGTAATACATTAAGAGAGTACACAAGCACACATAGTACAACTGGTTTAAGGATTTCCCAAAAAGGTTAACTCCAAGGTTCAAATCCTCGAGTTATAGGAACTAGAATGTTTGATATTTTGAGTTCTATTCCCGCAATGTATTTTCCTCCTTTTTCTCCCAATGTATTGCCCTCTTATGTGACAAAAAAATACATTAAGATAGCAATAGACCTAATAGTAAGAGACAAATTTAAATGTAGTAAACCGAACACCATTTGGAAAGCTATTGAATATAGCCCATTATTACATTTTGCCATTCTAATAGTTTCTTTTTCCCTTATATAAGATACGTCAACATTCTAAGAATATTTGAAAATTCAGCTTAGTCGATCTAATTTAATTGTAGGATAATACCTTGTACAATCTACCATAATTTTCCATAGTAAGAATTTAACATGAAAAAGAATGAGGATAGTTTTGCAACTTTCATTTTTTATTTTTTAAAATTTTGCTAATGTGAAGAATTTGAAATATAATGAAATTCTGTATTAAAAATGTTATCACCATCTTGTTCGACATAATATGTACAATGATGCCAGCTAAAATATGCATATTACCATTTGGATAAAACCAGTCATAGTAAATTTGCATGAGAGAATAAAGAAACAAAATCTTAACATCAATGGCCAATAGCTAAGAATTTAAATCCACAGAAGGAAAAAGAGAAACAAAGAAATTAAGAATGACAGAGAGGAAGATATGATGCTTCAAGTGGAGAAATCAAAGAACATGAAATTTTCAAACAAAGCAGATAGCAGGAACTCGTCTAATGCATGGATGTTATATTTTATTTATATTGTTAACCAAAAACAAAAGAAACAATTTTGCTTACAAGGAAATAAAATTTCAGCTAACAGCCTATCTTTAATTACTGCCGCAGATTGATCATTGATGTAAAAAATAAGTCCACCTTGGATGTTTTTGCATTTCCCCAGTTGCTTTTGAAGATCAAATTGGGTCATTACTAACATAAAAGTGGAAGATGCAGGACATGTCATTGACCTAGATCATGAGGACTTTTATCATCTAGTTGCAATATACTCTAAACACACCAAAAGTGAGTAAGTCCTATAAATGGAGCTCTATTGTCTATGGAGTATGTCCTCAGAAAGTACACAAGAAAATTTCCAAGTATGTGATACTTATTGCAAATTAATTAGAGAGTTAGAGGTTAAGTTTTGTGTCCATAGGTTTTAAATATCTAACTACAAATATTTATTTATAAACATGATCTAATAGAGCACAATTTCTGAACTGTTGTCAAAAGGCAAAAATACCACATTCTATTGATTAAACCAAAGCCCTCAACTACAAAAAAAATAAAAATAAAAAGTAATGCTCTCAATTAGGCTATTTCTTTATCTAACGATAGCTTAAGATAATACTCCACTAATAGATTGAATATATAATATTATATATCAAATATGAAGTATGAACAATAGTAGATATATATTACAAGATAGAAGTTCACTATAGACACAAAACAATGGATACCTCAAACAGAGAATATTCCCTAATACTATTACATTAAGGTGGCATTTGGTATCATGAATGTTTTAACATTCTTGGGAAAGTTACTATGGGAATAAAAGTTTCTTACCTTGGGTACAAGAGATAAAAAATTATTTTCAGACATAAAAATACACTGAGAGTAAAAATAAAACTTTCTCACCTAAGAGGGTATGAATAAAACATTTTTGGAAATAAAACTTTCATTCCCTATACCAAACACCACCTAAGCATCTGAGCATGTGATATCTAACCCACCCCACGGATGGTGAGGCACACCCAAGGCTTTCCACATAGCCTTTGAGGCATCAACAATGTTGTTGGCACATAGAGGTTGGCAATCATGGTCCTCATCACATCCCATGGTTGAGTCACACTCATCAGCAACAATGGCCACCATGCACACTCCGACCATCTGCACTTATGGTGATGTTGCTGAGGCACTTGCTCATGTTGTTGAACCATCCAGTAGAAAGCACGAAAACAGGTGTGTCATCAAAATGGTACTGGTTGTTGTCAGAAATAGTATCAGGAAAACAATAAAATAGTTAGCTTTGAGGCATGAATAATTACATTGTCTTGAGTATAATATTGCTTATCTACAAAAGTAAATTATCTCAAGATACAACAAAGCCTTCAAAAACTTTTAATGGAAAAACATAAATCTTAATGCATTAGAAAATTTCCTTATACATACTTGAAAAGGCACTTTTGAACTAATATGTTTAGTCAGTTATTAACAAATACAATTGTCGATTGCAAACATACATTACCAGGTCAAACCGACCCGAACTGGACCGGTCTAGTAATAAAACCAGATACTAAATATTTGTCAAATTAAGGCCCAAGTGCCAATTAAGGGTGTTCACAACCTAGTTTACCTAAAATAAACTGATCGAAATCGATCAAAATATGGCAAATCCAACAATTTCAGATTAGGAGTGGTCAGGATCGGATGGCTAAGATTGATTGAAACGGTTTCATCCAGTCAATTCAGTTTTAGGTAAGAAAAACCAAAATAAACCAATTGATATATCATGTAGTGTGACAGATATAATTATACTTCTTTCAAAGACTTTAAGAGAGTGTGAAATCCTAGGGTCTGGATCAATGCGAGGGGTTAATTCATCTATGGAGGTGATGTCATCAAGGTTCGTAAATGTCATTGCATCTGTACAACTTTATGCCATTCAGACTAATTTTTTAGGAGGATTGGATTGGTAGTCCCACCCTCACGCTACATATGCAACACGCAACAATTAATACTAGTCTTGTTTGGTTTTGACGTTGGTTAGAGTTACTCTTCTCTCTCTCCACTTTACTTTTTAAATTTCATCTTTATCTCTCTCTTCAGCTCTTCGTCTCTTTCTCTTCTCTTTTCTTCTCCTCTTTCATCTCTCTATACGACTATTCCTCTGTCTTCACCAACTTTGATGGTCGTTGCAACAACTAATTTCTAGAGCAAAAATGGTGGAATCAACCTCCTCCACTTCAAGAAGATCAACGTTAATCTCCTATGCTTCATTATGTTAATATTTGTTTTTTATTTTGTATAAAATTTTATACAAATTTGTTAAGTATTTAAAATAGTTCAAGATTCACCATCATGTATTTTTCATCTACACTTTTCTTCTTCTCCATATGCTATTCTCTTTTTTTTTTTTTTTCTTTTTGAAAAAATAAAAAATAATATACCCTACCCTATTTAATCCACTTCTTCAGATTTTGCATAGCTTTGGTCGGTGACGGGTGAAGATTTTTTCAACTCGATGACCTTCGGTCAGATGAAGAAGGTGGCCAAAATCAACCGAACCCAACAAATGAACTCCCCTAGTGTCAATCAATGACATTTAAGCATCTTTTTTTAATTTTAGCCTTTATTTTCCTTTTCTAAAGCCTTATCCTTTCATTAATTTATTCAACGTGGGACTTGGTTCCACAAGTCATTTACAAACTATTCAACAATTGTCACATTCTGAAGGGCCACCACCATCTCCACCCTTTTGAAAACTGTTGAGAGTGAGATATGCCTTGGTGTGGCTTGACACAGGTGGTGAGCATTCATATGTTTGGTATATTTCACCTTCTTTGCAACAATCTAAACCATTATCTTTGTTGCATTCCCCTGGAAGAGGCTTCTTTCCTTTGATTCTGCCACTTGGGCCACATTTTTGAGCTTTAGAGTTTAAACAACTTGTTAAAATGACAGTGACCAACAGAAGAAAGGAAGCTTTTGAGTAACAAGTCTTCATTCTGTCTGTTTTCCTCTTTTTTCTCTGTATTGTTCTGCTTACTAGTTGGCGATTAATTCAGGGGCTTTCAATCCAAATTTATCGACAATGCAAAATAAGGAAATACTGCTGGATCTGATTTTTATATTGTCTTTTGTTAATTAAGTATTCAAATTTAAAGACAAGTTTGTACTTATTAATTACTATGAAGAATGAACGATCATAATCACTTATCTTTATTATGCCAGGAAACATTCATGTGCTTAGCACCCCTATTCCTACTGAAAACATTTAAAAAAAAAAATTGTTATTTTTTTAAGGCCTTTATTTTGTCATAATTAAGATATCTATTTATTTTAACTCTAAAAAAAAACTTCTAGGAAAACCTCATTATTTGTAGACCATTTAACGTTCACACTAAAATAAAGAATAAATTAAGATATCCATCTATTCTAACTTTTGAAAGACAGCTATGGAAACCACCTTGCTAAGCTATTTAAGAAGTTGCACTACACCACTTCTTATTGAAAGAGTTTTACTAGAACACACATCCTATAATTAATATTATTGCAAAGATCTCAAAAATTCAAGTCACACAATATGGGTCAGATTCCAAAATAGTTGACAAAATTTGAATTTAATTGTGTAAAAAAAATCAATATTTTATTTTTTTTCAACATTTCTATTTGTATTGTTTTGTTTATGCATTTCATAATAAACTAACTTTTCTAGGCAAATTGACCTAAATAATACACATTTGTAAACTATTTACATAAAAGTGGTAGTTTCTAAACTATTTATCTAAAATGAGCAGTTTTTAATATTTTATTATTTTTCAAACGGAAGTGAAACACGTTATACACAAGTAGGGCATGTATGAACTGAAAACGCTATAGGACATATCCACCAATCGTATGTTCACTGTTTAAAAAAGTTGTTGGGATTCTTTTAAAAAATGAACATGTTGTAGCCTATAAAGTGTGTTCAATTTAAACACGCTTTACGAGGTAGGACAATGCAAAAGCGTGAAAGACATTCACGCTTTATGGGTTAAAGTGTCACGCTTTATCTTGTAAACCATGCATGTCCCCCTTTTCCAAACATGCCCCATTCTTCTTCCTCCTTCCCTTCTTTCATTTTCACTTTCATTGTAAAGCGTGTATGTCCCCCTTTCCCAAACATGCCTCATTCTTCTTCCTCCTTCCCTTCTTTCATTTTCACTTTCCACCATTGTTCTTCTTCTTCCCGCTATGGTCCCCCATTGTTCTTCTTCTTCTTGTGTCTTTCTTCCTCTTGTGGTCCTTTCATATGCTTCAGGATGTACACATTCTTCTTCTTCTTCTTCTTCTTCTTCTTCTTCTTCTTCTTCTTCTTCTTCTTCTTCTTGTGTTAGTTTGTTTGCTTCATTTGGAACACATTGTCTATCATTTTGAAGACACAAAAGTTCATTTCATCATATGCTTGTTATAGATCTGTCTTCCAGTTGTCTATTTTGTATTTATTATGGCATAATATGAACTTGTATTGTCTGGTCCTGTAAATTCTAGTGTGTTGACTGAACAAGCAAACCATGTTTCAACTGATACATGGAAAAATAGAGTAAGTATTTTGCTTAGACTTGTTTAAAAATTTTGATTTTTGTAATGAAATGGTTGACTTATTTGTTTAAATTATAGTTAGTAATTTTTTTAAATAATATAATTATTTCAGGTGGAGAGATTTGTGCAGACATGCATCCATAAGGTTTTCCCACCCGATGCGAGGGTGATGGAGTATGTTATGCAGACAAGTTTTGGAGGAGCTGCATTGGTGACTCCATTAAAGTTAAATAGGGACTTTCTGTCTCCCTTAGTTGAGCGATGGCGACCAAAAATACACAATTTTCACATGCCTAGTGGAGAGTGTATGATCATGTTGCAAGACGTGAAGATGATGTTGGGGCTTCCTATTGATGGTAATATGGTGAGTGGTTACAGCCAGCACCTATAGTTGGAGCTAATACAAGATTTGCTAGGCGTTATGCCAGACCAGGATGCGTTGGTTGGATCAAGACTAAAGCTGACATGGCTGAAGGACATATTTGCTGTTTTGCCAAATGATGCTACTAAGCAGGAAGTGCAGTATCATGCCAAGGCATATATCATGCAAATGATTGGTGAATGGTTAATGCCTGATGCCACTAGCAACTACATGCATCTGATATACCTTAAGCTGCTAGAGGATTGGGATGGTGAGAGGCGCATGAGCTAGGGATTTGCTATTCTGGCGCACCTATGCAGGAACCTCTAGAACTTTTCGCTTGGCCGCACATTGGAGTTTGGTGGCTTTGCTGGAGGTTTTGGCATATGAGAGATTCCCCAATCTTTCTCCATCACCTCTGCAGCAAGGTAGGAGAGTGATTGGGCCACTTGCATGCAGGTTAGTGATATTTAAATTATGTTTTTGATATAAATTAAATTGTATGTTACAAATTAGTAGATTTGATAAACATTAGTTATAAATTAAATTGTGGAGTACTTTTTAGAAGTGCTAATTTTAATTAGTTATAATTAAAATTAATTAAAATGTGTGATATGTTTAGTGTAAATAATTATGTACATAAATTTAATATGTTATTGCACAATACATGAATATAATCTGATAAGTTAAATGAATATATTAGGTGGAGACATTCCCTAAGTTATAGGGACATTAGTATCGAGAGAGATCAATTGGGGTATCAGCAAGCTTTTGATCAGCTTGGAGTTGATGAAGTAAGATAATTGAATAGTTTGTAGTTAAATTTGCATTGATTATCTATGCGTTTTTGTATGGTTTACTTAAATAATATTATTTGTAATTTACAGATGATATGGCAACCTTACAGTTGGGCAGTGCTGCCACCTTACTATCAGGCAGGACGCGACATTTAGGCAGCAAAGGTCCCCTTGGATTGTTTTAACGTAGTAAAGACCTATAACCCAAACCGAGTGATACGCCAATTCGGAGGATGTCAGGGTATTCCCGTAGGCCCTAAGGGGTATGCTCAGCGGTTAGAGAGTTTGACCTTGAGAGGCAATCAAGACCGATTGTGGACCCAGTTTCATGAGGCGTGTTACAAGGCAAGGACGCAATCACGTAGTTTAGTGTGATGGGGATTTTGGCGTCACACCGAAATACATGATATGGCATCTCCGAATCACATAGAAGTGGATGAGCCCAAGTAGCTTGATTCCCCCTAATCAGGTTTGTGAAATGCTTGTTATTGCAGCTTGTGCGATATGATTTAAAATAAAGTTAAGTATATTTGGTTTATTATTTACAGGATGACATTCCTCTACCCCAGCAGCAACCTCCACTAGAGCTGCCACCTGTCTCACAGTCGTAGGCCCAGTAACCAATGCAGTTCCAATAGGTCCTGCAATTGCATTGGATTCCGCCCTTCCAGCATCCACCACCATTCCAACAGGGGCAATATTTTAGTCCTCCTTTAATCGCAGAACAATTTGCTTCCTTTTAAGTCAATCTTACCCAATTGTTTTAAAACTGTGGGTTAATTCAACAAGATTATAGGACCCAGTATCCTCAGTGGATGCCCATAGCACAAGCTCAGGGTGAGGCTATGACACATGCTTAGGGTGAGGCTAAAGCACAGCTTGACGGTCATCGTATGCCACCAGATGACGGTGCCGATAGAGTGAGGTCCTCACAACGAAGTTCGGCGTCCCAGTCTACATCTAGACAATGTTCTTAGCCCCGAGCGGATGAGGGCACTTCGTCAGCGTCCTCTCAGGAAAGGACACATTTTGTCCAGGATCACACCAACCTGACTATGTTGGCAAATGCATACATTGTAGGAACAATTTTACCCCAATATAACATGTTTGGTACTAACGTCAATTTCCCCACATCAACATTTGGTGTAGATCTTGCTCTGGAACTAATAGTAGGGTCGTCACGTGCACAATTGGGAGACGTGTACGCCGAGCTTTTGGTGACCCTCATTGGTCCCCCTCATATTGATTAGGGGGAGATGGATGTTGATCCTACAGCTTTAAGGTTAGATGACATCTATGATGATCTAATAACCGTCAATCCGGATGTAGCTCCTTAGTCGGCTCCTCAACTGGCTCCTCAAAGTGACAGGCCAAAAAGTGTTACACAGGTACCCGATTTATATCAGTAGCATTCATATTTTATGTGTAATCAGGTAACTGTAATAGACAGTTGTATTTAAAATTATGTATAAAATATGATATGTAATAATTTTATGTGTAATGACTTAACCATTTATTTACATTATTTAGCCGTTTATGTTGATCTTATTACAAATTTAGTCCAACATTTAAAACTAAATTGAAATTGAAATCATGATGAATATGAATATGTACAGGTGTCACGTCATCTTTCCAAACTACACAACAACCTCCAATGAAGCCATTATAGCGGGTGACGATCATGTTATTGAAGCCAATACATTTTCCAATGTAATTTTGCATCTAGTTGTTATCCTCGTACCACATCTTTATCAAGATGAAGACACTAACCTCGTGTCGACGACATGTCATGTGTGCAATATCTTAGAAGTTAGGATGTGCTATACCTCTACAATTTTATATTACAACGATCATGTTGACATGTGCCAGACAATATTCATGACGTTGTGGTTCAATAGATAGTGGCTCCAAAGGTAAATGATACCCTGACATGTCATTGAAATGTATTGCAGTAGGTAAGTAAGTCAATATTATCTGCATCTCTTGTGCAACTCCATCATGTCGCACAATCTAGAGTCGAGGTTTATTTACGAGAAAAAGGAATAAGGTAGTGCTATTTGTCAAGTCACAGCGCCAAGGTCACATATCTACCAACCAGTCATATAATGCTTGGATGTATTTCTCGTTCGTGCCAGCTTCTCCAAATGATTGTAGCGCTGAATCTAGATACTCAACAATAACTCCTAATGTCCCCCAATTAGATACGTCCATGTCAAGAACAATATATGAGGACAATAACCTGCACATCTTTGACTCCTCAACTGGTCACCATTTCTGTGTATAATTATTCTTTTTGTATAAGGTCATTGATTTCCATAGCAGTTGTAACTCTAGTGAAAGATTCGTAATGTTTGTTGAATTTTCCTGTATATGTCGAAGTTCCTCATCGAATATATTATAGAATGAACCTTGGGATGACATAAATCCCCATGCATATTCGTCGTTATATTCAAACCATGTTGAATCCATATCATAATCTTGTGATGAAAGCGACATTGTGCTGCGTAAATATATATTCATTAATTAAAATTTTACAATAAAGTGTGAATTTAATATAAATAAAACTACATAAACATGAAAATATTTGTATGGAACAAACAAGTAAGAAAAAGAATGTTACAACTTAATTGTTACAAGACAATATTACACATGCACAAACATTGTCATTTGCTAATATTATTCGTCGTTTGTCATATGGTATGGACAACTCAGTACGCGGTCAACTTCCACAGGGGGTTAACTCATGATTCATAACAACTTTCTCATTAGCAAGTTTCAAAAATAGTACCAGTATCTACGCACCAATATTCTATTATTTTCCTTTCGAATTTTTAAAATGACAGCTTCATAATCACGTTGATTCCTTGGATCCATTGTTTAGGATAATCTATGAACAAAAGGTGCTCTAAGGGATAGTAACTGTTGCACCAAATATTTGGCCTCATTGGTTCTATAAGCCCATTCACAAAGTAAGCTTGCATCATATTGCTTGGGATCAGAGTGCTTTCCCCTTTCATAATCATCATTAAACTTTCGCAATAACCAAATAGCATCACCACCAAATGTGCCACATCCTCTAGGCATAATGTCTCAGCTGAGATGTTAATAGGAAGACATCAGTTAAAATACTTGCAATTAAGGAACTTATTACCACAAATGAGTATAGTTTAAGTAGAATAAAATAATAAAAATAAACCAACTTGAAAAGAAAGCTTTGGAGTTTGCATTTAGGGTTTGCCATTTGGCATTTGGGATTAGGAGTTTAGGGTTAGGGATTATGGTTTAGGGTTTAGGGTTTAGGATTTAGGATTTAGGGTTAGGATTTAGTGTTTGGATTTAGGATTTGGAGTTTGGCATTTGGGATTTAGGATTACAATTTTGGGGTTCAGAGTTAGGGTTATGGCTTAGGATTTAGAGTTTGATATTTAGGGTTTGGATTTAGGGGTTTACAGTTAGGGTTATGATTTAGGGTTTAGGTCAATCCTCATCGAACATGTCAATGTTAGATTGACACTAAGGTTCTTTGTTCACATGACTCCACATGATAGCACGTGCTATATCTCCATCTTCTATTGCTTCTATTGCACTGCGTTCAACATCCCTTTGCATCATTTTGATTCGTATACGATTGTTTTCTTCTGTTATGCGATACAAAGC
>QAOA01007047.1:0-11094 GCA_003255065.1 Cercis canadensis
TGTTGAAGGCAACACGCAAGGTAGCAAGGCAGCAATCCACATTTCGCCAAAGTCACCAGTCCAGCACCATCCCTACCATGCTTCTCGCAGCTTGAAAACAGCAGGAAATCAGCAGCTCACATCAATGCAACTTGCACAAATTTGTGTTTATAAAAGGAGACATAAGAGCAATACCAGAAGGAGGAAGAAGCGGATAGACAGAGAGTGAGATATCAGAGCACCACAGAAGACATAGAAAGAGTATAGAAACTCTGGAAAACAGAGAGGAAACAACAAACACCCACATAAAAGAAAACCAAAATTCACTCACAAAAGAAAATTCGAATAGCTGAAGGAAGTGAAGAAGGGTAGAGAATCCAGAGAACACCCCTCAGGTATTAACACTATCTCATTTTTTATGTCAAATTTTCGGTTTCTTTATTGATTTTGCACTATACAGAGAGCATCAAGGTATTAACACTATCTCATTTTTTATGCCAAATTTTCGGTTTCTTTATTGATTTTGCACTATACAGAGAGCATCTATCCTATATGCATATATGTGAATATATATATATATATATATATATAAAGAAAATAGAGATACTAGAGACATAAAAAGAGTGAGAATCAATTTTCCTTTGCCAAATGAAGTGAACCCCATTCTCATTAGCACCCAATCTAGAGAGAGAAATATTTTAGAGAGAGAAAGAACCGAAATCCATGGTAAGAGGGGTGAAGGAATTTCTCTTACTTTATGACCGATTGATTGAAGGAACCAAGCCAAATCCTTCCCTGGATCAAGAAATCCATGGTGAGGAGCGAAAGAAATGAGCCATTATCTTGGTCTCTTACCTTGGCTGCTCTGTGCGTTTTCCCCTGTGCATCTCCCCCTTTTCTTTTTTTTCTTCTCCTTATCACAAGACTCCTCTCTGATGAGTGCATTTTGTTGGCTTTAACTTTGTTGTTTTGTTTTATTGTGTGAGGTAGTTTGGGCTTTGGTTTCTTTAGGCCTTGTGTAGCTATATTTTATCTCCTTATACTAAAACCAATTTACTTGGACTGTTTTTGTATCTGCTCCCATTAGGTGTTAGTGTGCTTTTGTTATTTATTTGGGTTTCCAAAGTGTAGCTATATTTTATCTCCTTACACTAAAATCAATTTACTTGGACTGTTTTTGTATCTGCTGGCCATTAGGTGTTAGTGTGCTTTTGTTATTTATTTGGATTTCCAATTCTGATCTCGTGGGCCTAACAAAGCCATTGCTATTTTTTTAATTTATTTATTTCTTTGGCCATATTAATCATTGGGCTGGACCTTTTAGTAAGTTTTGGTTATGTTTGTGTTATTTCGGCTTAAGTTTGACTTGCTGGACCAAAATTCGTGGGCCCTATTTTTGGGCTGGTTTAGTATGATAGTTCTTGGGTTGTTAATTTGTTTAGGCATATTTATTTTACATATTACCTTTATTTTTATTTCTTTGATGTTGTTTTAGTAATTAGTTAGACTAAAATAAAATTTGACTCAAATTTGTTTATTCATTTGCTTTGGATCATTTTAATTAATTAATTTTATATTTTTGTACTTATTGTTATTATTACTCTTTATCTTAGGGGTCTTTGTTCGTTTTACTCTTATGTTCTATACATTTCATGTTATATTTAATTCTCTTTGTTGTAAGTCTTTGTTTGNTTCTCTTTGTTGTAAATAAAATTAGGTTCGACGACAGATTAAGTTAAGAAATAATTGTGTTGACAATTGTTTCCTAATATTCCTGAGGTGAGGGATAATTTTCTTGGTTATACCAGAGGTACTGGTGGAGCTTGAGGTTAACTCCTAATAAAAATCTTTTCTATGCATAATTCTCTAAAAAATCTTTTTATGCATAATATCATTTTTTTTATGTGGATTAAAGTACCAACGATGAAATAATTGTGAATAGTTGTAATGACAGCTACTCTTTGACATTTCGGAGGTGAGGAGTGTCCCTTTGGCCTTTCTAGATGTACTAGTAGACTAAAGAAAGACCTTCAATAAAAAAAAAAAAATCTTTTTTCCACAAATCTCAAATTCATTTTCTAACATTTATAATAAATCGCATTTCATGCATTTTCTAGTTATTACTCGCATTTCATGTAACGATAATCATTGTCTCTACCCAATAGTCTTGAGGCATCTTTTTAGGTTTTGCTAGAGGTACTAGCAGGGCTTAATAACACATTAATCTATTTTAATGACAAATTTCATTCAACAATTTTTTAGATGACATAAAATTAAATTGGTAACCGTTCGCTAGAACGGGCGTCGTAGGGTGCTAACACCTTCCCTATACGTAATCAAAGCAGGGCTTAATAACACATTAATCTATTTTAATGACAAATTTCATTCAACAATTTTTTAGATGACATAAAATTAAATTAGTAACCGTTCGCTAGAACGGGCGTATTATGGTGCTAACACCTTCTCTATACGTAATCAACTCTCTTACCCAAACTCTGATAACGTAGACCAAACTTTTTTTTATAGGTATCCAATCATGCCTTCTTTTTTTCATAGACGTAGAGTTGTTTCCTAATTTAAATAGGATTTATGAAAAGTAGTATAAATAGGACTTTCAGGTTTTAGAAAAAGAACTTTTGGACTTTTGGAGAGCAGAGAAGAGGCAAGACAAAGAATGGAGCAAGGATTGGTGACAACAAATATGAGCTTCTACTTTTAGTTTTATTCTTCTTTCTTCTCATCTATGTTTAGAATTTCATCAATGTTGCTTTATTTTTCTGTCTTGAACTAAATGTCCTTCTAGGGCTATGATGTAGCCTAGCTAGGAACATTTGTGATTTTTTATTTCTTTAATTCAAGAACTCCTTTATTAATTATCTTCTTCTTAATTCTTCATGCTTCTAATTGTTTGATCACCAATTAGTTGATTAGAAAATTACAATGAGACTGTGAGGTAATTTGTAAATAAAGATCATAGGGATAAGAACATAGGTTGCATCTAAGATAGAGATATACCTCAATGGCATGTGTAGTCAACTAAAGAGAATCAAAGAATTAAGTGAATTTCTAAGTTATTCGCAATTCACATAAGAATATAATGGGTTAATAACTTAGAGATATTTTTGTTTTATTTTGGGAAAGGCTAATAAATAATTTAGGGTTCTTGGCTAACAATTAGAAATGTTTTCTTAGTTACTGAATTAGGAATAGCAAATTAGAATAGCTATGGTAAAATCAAAAGTCCTAGATATTTCTCATCCATTTTTCTACTCGTTACTGATTTAGTATTTTTGCCTTTAGATTATTACTTATTTTAATTCATTCATTTATTGTCTAAATAAAATTAGAATATACACAATTTTGGTACTTATTAGCTATAATCTCTATAGGACGATACTATACTCTCATTTTATTATTTGAAAATGATAACGTACACTTATGTTAGAGTTTTACACATAATTCTGGTGTAACATAACTAATTTCTAAGTTTTTGTGTAACCAAAAAAATAAATAACTTTTTGTTTAATTGTGCTTTGGGTTCTTATAGTTTGAGGAAAAATGTTTAAAGTAAGATTGAAACGAACAAATAAATGCTTCTCAAAATTTGTCTAAACTAAATGAGAATTTGAACATAAGTCATAAATTTAGTTTTCAAAAAAAAAAAAAAAAGAATCAAATTTCAACTTTGCTTAAATAAGTTTTTTAAGTCAATGGGTGCTAGATTCGGAGTGAAAAAGCTTGAATTCCTCACTTAATGGCTTGGTTTCAGGGCAGTAAGAGTTTGTTGGTAAGACATTCAACATGAACTCTACTTAGGTTCTAGTGCAACATAACTAATTTCTAAAATTTCATTGTAACAAAAAAAAAATTTAATTTAATTATGTTTTGGATCCCTAGAGAGCAAAAATGTTTAAAGTAAGACTAGAAGGAACAAATAAATGCTTCTCAAAATTTGTCTAAAGTAAATGAGAATTTGAACATAAGTCATAAATTTAGTTTCCACATGTAAAAAAAAAAAAAATTCAAATTTCAACTTGGCTTAAGTAAGTTTCTTAAGTCAATGGGTGATTGATTCGGTGTGAAAAACTCGAATTTCTCCGTTAGTGGCTTGTGTTCATGGCAGTGAGAATTTATTGGTAAGACATTCAACGTCAACTTTGCTTTAGGTTCTGGCGCAACACAACTAATTTCTATGTTTTTTTGGTAACCAAAATAAATAAATAACTTTCGGTTTAATTATGCTTTAAGGTTCCTTATAATTTGTTTATCTCTAAATATGTCTTTAATTTTTTTTTTTTTTCATATAAATAAATCCCTCTGATAGTCTCAATTAGCTGACTTGTCAAACATTATGCACATCTTGTGAAAATATAAGCTTAGCTGGTACAAATTTTAGCCAAGTTAACATTTGACTAGTTGCTCACATGACTCCCACGTGGATGTAGCTTCTACCCATTACGTGCAAGTCATGTGAGCCATTTTGGCTCTAATTTTTTCCGCAATTTGTAGGGGATTAGTGTTTCATAAAGCAGTTGCAGACCTCGCATCTCAGTTCCTTGAATTGAATTCAGTCCCCAATGGTGATGTTCTCTGCTGATCTTTCTTCGCATTTCGCATCCCACTTGTTCAAATTGTATTCAGTCCTCGTATCCCACTAGCTAAAATCAAATGAAGTCATCGCATCTCACATACTCGAACCTGAATAAACAAAGCATGAATTTTCTAGTATCAGTTCTTTCACAAACAGTTTTAACAACTTACTGTTAAAGCTGGCCTACAAGAATAATACTTGTTAATAATTAATAACAGATCATGAATTTTGTACTATCAGTTCTTTCACCATTATTAGCAGCTCCGTCCATGATAACAAGATGGCAACAAAAGTCAGACGACGCCCTGGTTGGTGGCAATAATAGATTTTTTTTTTTCTCTAGGTCAAAACAATTTACCATCTTGCAAGCTTGCAGTTCAGTTACATGCCATTTGAGCTCTTCTTCTGACTCCAGCCTTCAGTTTACTTGGAACTTATGCATCTGTGATCTTTCAAGAGAGTCAAAATTTTCAGTTATACAAAATGTCACATAACGCTGGTGATTGTACTCAGAAGGAAGATCTTTCAAGCGAGTCAAAATTTTCAGTTATACAAAAATGCACATGATGCTGGTGATTGTAGTCAGAAGAAAGGTGTTACATGCATCGAAAATCGACGAAGGAATCCTGAAATTGATGCGTGAGGACCTCAGGTGTTACATGCAGTTGTCATCCTACTCATCCCATTCTCTCTGCAGTAGTTGTTATCACTCTTTGAAAGGCAACCCCAGCACCGTAATAACAATTAACAACTAAAAGAAGACTTTGGAGTAACCGTTGCTCAAGTGAAATGTTATTGCGCAAGCATTCTGATTCAGATCGAAAATTGGATTACTAAACTTACACCCCCCATTAATTATATATATATTGCAATCAATATATGAAATCGAGACCCAATTCAAGTGCTCTCCCTCTCAAGAATTGAATATGGACAGACAACAAATTGGGAATGGGAGGAAAAGAAAGAGGAAAAAAAGGTGGAGTGGAAGTGGCTCAATTGACTTGCATGTGATGGGTAGGGGCCATGTGGGCAACTATCAAATGCTAATTTGGCAAAAATTTGTGCCAGTTAAGCTTTCATGGTCCTTTAATGTGTATAACGTTTGACACGTCAATTATCCACCAACGCTGTTATAATTGAAAATAATAGTAGAGATTTATTTATATGCAAATGAAAGAATAATGACTCATTTAGAGGGAAACTAATTATAGAGATCTACTTAAAATTTGTTCAAATTATAAGAATCCATAACATAATTAAATCAATAACTTTTTTAAGAAATAGAGTATCAGACATTTTACACAGCAACAAAGATAGGCAAAATAGACTTTTTCATCTCATAACTTTACCTTTGATTCTATTTTCATCCCAAAACTTTGGTTTCATTTCAGTTCTAAAAGTTTTCCATAGTCCAGATATTATATTTTCATACAAAAAAAGAGAACAATACTAAAAGTACATTAAGGAACTTTACTTAAATTTTACCCTTATAAATAGATGGAAAGCATATATAATTCTATTATTGGTCTAGCTTGTGAAAATAAGCTTCAAATACTAGAATGATTTATCATGTATGTCCTCATACTCTTACCAACCAGTAAAGACGAATAAATTAGGTGCACTATGATAATTTCAAATTCATTGGTACGAATGAGAGTGTAATTTCTATATCACTTTATGTTACATAAGATATTATCACTCCGTGTTATAATGAAATACACTTCGCAATCTCATTCTCAACTTTAATTGAGCTTTTTATTTATTTTTGTTCCTATATAACTATCAATTAGTACTGCCATAAAAGATTTATCTGTTAGTTAATACTTTTAAATTCGGTTTAAATGTATTACAAATTCTTATAGTTTGGACAAATTTTGAATCTTATCCCTATAATTTTCTTTTTCTTATTTTGGAGTATTTATAGTTTAAAATTTTTTTAATTGCATCTCTGTTATCACCTCCAGTTATAACTTCATTAACTTAGAGCTGACATGACAAAAAATTTATTTATATGACAATAAAAGAAGCTGATATGTTGCCAAAGTGACACCAAGAGTAAATTCATGGCCCCATTGCTGTCTCCACTTATTTTGTCATGTGCTGACATTTTTCTTCTTAGGCAAAATGCTTGGAAACTAGTGAGACAGTCGCCATTAAAAAGGTTTTACAAGACAGAAGGTATAAGATTCGTGAACTACGGCTAATGCGAGTGATGGACCATCCAAATGTGATCTCTTTGAATCATTGTTTCTTTTCCACTACAAGTACAAATGAACTTTTTTTTAATTTGGTGATGGAATTGATTCCAGAGACCATGTTTCGGGTCTTAAAGCATTATTACGATACAAAACAGAGAATGCCACTTATCTATGTAAAACTTTATATGTACCAGGCACATCTCGGACCTTCAAGTGATTGAAAAGCTTTTCTTATTTTTCTTAACTTCTTGATAAAATTCTTCTCTGGACGTACAGATTTTCAGGGGATTGGCTTATATCCACACAGTTCCTGGAGTTTGCCACAGAGATTTGAAGCCACAAAACATACTGGTTTGCTTATATATGCTTACTGATTAGACATTAAAAATTAACTCGCTTTCTGGTTCTGATGTCATTCTATATGTTCACCAGGTTGATCCTCTTATTCATCAGGTTAAGCTCTGTGATTTTGGAAGTGCAAAAATGCTGGTATATTGATCTTTGGACTTCCATTTTAATCTACTGGACTTTCCCCTTGTTTTTATGCACTTTCAAAACCCTCTTTAATAAGATTGATTTCTCTTCCTCTTTCTGTTGGTGGATTTTTCTTGTAATCACCTTCTACTCTTGTTTGATCAGGTTAAAGGGGAAGCTAACATATCATACATCTGTTCACGTTTCTATCGAGCTCCATAACTTATATTTGGTGCCACAGAGTATACCACTTCAATTGATATTTGGTCAGCTGGATGTGTCCTTGCTGAACTTCTTTTAGGCCAGGTTTGTGTCATTGTTTTCTTTTCTTTTTATTATTAATTAAATCTGCTGTTACAAGATTAAACATTTTAGTTATCTGCAGCGTGTATGTCATCTGACACTCAAATGGAACTTTTGTAGCCGTTGTTTCCAGGCGAAAGTGCAGTGGATCAGCTTGTGGAGATTATAAAGGTGAAATGTTTGTTAGCGTATACTAGATTTGATCATCCTATTCTCGAGGTGACAAATCAGCTCTAAAATTCTGTACTGCAGGTGCTTGGGAAACCCACTCGGGAGGAAGTTCCCAGTATGAATCCCAATTATAATATGACTTTAGGTTTCCACAGATAAAGCACACCTATGGCACTAAGGTTTGCATTGTAGCACCTTTTATACGTATTGGCTTTTCTAGAGATCAAACTTTTGAGTAGAGAGAAGGGAAGAAAAAGGTAGAGAGGGAGAAGAGAAGATGAGGAAAGAGAATGAGGTGGTAAATTGTGTCATTTTGGTGTCTACGTCATCTTCTTTTATTGTCACATACACAAATCATTTGTTATGTCAGCACTAAATTAACGGAGTTATAACCAAATGTGACAATAGAAACCCAATTAAAAATATTTTAAATTATAAAGACCTCAAAAGAAGAACAAAATTTATAGGGACTTGATTCAAAATTCTTCCAAATTATAAGGACTTATAGAACATTTTAACCTTTAAATTCTATCAATTGGTTAGAATGAACTAGAAACAATCTGGAACTAAGGAAGCATTTTACCATTGTTAATTGCTTATTTGGTGAGATTTTTTTTTTTTTTTCCAGTCATGATCTATCCTTTTTAGTCATTTGACTCATTTCCCCAAATTTATATTTGGGTAGGCAATAGAGATTGTTGCCAATGTTTTTGCAGTAGTTTTTTTCTTGTTTTTTTTTTAAATGGGTTCTCTTCCCCTTCCACTTCAACTTCTCTAAATTTTCTGTCTCCTTGATTATTATATTTTGATCTAACAATAACAAAACCCCTTATATTCCCAAATATCATTTACGACCTCAATTTTGTGTTCTCCAGCTCCTTTTTGCCTTCATGCTCTCCATGTTTCTCTAATTCATCCATTGTACGCTGCTTATTATGTGTGATCTGTGGTTTTTAGAACCAAAATGATGTAATCAAGATCACAACTATATGGAAAAAGAGGCTTAGGAATACGTGTTTTTTCTGCTAAAGAAAGCTGGCAGAACACAAATAATAAGGTATTTTAGAACCAAAATGATGTAATCCTAGGGTCTCTTTGAAAAGTCAGTTTAGTACGGAAAAGAAAACTTTCAGTATGTGGAAATTTTTTAATAATGTTTGTTGACAGTATAAAATAGAAAAATTTAAAATAAAATGTATTTTTTGTCCCTCAATAAGATACCAATTATTAATATCGTCCTGTAAAAACACATTTTGTCAATGTAGTCCCTCATATTTAAAACCCTCAATAATGTGGTCCCTCTCTCCATCCATTTGCCCCTCTGTTAACAATTTTGCTTAGTTGTATCGTTAACTGATGATGTGGCTCTGTTAATTGCTTAGTTGGATATTTGCTCATGCCCAAGTGGATTAAAAAGCCTCAGACACCAAAAAACGATGTTGTTTCTTACTTAAAAGTAAAGAAGACACTTATTATAAACATTTCCCCATAAAGACAGAGAAAGAGGCAAAGTAGAGTAATATTTGTGCTAAATTTTGGGGTATATTTTCTTAGTTGAGAGTTGTAGAGTCTATTCCTAGAGGGGGGTGAATAGGAATTATTAAAAATTACTTCTTTAAAACAGATTCAAATCACAGATTTGTTTAATAACTAGTTCTTACAAATTAGTTCTTTTACAAATACCAGATTTAAATATTACGAAATAACTTAACCAACCATGAAGAACAGAAATAGAAGTTTAACTAGAGAATCAGAGATGAAGAGATAGAGAAGTAGCCAGAGATTTTATAGTAGTTCGGCTTAACATGCCTACATCCACTTCTCCCATGTCAATGGGGTTCCACTATACTTCAAGTTTATTTTTCTAAGCTTCTCTAATCTTAACTCTCATGATTTTTGTATCTCAAGCTCACATTGAACTCTCTCTCTCTAATACTCTAGAGATCACTCTCAGGGATTTCTCCCATAAAAATCCAAGATACAAAACCCAAGTATTTTGTTTAGCCCCAATAAGAAACTCTCTCAAAGAGTGGATGTGTTGCAATGAAAATTTTGATGCATGAAGGGATGACTGAGAGTAGGAAGAAGAAGAAGATGAAGAACTCAACTTTCAACAATGGCTTCCTTCTCTCTCTAAAGTGTTTTTCTTCTCTCTTTACTTCATGGATCAATGAAGCCTTGAAGTCTTCTTGTTTTATTTACTTCCTTGTGCACGTGAAAGGCCAAAATGGTGAGGGAAAAGAGGAGCCACCAACCGGCTAACTCCTTGTCAATCAATCACATAGCTTTTGTCCTTTGGTGCACAAAAGTCTCTCTTTGTGTAAGAGGGTAGATAAACTTTCTTGAAGAATGGACTGTCAAAGAGCACTTGAAAAGTTAACATTCTATTCTCTAAGAGTACAACTCTTAGTCAGATAGTGAAAAGGGAAACTTTGGCTGGAGTCCGTTTGAGACTTTGTCCACATCAGCAATATTTGAGACTCATAACAAAAACAAGAACTGGTTCTTAAGAACAAGTTCTTCAAGATTTCATTTGAAGATTGTTCTAGATAACAGCTTAAAAACATAACAAAGATTAATAGCAACAAGACAAACAACACATATTAGAAATAAGAAGACATTATTGTTATCATCAAAACAGGTTCAAAGACTTGTGGGGCTAGCATTAGTTAGTGAATCTCTCGTGGGTATATTTTGGCTTGTAAAAGCCATGTGAAGAAAGTTTAAAGATTGCATAACTGCAAATGGGAGCATCTAATTTATTATTCTTCTTGGGGTTCATCTGCTATAGCTTTGAAAAACCAAGAGAAACTCCTGTAATTAAAATATAGAGTCTTCATGACAGCTCCATGCAATTGGAAAAAGATCGGAATACCGGGATTTAGATAAAAAAAAAATAGAAAGGTGCTATTGGAAAGATCATAAATAGTATCACTTGCACACAAGAGCANCACAAGAGCATCTTTTAAATATTTGTTACACTTTTTGTGTAACATTCAATATTGTGGAGTTTAGCATCTCCGAAAAGAAAAATATTGAGAAGTTTAGAGTGGAGCTTGGTAACAATATTCCAAATCCATCACATACCAGTACAACTCAGGCCTTGGACTGGGAAAAACCTGTGCGACCTTTCTTTAAACTGAATGTGGATGCGTCTTTACTTCCTTCATGGGTGGGTGGTATTGGTGGGGATATTCGAGATAATGCAGGCCAGTTTATTTCAACCTGGGAAAGGTATGTTGAGAGCATCAACTCCATTGAGGTCTTAGAAGCAATGGCTTGGCAGATGGAATGAGATATCTCCATATATATTGAAGGTGACGCTCAAAAATTCACGTTGGCTTTGAAACATAAGCACAGAAACTTGACTCCTCTTGG
>QAOA01007051.1:5524-28697 GCA_003255065.1 Cercis canadensis
CATCGTTCAACTAATGCAGAAATTAACTGGACATCAATATGAGCAGGTTCTATTTCTGCGACCCCACCAAAACCTGCCCTTCTCACGTATTCCATAACTCGATCATTAGGTCTACGTATATTACTATGAGATCGAGGACGTAACTTTATATCAACCTGTATAAAAATTACAATAATTTATAACAAATTTACAATAATATAAAAAATTCTACAAATTCAAAATACTCTAACAAAAATATTTATAAATTACTTACTCTAGTATTCCATACTTTTGTTGATATGTGATTATTTTGTTCAGTCAACAGAGTAGGATCTTGTGGTCCTGGTACTACAACTTCATCCGCCATAATGTACACCAAAAAAATAAAAATTAACTTCTAGTACAATGGATACAAAATCAACGTAATAAGAAAAAAAAAATTATAGCTCAATAAGAGGAAGAACAAGCAACAAAGAAGCAAAGTAAAGAAGTTAAGAAGAGAAGCAAAGAAGTAAAAAAGAGAAGCAAGCAAGCAAGGAAGCAGAGAAGTAGAGAAGCAGAGAATAACAAAGAAGCTGAATGAGGAACTCGGAGGGAAAGGGCGGAGGAAGAGGGGAGAAAAGGGCAAAAAAATTGCCACGTGTCATGTCCCCGTTCGGCCTTCAAATGGCTCACTGGGGAGCTGACACGTGGCACTGCAGGGTGCAGCTTCAATGGTCAAACACTGAAGCCCTGGCGCACACGACAAGAAGAGACGCGCCGTGGGCCCGACGTCGCGTCCAGTCAGCAGGCGTCGGCGGGCCCACGGCGCGTCTGTGGGCCCCGTGTCTGACGAATCAATTTTTTTTTTATTTCCAATTTTTTTTAAACTACATTATTCCCGTAATTACGTTTCTGACTACTCTATATGTGTAATTAACTTTCCCTTCTACATTTATTCGGTCAAAGTGCCGACTTTGTAACCAGAGTAAGAAAAAAAAAAAAGGAAAAGAGGGCTGTCCTATTTCAATCCAGCTCAGTTTGATTTAAAAAGGGCCAGGTCAAAAAGTCCAATTTCTAAAAGGGCTGGAAGTTGAAGCCCATACCCTATTTTGGCATTTTTAATTAGGGCTCCGCTCAAAATTAATAATGGTAATTAGAGTTGTACGATTTTTCTTTTCTCCTTTTTAATATATTCAAGTATGGGTGAGTAATCTGTTTTCTTTTTGGTATATATTTAAAATTCAATTTTTATTTTCTTCTTTTGTATGATTAGAGGCTTTTTAACCACCCTAGGTTTATTTCAGAAATTTTTATCAAAATAGGGTGGTTTTTGTGAGAGGTTGGTTTGTCCACCTCAGCGGCATACTTGAATTTTATTTTATTTTATCAAAATAGGGTCATTTACGTGCTCATAATGCAAAGCGGAATTGACATTACGTATATGGCACAAGTTTTGTAGCCACTGATTCCTGAGCCATAATGGAGTTGTCCAGGGCCATGGATAAGAAAAAAGTATATAAAAAAAAAAAAAAAGTTGTCTAGGAGAATGATTGGTGATAGTCATATCGGCTGGTGACTTATTTTTTTTACTGTGTTTTGAATTTTGTAATACATTTATTTGTCTTGTTGCATGAGACCCTTAAGTTGGATTCCTAAGGAGTAAGGGGATGGTTATGTGGCAAATAGACATTGAATCTATTGATCAAGTTAGTGAGTGAATGGGAATTCGGGTAAATGTTTTTAGGTGCAACTTCTAATCGTTCCCAAAATTTATTCGATTCTCGTTATTAATAATCATTTTTTAGTAGGCTATCTATAAATATTATTTATATTCTTGCTAAAACTTATGGCTTGTTTTAACTTTAAAATAAAGTGACATTCTCTTAACCTAAGCTTTTTATATACCAAAGCAAAAAATCTATTCTCTCCACCCCTTTTTTTTCCCTCCTCATTTTTTTCTCAAAGAAACTCAGGCTTGTTTAAGAGAAAGTGGAATTAGAAACGTACTTGAAAAGATTAAGGGAAAATCATCATCTGGAAGCATCAAAAGTCTGTGCTTTCCCACAAAAAAAATCCCCTCAAAATTTCAAATTCCCATTTATAGCTGATGGTTAGGCAGGTCAATCTATTCCCCACACATCACGCCTGAATTTCTCATTTGTATTTCAGTATTAGTAATGATACCAAGTCATCAATTTTGGTTTTCAACATTGGTGGCTAATTGGCTATTACTGTACGTTAAGTTCATTTGGACCCTTTCCCAACTTTGGCAATGACATGAGACAAATGGGCATGAACCTCCATAGCAACACATATCTAAAATGGCTCTTGAGGTTGGTGTAGTGATTAAGACACTCAGCTAATTTCCATGGTGTTCTGAGGTCCCAGTGTTGGCATTACCTACTGTTATCAGGGTGCCTTACGCTATGAAGATCTTAGTTTTATTGGACGGGATTAATAAAACTAACTATAGGACCTTTTTTTTTTTTTTTTTTTTTTTTTTTTTTTTTTTTTTTTTTTTTTTTNTTTTACAGCACATGAAAGTAAAAAAAATATATATATATATATCCAATTTGACTTGACCTACAAGAAAAAGATTATTATACTGAAACCAGTAATAGATAATAGTATAACGCGTTTCCCGTCTCTTGTAAGCTTGACTTAAAAAACACACGTTTACCTTCCCCAGAGGAAGACTAACACTTTGTTACTTACAAGGCACGCTATTCATACTTTTCTCCCCACAACACCTATAAATTGGTGCCCTCTCTATCGCTATTCAGCCAAACCAAACAAGAAGCCAATAGAACAGAAACAAATATGGCAGCCATTAAACAAGCTTCAGTCCTATTATTGCCTCTCTTGCTCATTTCCCTCTTCAAGTCCTCCTATGCTGCTGGGATTGCTGTCTACTGGGGCCAAAACACTGGCGAAGGCTCCTTAGCAGATGCTTGCAATACTGGCAACTACCAATATGTGAACATTGCTTTCCTCTCAACTTTTGGCAATGGCCAAACCCCACAACTAAACCTTGCTGGCCATTGTGACCCCGCCAGCAATGGCTGCACTGGTTTCAGCAGCGATATCAAAACTTGCCAAGGCCGCGGCATCAAAGTCCTCCTTTCCCTTGGAGGAGGGTCCGGAGGCTACTCTCTCAACTCAGCTGATGAAGCAACACAGCTTGCAAATTATCTCTGGAATAACTTCTTGGGAGGACAGTCCAATTCGCGCCCATTAGGCGACGCAGTCTTGGATGGCATTGATTTTGACATTGAGGCTGGTGATGGCCAGCACTGGGATGAACTTGCCAGGGCACTCAATGGGTTCAGCCAACAGAAAAAGGTGTACTTAGCTGCAGCCCCACAATGTGTATTCCCAGATGCTCATTTGAATGGAGCTATCAACACTGGCCTATTTGACTATGTGTGGGTTCAGTTCTACAACAATCCTCCATGCCAATACACTAATGGAAACACTAACAATCTTATTAGTGCATGGAACCAATGGACCGCAGTGCAAGCTAGCCAAGTGTTCTTGGGCCTACCAGCGGCTCAGGCAGCCGCACCAAGCGGTGGTTTCATTCCGGCCGATGTGCTAACTTCTCAGGTCCTTCCTGCCATCAAGAGTTCTTCCAAGTACGGTGGAGTCATGCTCTGGGACAGATTTAATGATGCCCAAAGTGGATACAGCAATGCTATTAAGGGCAGTGTCTAATTAGTTTGAGACTGATTAGTCTATATGTTTGGAATAAACAGCACCATATGTGGTAGGGTTTTCCTACATATTGAGTGCTATTTATGTAACCACTATTATCTCAAAATAAAGAAAACACAGTTGGATGGATTGATCATGTGCTCATGTTTGCTGAAATAAATTGGCTTTTAGTAATTTAAATTTAAAATATCTTTATGAAAGCAAGTATGGTTTTCCATCTTTGCAAGTTCAGTTGACTGGTTCTTAGTCCACAAAAATATTGCTTTTTTCCCCAACGAGGTGTCTATGATTAGGATGGTTGATAATTTCAACGATGGCTTAGACTCATTTTCTTTAAGTCATCTGTGTGGATTAAGAAATCTTTTGAGGTCAAAACCATCAATCCCATCCCTCCCCATTTCAAAGTCATTTACATCTTGAAACTTAAGTATACACCAAAGTGTCGGTGGTGATGACTAGTTCAACAAATTATGAGTGCTAGTTACTATAATCGTTTCTTGAGAAAGTCATTAAGTATAGATTTTTTTTTTTTTTTACTATCAAATAAATCGAGCAAGATTTTTTAGATGGGGATATAGTAGAGTGGGGATTTAAACCNTTTGAGGTCAAAACCATCAATCCTATTCCTCTCCATTTCAAAGTCATTTACATCTAGAAACTTAAGTGCACACCAAAGTGTTGGTGGTGATGACTAGTTCAACAAATTATGAGTGCTAGTTACTATAATCGTTTCTTGAGAAAGTCATTAAGTATAGATTTTTTTTTTCTTTTTCTATCAAATAAATCGAGCAAGATTTTTTAGATGGGGATATAGTAGAGTGGGGATTTAAACCCAATGCATCAATATTTTTAAGAGATCCCTAAACTATTTGTGTTGTGTGTGCTTATGTATTACCCCTTTAGATAAATAACTTAAATGAAGGCTTATTTAAGAAAAGTTTATGATAAAACCTCTCATACTATAAGCTCCTTGTAAATAAGTCATTTTGGGTTTGGATACATAATTTAATAAAGGCTTTTTTGATTAATTTTTTTAGGCATTTAGATACATACTTAATTATACTATTGCTATAATTATTAGAATTACTAAAAAAGGCATTCATAAAATTTAACAATAAATGTATTTAGATTGAAAAGAGCCTTGAGATATATAGGATGAGGACCATAAATTAGAAAAATGTCTTTATTTCATAAACTCCTTCACAATAGGGAGCATTATATGTAAATTCCTTCCTAAATATTGAGCTCAATAATAAATAAAAACAAGTATTTCCCTTCTAACAGATGGACCAACGATTCTCTATTCTAGACTCTCCTCCCCTATATTCGAATCTTCTTGTGTTCGGTGATGACTCAGGGGCTGCTTTGCCCCGTTTTATCTCTGTGTAGGTTTTCTCTTCTTTGTTGGACTTTGGCCCCTTGTATTAAACACAAAAAAAAAAAAAAAAACACTTGCTAATGAGATTGAAGGCCTATACTTGCTGCGACAAACGGTTCCCAATTGACTATTTGCACTCCCCTTACGTCAATGAACAACAATTTGCTGATGACAAAGATGGCTCAGGTGACCTATCAGTGACGTTAGTCCTTAAATTGACATGGATCCAAGAGTGGGCTTGCTATTGTTCACCCTTGACATTGTCAGAACCAGTCATCCGGGGTCAAAGAAGTAAAAAGGAAATTTTCTAAAATAAAAAATGTTTCTCAAATTTAACATGTAAATTGACATACATGGAGCATGTATTGCATATCATCTTCATCACCCATTTATTTTTCCTGTGGTTAAATCAAATTCAACTTGGTTGGGTCGAGCCAGGATACTCTGGGTCATTGTTAATTTTTATGCTATTAAATCGAATCCAATTTGGCTGGGTCGAGCTCGGATACCCCGAGTCATTATTATTTTTCCTGTTGTTAAATCGAATCCAACTTGAATGGGTCGAGCCCGGATAACCTGGGTAATTTGTTTAATTTTTCTGTTGTTAAATTGAATTCAACTTGGTTGGGTCGAGCCCGGATACTTTGGGTCATTTTTATTTTTCCTGTTGTTAAATCGAATCCAACTTGGATGGGTCGAGCTCGGATAACTTGGGTCATTTGTTTAATTTTCATGTTGTTAAATCGAATTCAACTTGGTTGGGTCGAGCCAGGATATTATGGGTCATTGTTAATTTTCATGCTGTTAAATCAAATCCAGTTTGGCTGGGTCGAGCCCGAATACCCTGGGTCATTATTATTTTTCCTGTTGTTAAATCGAATCCAACTTGAATGGGTCGAGCCCGGATAACCTGGGTCATTTGTTTAATTTTCCTATTGTTAAATGGAATTCAACTTAATTGGGTCGAGCTTGGATACTCTACGTCATTGTTAATTTTCATGCTGTTAAATCGAATCCAGTTTGGCTGGGTCGAGCCCGGATACCCTGGGTCATTATTATTTTTCCTGTTGTTAAATCGAATCCAACTTGGATGGGTGAAGCCCCGATAACCTAGGTCATTTGTTTAATTTTCCTATTGTTAAATGGAATTCAACTTAGTTGGGTCGAGCCCGGATACTCTGGGTTATTGTTAATTTTCATGTTGTTAAATCGAATCCAGTTTGGCTGGGTCGAGCCCGGATACCTTGGGTCATTATTATTTTTCCTGTTGTTAAATTGAATCTAACTTGGATGGGTGGAGTCCGGATAACCTGGGTCATTTGTTTAATTTTCCTGTTGTTAAATCGAATTCAATTTGGTTGGGTCGAGCCCGGATACTTTAGGTCATTGTTAATTTTCATGCTGTTAAATCGAATCCAGTTTGGCTGGGTCGAGTCCGGATACCCTGGGTTATTATTATTTTTCCTGTTGTTAAATCGAATCCAACTTGGATGGGTCGAGCCCAGATAACCTAGGTCATTTGTTTAATTTTTCTGTTGTTAAATCGAATTCAACTTGGTTGGGTCAAGCCCGGATACTCTGGGTCATTGTTAATTTTCATGCTGTTAAAATTGAATCCAGTTTGACTGGGTCGAGCCCGGATACCCTGGGTTATTATTATTTTTCCTGTTGTTAAATCGAATCTAACTTGGATGGGTGGAGCCCGGATAACCTGGGTCATTTGTTTAATTTTTCTGTTGTTAAATCGAATCCAGTTTGGCTGGGTCGAACCCGGATACCTTGGGTCATTATTATTTTTCCTGTTGTTAAATCGATCCAACTTGGATGGGTTGAGCCCAGATAACCTAGGTCATTTGTTTAATTTTCCTGTTGTTAAATCGAATTCAACTTGGTTGGGTCGAGCCCGGATACTCTGGGTCATTGTTAATTTTCATGCTATTAAATCGATTCCAGTTTGACTGGGTTGAGCCTGGATACCCTGGGTCATTTGTTTAATTTTCCTGTTGTTAAATCGAATTTAACTTGGTTGGGTTGAGCCCGGATACCTGGGTCATTTGTTTAATTTTCTTGCTATTAAATCGAATCCAGTTTGGCTGGGTCGAGCCCGGATACCCTGGGTCATTATTATTTTTCCTGTTGTTAAATTGAATCCAACTTGGATGGGTCGAGCCCGAATAACCTAGGTCATTTGTTTAATTTTCCTGTTGTTAAATCAAATTTAACTTGGTTGGGTCGAGCCTGGATACCCTTGGTCATTTGTTTAATTTTCTTGTTGTTAAATCGAATCTAGCTTGGTTGGGTCGAGCTTGGATACCTTGGGTCATTTGTTTAATTTTCTTGCTGTTAAATCGAATCCAACTTGGTTGGGTTGAGCCGTGATACCCTGGGTCATTTGTTTAATTTTCTTGTTATTAAATCGAATCCATTATGTTTGAATCGAGTCTAACCTGTCTAGGTCTTATTTCGATTTTTGTGACTAATATTTAGTCGTGCTTAGCTTGTGTAAATACTTGCGTTCACTTCCACGAAATTTTCATTTCATGCCTAGCACAAATTTTGGATCAATTCCTTTGCTCGTTATTTGTATATAAATAGACAAGCAAAGGGGGCAGCTGTTGATACCAAAATTATGTAATAAGAAATAAAGCAAATAAAAAAAAATCATAATAATAATAAAATACAGAAAAATATTATTATTAATAACAATAAATTAGAAAAAAAAAAAAAAAGCAAAATTTATATCTCTGCAATCCTGACTCTGGGCGGCAATATGCTTTCGGCGAAGTGTCATTCACCAGTCCGGCACCACCCACCCTACAGTGCCCTTGCAGCTTAAAATCAGGAAAAAAACACATCAATTAATCAAGCAACTTGCACACGATTTTGGCTATAAAAAGCCTCACAATACACAGATAGGGAGGATCGAAATTCTGAAACAAAATAGAGAAGAAAAAAAAACACAAATAGAGAGCAATACACAAGACACACACAGCGGATACACAAGACATAGTAAAGACATAGGAAGAGAATCCAGAAAGCACCCAGGCATCAACACTATCTCATTTTTTTTATGCTAAATTTTCTATTTCGTTGTTGATTTTGCACTAAGCAGAGAGTATCAATCCTATACATATATATATATATATATATATATATAAAGAAAACAGAGTTTACCAAATTATCGAGCATCCCCAAAATCCCCAATTTGTTAAAGAAAGTAAAACCTAGAAATTAAAGTCTTTAGGTGCATGCATGCAGTCAAGAATTAAGCATAATAAAATTTGATTCAGACAAAAGGCAAACCGCATTAGAGTGAAGATTTTTAGAAAGAGAAAGATTTTTTTTCTAGAGAGAGAAATAGAGTTCGATGGGAAGAAAGAGAGAAATTTCTTGAGAGATTGAGAGAAGAACCCTTACCTTAGCCATCAATAATGGAGAAATATAGAGAAAACCTGTGCTTTTCGTTTGGATCAAGAGGGGGGGTGATGATGGTAGACCTGCATCTTTTCCCTTTGTTCTCCGCATCTCCTCTTTGTTTCTTCCAGCATAGCTCTTATGCTGATATTCTGATTTCTTTTATTTTTAAAGTGATTTACTAATTCTATTTGGTGTATTTATGTTTATTAGGCCTTATTGCTGTTATGTTTTTGTGGCCTTATTTTCCTTTGCTCTGGGCTGAAGGGTTGGTTAGAATTTAGGTGTCTATTTGTTTCCATTTTCTTTATGTTTGTTTGCTTTGGGCCAAGGTTGAATTGGGTCATTCAAGTAACATTATTTCAGCTCCATTTGGGCCAAAAACAAAGTGGGCCATCAGTTAAATATTTCAGCCTCTTTTGGACTGGGCCGAGCATGGTTATTGGTTTAGTGATAGTGTTGGGCTGGTTTATTTTCGTTTTGGGCTTTGCTTATTATTTGGGCTTATGTATTTGCTAGCTGGACTTATTTCTTTTATGAGTGTTTCTTTTCTATTGGCCCATTTCATTTTTTTAGTCCATTTATCTTTGTTTGGGTTGAATCTATTTGAGTTAGTCTATTCTTTTTACTTAGCTTTACTTGTAATTTTGGGGTGTTATGTCTAGGCCCATTTTTTTTGTTGTTTTTTTGAGTTCATCTTAGATATTTTACGTACTTTATTCCTTTCATAAAAATTAAAACCCGACGACGGATTAAGTTAGAAAAAATTGTGTTGACAATTTTTTCTAATGTTCCTGAGGTGAGAGATAAATTTTTTTGGTTATGCTAGAGGTACTGGTGTGGCCAATAAAATTCTCAATATCATTTTTTTATCTTTTTAATTACCACATTTATAGTATTAATTTGTTACATTATAATTCATCTCATTACATTTTAACATTATTTTTTAATTATGCTAAAAAAAGATTACTGATGAGGGAATAATTGAAATTAGTCATGATAATGACGAGGTTTCGATATTCCGGAGGTAAAGGGATGTCTCTAGTTCGGCCAGAGGTACTGGCAGGGCATGAGGTCAATCCTCGATAAAAATATTTGTCAGTGCATAATTTCCAAACAAACATTTTCTAAATATAATATTTTAGCTTTAATTACCTTAATGTGAGTTAAAAGGTACCTACGAAGGAATAGTTAAGGATAGCTGTAATGACAGCGATTCCTTGACACTCCAGAGGTGAGGAGTGTCACTTTAGTCTTTCTGGGTGGATTGGTGGACTTAAAGAAGTACCTCCAATAAAAATCTTTATCATGAGTCTTAAACATTTCATAAACACATATAAATTGTCTTTCATGTATCTAGATGTCACTTAGTGAGATTGCTAAATATTGCTTATGATAGAATAGATTGGGGGAGGATTGTAATGACAATCACAAATTCCACCTAATAGTCTTAAGGCATATTTTTAGATTTCGCCAGAAGGACTGGCAGGACTTAACAAAGTATTATTTTATTTTAAACATACTGTTAGGACCAATTTAATTCACTTTAAGAGATAACAAAAGATTAAATAGGTAACCATTCTAAGAACAGACGTCGTAGGGTGCTAATACCTTCCCTACATATAATCAACCCTCAAATCTAAACTCTGAACGTAGACCAAATCTTTTAGATGTCCAATCACACCATTTCATTTGTCTAAAAATGGAATAAAACGATGGGTAGCGACTCCATTCTTTTCTTGCATATTATTGCACATTGTTAACTTTTTATTTCTTCTCGCGTAGAGGGATTTCGCCACTCCGCATCACGCTCCCGAAAGGGATGTTGCGACAGCTGTGATATATTTTTATCTTAGAATATAATAGTCTCTCTTGACCGTAAACTTTTTTTTTTTAAAAAAGAAAAAACAATATTTCTTCGTTTGTTGTGCTCAACTAAATTATAATTGTAGCAATTAGTTAAATTAACAAGCTTGTCTTTTCATCTGCAGTCAAATGATGAAAGTGCAGTAGTGCTCCACTTAAATAAATCCGAGAAGAATATAAGCCTCAACTTTAAATTGGTTTATCATCGATGTTTTTCCTGATGAGGAGTAGCAATTAATTCTGAAAAGGATATACTTCACTCACATCACTTCTTCATAAACAAAGAATAAAACCATACACAATAACACAGATAATCAATAACACTTAAAATGATCCATGCCATATACTTAAATGGAACATGTATAAGATGACCACACAAACAACATGACATTATTCCATAAAATATATTGGATAGATACTACTAAGCAACACTTAACACCGCAATGGACGATGGACCACGACATGGGGTTGTCCTTATTGAGATATTACCTATTTACTTAAGAGTTAAGACTTAAACTTAAATCGCATTCACATGTCCTTCTTGTTTGCTTCGCTGCTGCTGGGCAAGTTTGAAGTGAAAGACCAGGAAAGAATTTTATTGATTTCAACATTCTCGCCAGTGGATGCAGACAGACCAACTTCAACCCATTCCGGGAGATGCTCCGTCAAATCAACATTATATGTGAGGGTAGATTTGTTACTGCCTTCAACATTAGGGTAAGTCAGAGTCACACTCAACTCTGTTGAGTCAGCATCATATGTTATTTTGGTAAAAGCGATTGACCCGACTGGAACACCTGTAGTGTCCCAAGTCGCAGTTTTCACAGAGGTAACATTGTTGATGTCAATTCCAATTTGAGGTACAGATGGATCCCATCCATTTTTGTAAGTGTCAAACTCAACAGCTACAAAGGTTTCTGAATTGGTTCCCCCATAGACTCCGAGATATCCCCCATTTGAATTTGCGGGGATCTCAGTACCCACAGGAGCAAGGAAGAAGGTAATACCATCAGCTGGCGAACCAGAAGTCTTTTGGGCGATAAAGGAAATGGAAGTGGAAAAGCTGGCAGCTCTGCCTGTGCTTTTTTCCCAAAGGTGAATTGGGGAAGAAAACAGGGCTCGGCCTGCACTAGAGGCAGTTGGTTTACCATTTGAGCCTAGCTTGGTGAGTAGCAAAGTCCCATCAGAAACTTTGGTATCACCTTGGAAAATTATATCCTTTACATCATTCGCAAAGCTGGTGGAGGTGAAGCAAATTGAATCTGAGGACTTCACCTTGTTAAGTAGCAAGAGGAAGCAAGTTATGAAGGTAGCTAGAAGAAAAGACTTGTGTGGTTTTGTGTTGGTGGAGAAAGCCATGGTAGTTGTGAGTTTCTTTTTTCTTTCTTTTTTTAATGTAACGCAAGAATGATGATGAATGGGGAGGCTGGTGTTATATAGAGAGAGAGGAGGGGGAGAGCTGCGTGTGTGCAAAATCAACGGTTATGATTGATTATAAATAGTGGTTTAGTTTACTTATGTTCTTATCGTTTTTATATAATTTAATTGTGTAAAGTCATATAAGGTCAACAGATTATCACAAAGCTGTTTTTTTTTATAAAATATTTCTTATAAAAAGGATATAAATTGAGTTATTTGTGTACAATTTAGGTTTCACCAAGATAAGAATCCAAAAGAAAAACATATTTAATTAAAATTGTCTAAATTTAGATTTGATTAATTTGTTCATATTTGAACATTGTAACTAAATCTTTGATACGTAATAATCATATATATAAACAGATAATACCAAATATATTTTAGTCATTTCATAAGAGATCTGAACTTCTCTATAATTTCTCTCAAGTTTTAGAATTTACAAATGGCTTTTCCTTGGCATTTTGTAAAATTAGGCTATGTAAACCTGATCTTACGAATGTAGAGAGTTCTTTTTTAAAAAGAAAAAAGAAAAATTAAAGGAAAATGCTTAATAATTGGAATTTTGTTGCTTGAATGATATGGAGTTATAACAACCCTTGGATAAAAAAGAAAGATGTCATTTTGTATTCTTTTTTCTTAGAGATAGAATACTGACATTATAATGAATATTTATATATATTTTCAAGAAACTCTAATATGACAAAGGGAATATATTTTAAGTCACTAATAATATTACTAAGATCAGTCACACTAAGATTTGGTTACGAGTCTTAAGAACCTCCCCAATCTTTAAAGTTGAATATATAATCACTTGAGCTATTACTTGCGTTTAGTTGCTCTTTTGTATTTCCTGCTTAATCCATCAAACCTAACTAAGAACAAAAAGAAAGTGTGAATCTTATTGTATAGCGAATGTCAATTGAGCTGTATCTACTTAAAACTTAAATGAGTAACAAACCACAAATAAGTAAAGAGACAGTTCAAACAAGGTTATATTATAAATGTTTAGCGAAAAGCTGTCAACATGTCCTTAGTTTAGTGATAAAAAATTTGATCCTCGCTTGATCACTTGGGTTAGAGGTCATGAAAATTTGTCAAAAATTAAAGCATCCTACGTAAGACATGTCTTTGATTTTAGTGTAACTTAAGCAATTTCTAAATTTTCACTTAAAGAAAAGAAAAAAAGAAAAAAAAGAAGTGATGGTCACTAGGGTAGCCACAGTATATAATCATAACAAGGTAGAAAGAAGTGTATCTATATGATCAATCATTTCTTAGTGTAAAAGTTGATTCAAACATATCTTTTATAAATCAACAAAAAGAATAACGGATAACCATTAATTTTCACATTACATAAGATGAAAACCGTGTTTATGGTTTGCAGAAATTCATTGTGTCTCTAATGGAGAAATCACAGTCAATGATATCCTCACACATGGTCCTAGCTAGTATAGGACATATATAACACTAACACAGCGTGGTCTGTTTAGCGCATAAAATTACAAAGTTCAAATCCAGATGTCACATTTGATCCTAACGTAATCCTATATATGATTTGGAATCAGTCATCACAAAACACGTGCTATAAAACCAAAAACTTACAATAAATATAGAATATCAAATAATATGTGGTCCATAAGAATATTTTTTGCATTGAATAAGATGAAATAAAATGAGATAAAAAAAAATGTTCATAATAATCAAATCCCAATTAATACATCAAAAGATTTTGGGTACATAAATTTATTTTAACTAGTGCATGTGATTAAGGATCAATACCTAAATTAACTCTTTATAAATACACATACACATAGCTAATGTGCTCATATTTCTCTTAATTAGGTTCTCAATGAGACACTTAAGTTGTTGAGTATTTGGTATTTTATGGAAGAAATACCAAGTTGAAATCCCATTAAATGCAAATAAGATAGGGTCTGTTTATCACATAAAAACTTTTACAAAGTTGAAAATTACATTAAAAAAAAAGGTTCAAATTCCAATGACATATTGATCGTCTGTTTGTCAATGTAAAGATTATTACGACTATTACTAACATCCAAAATTAAGGTGCAGATGAATCGGGATTCCCATACTTGTGGTCCTATGTACAACCAAAATTTAATTATTACCAACATCCAAAATATGTGAAAAAAAAAAAAAAAAAACCAATGGAGAGGTCACAGGTCGATCTCGATATGTGGTCCTTCCTACAAATCTTGCACAACAACATTCTATAATTGACAGCCTCTTATGTTAATTTAGTTTAATTTGGAGAAACCAAAAATGGAAAGAAACTTCCAATACACATAGAATATATCGCATTGATAAGTGGTCCGGGAAGATATTTATTGGCACATATATATGAATAAGTGGCAACAAGTTTTCACTCATATTTTTTGTTTTTGTTTTTATGGTTAAGGTATCATTGGATTAGCTTTTATACATCGAGATTAAGTTCATCTCTAAACAATTTTAAATGTGCATCTCTCATATTAACCTAATGCATTTATGAAATTATTTTTTCTGAGTGCTAATAATTCCAGAATTTGAAGCTTAGCTAGCTTGAATGAACATATTATATTTTTACTACCAGATTAAACCTTTGATGTCATTTTCACCGTAGAATAGTGGATGAACTTAAAGCAAGGAGTTTCTACGATGAAAAACCTAATCATGTTATGGATTGAGTTGGGTTTACTCTTTGGTATATTTGGCATGCATAATCACGAAGAGTTTATGAGAATTGTGCACCAAATCCTCTAGACATTATTAGAAGCTCTTGGGAACATTGTGATGAATTTGTTGATAGTTGCACTGTTTGTAGTGATTAATTATTGTTAAATTTCTTTAACCTGGTCCATCTTGGGCATGTGTTGTTGGGTGATTTTCCCTATTGTAGGTGTATTCTCCTCTTTGATGTACTTGCTAATTTTCATGTTGATGAGTACAATTTATGGATCTTTTGAAAAAAAAAAAAAAACCTAATATATACTTACCGGCAGATACATATGTAATAATTTATTAGTTTATATTCAATTTTATCATTTTTTATGTACAAACAAATTTAGTATTTATTTTATTTCTATGTTTCTGGATTTTATATAAAGGATTATCTTTAGTATCACTTTCTTATTAAGTTAATTAATTTTCATGCATATTATGGCACATATTTGTCTCAGCTGTTGATATTTTTGTTTGAAGTCTGAGTATTATATGTATAGTNTTCAATTTTATCATTTTTTATGTACAAACAAATTTAGTGTTTATTTTATTTCTATGTTTCTGGATTTTATATAAAGGATTATCTTTAGTATCACTTTCTTATTAAGTTAATTAATTTTCATGCATATTATGGCACATATTTGTCTCAGCTGTTGATATTTTTGTTTGAAGTCTGAGTATTATATGTATAGTTTTTCTTTACAATTATTTTAACGAGTATATATATAGTTATATTTTTAGTTACACCTTTGATCTCATAGAACTTCCATTCCAGCCAAAGAAACATGATTAAGTTGAAAACGAAAAGGTGAGATGAGGTTTAGGAAGTGTCATTTTGTCCATATAAAAAGATATAGTGAGTTTTACTAGTGAATCGAGAATGTTAATCAGGGTGTTATGTTGCTTTCCGATATATACTTGACAGAAAATTTGTAAGACTTTAACCTTTAAAAAGCAGAAAAAAAAAAATTCATGTACAAGAAGTATTGATATAAAAATTGATTCGAACATACTTTTATATAAAATAAATGAAATATAAAAAATGTTGATATGAATTCACTAATTGAGTAAAAATATTTGTTAATAGTAGTGTATTTAATAAATCTCACATGTAACGCTGAACTTTATAATAATTTTTTATATATATACTAAATGTAAAAAGTTATTGAATAAATCATTTCCAAGGTTTCCTTTAAGCAATAATTCATTATATGACAAATGGCTCAATTAGTAAGAATCGAAGAATTTTGTTTGTAATACTTAAGTTTGAATCTCACTGTTATTAGTCTCTTTTTAATAAATAATATGTAAATATTACTATAAATTTTTGTTATAACATGTGACAATACCCTAATTTTAGAATAAGATAACCTACTCAGATCCTAAATCTTTTAGAACACAAAAAAAAAAAATCCACTAGCTGAAGAAAGAGGTATATATATGGTCCTATATATTTGTTTTTGTTGCTCTGGAAATTAGTCCTCCCAATTTTGGATGCATGGATAACACGTGGATCACATCTAACTTTTACCCATCAATGGTCTGTTTGTCACACATTAAAATGTCACGAGTATGCAAACATGGAGATTGGACGCTGTCTGGTATCCCCAAACGAGGTAGGATAAGACATGGAAAAAGGACAGTGTCCTCTGCTTACATGTGATATATAATATATAGCTGTACAGGTCATGATCAAACGTGGTCCTAGTCCTAGGATGTCTTTTTCTTTTGTTTGGAACCGACTATGGGATATATGTTTTGGCCACACGTGATTAGAATTTATCTTTTTTTTTTTAACTGAACTATAAATCAATTAATTATAAGGTTTTTTATGCAAAAAGATGATTTTGTGTTCGAGACTTCTCATTGACAAAATAATATTCTCAAAGTGCTCATACACACAAAGTTACAGTTATAGATGTTTTGACAGCGAAATCCCTAGAACAATGATGACTCATTCCAGGTTTAATAAGTTTGATTTCATCTAAAAATTGAGATTAGACTTTGATTCTTGAATTATCAAAAAAAAAATCATCTTTTCTGAGCTGTAATTCATTATTAACATACAAAATTCATAAAAGAATGGAGTGAGAAGTCACCTTATATTCCACGTGTGGTCCTATCTCATATGATCACAAAACATGTGCTACAAAAACAAACTTTACAACAAACATAGAATATCACAAATTCGTGTTTAAGGTTTGCAAAATATTCGTGGTCTGCCTCTAATGGAGAAATCGTAGTTGATGATATCCACACACATGCATGGTCCAAGCTAGGATAGGACATGGATAACACTAACACACAACATTGTATGTTTACCGCAAAAAACTACAAAGTTTGTAAAAATGTTTCATTTCTTTCGCCATGAGTAAAATGTTTCTGAATATCAGTGCATTTTCAGGAGATCCATACGTATGTGACTGATATACCAAACCTTATAATGGTTTATTTGGTCTAGAGATCTCCTAAAAATGTTAAGAGCCTAGCCCAATTCCTCAGTCCCAATATCATTAATTAATAAGGAAATTTCTTAGATATTTTTTATATTTATGTAGTATGTCATACTATATAAAATTAGCCAATATGAGAATAACACGTATATAAATTAATTATTTTTAAATTTATTTAAAAAAATAAAATAAATTGTATTTATATTTAATAAAATATAAAAATTACATATGATTGTCACGTCAGTGTAGTATGACATACTCATGTAATATCATAGAATCCCCGAATTAATAAATAGANGAATCTCCGAATTAATAAATATAATATATGCTGAAAAAAAGTTATGAACAAACCATTTGCAAGTTTTACTTTTTGTTTTAATTGAAGATATGAAATATAAAGTTAGTCGTTATTGAGGAAATCTAATTTTAACCAACCTGAAAAATATAACTTTTGAAACAACAAAACACAGTGAACCGCTACAAGTGAGAAAAAATTTCAGTCACATGAGCGTGAAATATTAATTTTCTTTAGCCTTATCAAGCAGGGCCACACCAATGTGGGTTGATTTAGTTGATAATAGTTGAAGAATTTTACTTGTAATGCTTAGGTTCGATTGCCGTTACTAGTAGTCCCCATTTGATAATTGATCTATAAATACCACCATAAACACTCGTTAAAACCTATAACAAGTCCAAACATTAGAATGTGGTAGCCCTCACTTCTCTAAACTGTTATGAAACTTATCAAGAAGGGCTACATCCTCTAACATGCAATGGAACAAATAGTTTAATTAAGAAACACTCACTTTTTCCACAAACATATTTATAAATAACATAACCTAATGTATGTTATGCATAAAATTTATATAACACTTAGACATGTCAACAAGGTAATACAGTATTTTTGTAACTAATCAAGTTTAGGGAAAAGGACACAAGGTTTTCAAAAAAAAAAATTAAAAAAAAAGTAGTTTTTAAGCAACTAGTATTTAAGAGATTGGGTTGATTTGCAAATCCTCCTAAATTTATACTTAAGTTTTGTCAGGTAAAAATAAATTACGGTGTATAATTTCACTTCACATTCACACATTTGATATCATCACAATTTAACTGGATACACAAACGTTTATCTAATTAATAGTTAACTAAGGTATACACTAAGCTATCCCCACCTCCTCTTTTCCCTCTTATCCTTATAAGTTGCTTCTGTGACTCCTTAAGCCATTAAGCTAAAACAAGGAAACGAATAGACCACAAGACATGGCTACCAAAAACCAAGCATTGATCCTCCTATTTTCCCTCTTGACAATCTCTTGTTCAATCATCAAGCCCTCCCATGCTGATTGTGTATCCAAAGAAGGGATTGCTGTTTTCTGGGGCCAGCGTTCCGAAGCTGAAGAAGACACCTTGCAGGCAACTTGTGCCACTGGAAATTACAAGATTGTGCTGCTTGATTATATCATTGTGTATGAAGACGGCAGGGACCCAACTTTAAATCTTGCGAGCCATTGTGGCTGGGCCGAGAAGCCTTGCACCATACTAGAGTCACAAATCAAATACTGCCAAAGCAAAAATATCAAAGTCATCCTTTCCATTGGGGAAGACAGAACCTCGAAAACCTCTCGAAATCGAACCCCAATTAACTCTGCCGAAGCGGCGAAGAAACTTGCAGCCTATCTTTGGAACAACTACCTCAGCAGCCAATCTGGTCCTCTTGGGGAGGTAGCTTTGGATGGCATTAATATTTTTGAAGTTCCTGGTGGTCAAAATCTGCAATGGGATGAGATTGTTAAGGCCATCCATGAATACTCCACCACTGAAAGAAAGATTTACTTATCAGCATCCCCACTATGTATTGATCCCTACCTCGGCGGCGCTATCCGTACCGGACTGATTGATTATGCATTTGTTGAGTTCTACTATGATCCTGGATGTGCATATGATAGCACCAATAAAGACGCTACCAAACTTCTGAACTCATGGAAACAATGGATCTCAAAGGAGGGTCTATCAAATAAACTAGTATTCATGGGGCTACCTGCGTCTTCCCACGCCACGGGGGGCAGTGGTTATGTAGAACCAGATGTGCTGAAGAAGGATATTCTTCCAGTTGTACAGCAAGCTCCCAACTACGGTGGAATTCTGCTCTTTGATAGGGCTTGGGATCTTAAAACTGAATACAGTAATGCCATCAAGGAGTATGTTCCAACAGCTTGCAGATGTCTTTGTGATGACTCTTTCCCTTTCCATGACCAAGCTCTCGCACTGTAGAAGCCCCCTCATCATCACCAGAAAGCTATGTGCGGAATATAAATTACCTGTTACTGTTAATGTTACCTTAATTAATTACTCCTATCTAGCTAGCTAATCATGCTCTTATTACCTTACTAGTATATCTCGGCATGGTGCTTAATTGTTATGCTCTAGTCTATCTCTTTGTATGGAATAAATCATGTTTAATCACATGTATTGTGTTTGGCTTTAAATAAAGGTTCTATTTTATACACTTGGTGTTGATAGAATTAATGGATTTTAAATAGCTTGTTTTTATAATTATTTCATTTTATAAATGATGAAAAGTCTTCAAATTTAAACAACTATTGAAATTTGTACACATGGAAAATTCTGATTTAAACCAAAAAAAAAAGAAGGTTAAAGTTGGATCAATTGAATTTTGATTCTTGTGGCTCTCTGTAGTGTAATTTTTCTTAGTTTAGGAAATATTCTAATTGGACCCAAAATTATGTTAGATTTTAATAAATTTTTCTAATTTTAAAATCAGTGGAATTCATATCTTATAACATACTGAAAATAAGGTTAAGTTGAATTTGAGTTCATGCCATTAACCTTCGAACCTAGCTCCAATAATATTAGGTCAATGTTCTGCAACTTATTTCATCTCAGTGTTAAAATTGTCACAAGCCAGGCCAAAATAAGGCCGTGCAAAAAAGCCCAATTTCTAAAAGGGCCCAAAAATTAAGCCCAAGCCTAACCCTAATTATAAAGCATAACTAAATGGTCGGCCCAGCTCATTTTAGGATATTGCAACAGCATTGATCAGCTATCCTACTAAAAGAAAAAAAAAAAACTATATAGATTTTGGGCCGGAATGAATCAAACAGAAAGAAGAGAAAATGAATCATATATTCATATAACAATGTAATTTCACAGCACATGGGAAAAAGGAGAACAAAAGGATTGAAAAAAGGTTTTCAGAATTGATGAACCTCTGTTAATGAAATTTTTTAAGAGCAAATATTTTCTTCTTTTTCATGCAATAGAACAAAGCTAGAGAGTGGGAGAGGGAGATTATGCGACTTCATAATAAGAAAATAGAACATTGAGTGAACAAGTATGACAATCCATATATATATAACTAGTCTCTTCCATTATAAGATGCACAAATAAAATAATAGTTTTAATGTAAAAAATAAAAATAGATAAAATTAAAATCCGGCAAGAGCACATATTTAAGTGTAATATATATTTTCATTTTAATTGGTTGCAAATTAAATATTGATGAGATCTAAGAAAGTACACTACAACAAAAAAAAAAGTCTGTTTTTCAACGATAAATTTTAGGTTTAATTGTAATTTTGGTCCCCATATTTTAACTACTTGAACGTTTTGGTCCCCCTTCTTTAAAAATGAACTATTGAGTACCTCTATATTCATAAAATGTACAATTTTAGTCCATTTATCTTTAAGTCAAAATTCATAGATTTATTTCAAGGTGTAAAATTCTTTGATTCATAATCCAACCGTTCAGATTGAAGGGCTACATCTTATGAACCTCCTCACTAAATTTTAGCTCGATCTAACGGTGAGACTCAGCCCAAAATACCAAAATCATAATTTTTCATCTAACTGCAAAATTTAGACTTTTTCACCGTTAGATCGAGTTGAAATTTAATTGAGAGATTCACAAGACGTAGCTCTTCAATTTGAACAGTGAGATTATAAATCAGAGAACTTTACACCTTGAAATAAACCTAAAAATTTTGACTTAAAGATAAATGGACTAAACTTGTATATTTTATGAATATAGAGGAACTCAATAGTTTATTTTTAAAGAAGGGGGACCAAAACATTCAAGTGGTTAAAATAGGGGGACCAAAATTGCAATTAAACCTAAATTTTAACAAAATAAAATACCGTTGAAATTTTTAAAAAATTTTAACGAAATAAATTTTATTAAAATTTTAACAATANCGAATAGATGTAACATAAGAATATCTATATAATATTAATAATAGAGTACACAATGTGGAGCTGACAAGTGTCGTTATCAAAGTGACGACAAGTGGCAGGCTGTGTGAATTTCTTCTATTCTACAACATTTAACAAATAATCTAAAATATGAAGTATGTCTAATTTATAAATATGAAGTATGTATGGGATGAGGCACCAATGATGCATAAGTATTGTTTTGAAGCGTTGGATAGAACTCTCAAGGATATTCTCAAGTCATCTAGCTCAATCAAACAAGATATGCCATTTGCAGGGAAAGTCATGGTGCTTGGTGGAGACTTTAGGCAAATACGACCAGTAGTACCAAAAGGAACAAGACAAGAAATTGTTGCTGCCACTATCAACTCTTCGTATCTCTGGAAATATTGTCAGGTAATTTGCTCTAATTCATTGAGATAACATCAACAATATTCGAATTTAGTGAATCTATACTAATGTTCTGTTTACGATGACTCTTATAGGTACTTACTCTTACAAAAAACATGAGGCTAACAACAGGATCTTCACCTGCAAACCCACAGGAAATGGCTGAGTTCTCATCGTGGCTGCTGAATATTGGTGATGGTGATGCAGGCGTTCTAAATGATGGTGAAACAGACATTGATTTACCTGAGGATCTCTGTGTGCAATGCTCTCATGAACCATTGATTGATATTGTCAACTCTACCTATCCTGAGTTTTTGACAAAGATGCACGATCCGAATTACTGTCAGGAAAGAGCTATTCTTGCACCTACCATAGAAGTTGTAAAACAGATCAACGATTACATGATTTCTTTAATGCCTGGCGATGAGAAAGTTTTTCTGAGTGCAGACAGTACATGCAAATCGTTTGGGAACAGAATTGATGACATCCACACACCTGAATTTTTGAATAATATCACACTCTCTGGCCTACCAAATCACAAGCTATCGTTGAAGGTAGGTGTGCCAATTATGTTATTAAGGAACATTGATCTGTGTAATGGACTATACAATGGTACGAGGCTAATCATCACACAGCTTGGAAATTATGTGATTGAAGCAAAAATTATTTCAGGCAGTAACTCAGGGGAAAAGGTATTCATCCAAGAATGAATCTGACATCATCTGACCGAAGAATGCCTTTTCAACTAAAACGGAGACAATTCCTCGTACAAGTCTGCTTTGCTATGACAATAAATAAGAGTCAAGGACAGTCACTCTCTCACGTAGGGTTGTATCTCCCAAGACCAATTTTTAGTCATGGACAACTCTATGTAGCTTTTTCCAGAGTTAGAAGTCGGAGTGGTCTGAAGGTGTTATCGATAGATTCAGATGGGCCAATATTAAAGAGAACAAAGAATGTGGTCTACAAAGAGGTGTTCCATAAGATCAACCGAAGAGTTATGTTATGAATCTAAGGCACTGTAAATTCCAAAGATACTTATATATTGTGCGGTTGTATTTAGTTATTTCCTTACTGGTCCTTTAACCTATTTTCAGGTACACAAGGAGGTGGTGATCCCTTAGTAGATAATCATGTACATAGTAGTTCAAATCAAGTACCATAGACTATTTCACCGATGTGATATCACATTTTCAAATTATTAGATTATAAGAAATCCTGTAAGTAAGAACTGATCACAAACTTTATTTTGTGTCGCCCCCGTCCCGCCCGGCCGCGCATCGCGCGGGGCAATTTACTAGTATCTATATATAATAATATTAATAATAGAGTACACAATGTGAAACTGACAAGTGTCACTATTAAGGTGACGACAAATGGTAGACCGTGTGAATTTCTTCTATTCTACAGCATTTAAAAATAATCTAAAATATGAAGTATGTCTGATATATAAATAAAAACATGAAAAAGAAATTAAAATTCGTGGCACTAAATAACTTCCATTTTTAGATCTTTCAACATTTATTATTTATTGAATAATTAAAAAATAAAACGTTTGTATTTATTAGCTTCCATAAATATATTTCTTTGATATTTGAAATTCATAATTGATTTCTTGATGGAGGAATTT
>QAOA01007056.1:0-10744 GCA_003255065.1 Cercis canadensis
AATAAGTCCTCAAAGTCAAGTAAAGCCAATACAGGAGCAGTACTCAACTTCTCTTTCATAACTACAAAGCTAGTGTCAGCTTTCTCACCCCGCTGGAATTTTCCTTTCTTTAAACACTCAATAATTTTTGCTGCAATTCTATTAAAATTTTTGATAAAACATTTGTAAAATGTAGCCAACCCATGAAAACTTTGAACCTGAGAGATAGTTCTAGGAGCCAGCCACTCCCTAATAGCTCAAACCTTCTCTTCATCCACACGAATACCATGTGCACTAACCATATAACCCAGAAATAACAAGCTATCTGTCATGAAATAACACTTCTTCAGGTTAGCATACAACTTATTTTTCTGTAGGACCTCCAGTACAACTTGCAAGTGTGAAATGTGGTTTGCTTTTGTTTGACTCTATATCAAAATATCATCAAAATATACAACCACAAATTTTCCAATAAAGGGTTTCAATACCTAATTCATAACCCTCATGAAAGTGTTGGGAGCATTTGTCAATCCGAATGACATCACAAGGCACTCGTACAACCCTTATTTTGTCTTGAAAGTTGTCTTCCACTCATCTCCAGGTCTAATTCGAAACTGGTGGTATCCATTACGAAAGTCAATTTTAGAGAAAATCTGTGCACCATGCAACATATCTAGCTTGTCATCCAGTCTAGGGATGGGAAATTTGTACCCCACTGTAATCTTGTTGATGGCTCTGCTGTCTACGCACATTCTCTAGCTATCATCCTTCTTGGGGTCAATAATGTTGGAACAACACACAGGCTTATACTTTCCTGAATATATCCCTTCTTCAACAGATCTTCTACTTACTCCCTGAGGATTTCTACTTCCTTCGGACTCATCCTGTAGTGTGGTAAATTAGGCAAACTGGCTCCAAGAACCAAGTCAATATGATGCTTAATGTCTCTCATAGGAGGCAGCCCTAGAGGCTGTAGGTACCACATCACTAAACTCCTCCAACAACGACCTAATAGCCTCTGGATACTTAATAGTTTTTAGCCCTTCATTCGACACAAACACTTGCCTCATGATAAGAGCATGTATCTCCTTGGTCTTTGTCACCTTCTTGTCAAATTTTAGTTGCGGATTGTGTCAATGCAAGGAAAGTCCTCCCCTCCACTTTAGAAGCTTTGGTTTTGGAGCTACCTTTCATTGGCAACAAGGTGAATTTTCTGCCATCTTTCTACAGCTTATAAGTATTCTCCCTTCCATCATGCTGAGCTGTAACATGAAACTGCCAAGGTCTACCAAATAACAAGTGACATGCATCCATATCTACCACATCAAAATAAATTTCATCTTTATACTTACCAATAGAGAATGGTATCTTGCATCGTTCAGTTACATGGATTTTATCACCAGCCTTAATCCAACTAATTGAGTAAGGATTATGATGCTTCTCCACCTTCAACCCTAAACTCTCCACAACGTCTTTACTAATGATATTTTCGTAGCTACCACTGTTTACAATAACATCAAAAACCCGGCTGCGAATGGTACACTTGGTTTTGAACAATTGATGTTGCTGGGTATCATCCTCTTGCTTCGGTGTGAACATCATTCTCCTGATAACATAATTCTGACTCTCCTCATTGTCATTGTCTTCATTAGAATCACATTCTCCTATCTCTCCGTCTGGACCACACACCTCTTCCTTCTCATCTTCCTCTCGTTCCACAACATAGACTACTTTTTTGAGAGGGCAGTCACTAGATCTGTGGCCTAGTTGGTTGCATTTAAAACACTTCTCTGGGTAGGGTCTGGTATACGGGTTGGCTATTTTTGGTGCTTATCTTGCTTATGTTAATTTCTGTTTTCCCGCAACTCTGTCATCCTTATTTATGTTTTCTTGAATCACCTTGCTTATGTTATTAGTAGTAGTTTTATAGGTATCCCCACTATAATTTCTGCGGGGGTATTCTGTTCTACTTATTTCCTGTATCACTCAAGGCAAGATTATGAGCCTCAGATAAAGTTCTTGCAACATGCACTCTTATTTTGTCTCTAAGGAATGGCTTTAGACCCTCCAAGAACTTGGCTACCTGCTGCCCTTCGGTCTCCCTTAAATCATTCCGAGTTGCCAACCTTGTGAATTCTACATAATAATCATGGATAGACCTCTGACCTTGTTGACACCTCTGGTACTGTTGGAACAGGAATTGTTCGTAATCAGGGGGAAGGAAAATGAATTCACTCAGCAACAATCGTCTCATTCTTCCCCATGTTCGAACAGATGCCTGGCCTTCACGGATCCTTTTAGTCTGCAACCTTTCACACCAACTAGACGCACCACCCTTCAATCTACATGCAACCAACTGAACTCTCTTCTCTTCAGGTATTTCCATGTACTCAAAGAAGTGATCAATATCTGCAATCCAATCCAGGAAACCCTCTATGTTTAGGTTACCTTGGAAGTAAGGAATATCTATCTTTAATTTGAAATCATACTCTCTATCACCATGGTCATTCCTCCTGAAACCCGCATTCCTCTTAGGTGGTTCTTCGAAGTACCCAACTTCATCGTTTTCTGAATCATCCTCTGTATCAACCTATCTCTTTCTTCTATGATCTCCAAGATGAGGAATGTTGATAGGCTGCCTGTGGCCAGCACAGCCGCTAGGCACTTGCTTGCCATCATTCCAAATCCTGTTGGGGTCGTCAAGCCATGCTTCCAATCGACCAAGCACCTCATCCAGGCGATCAAAACGTTCATCGTGATGTTGAAGCTGGATTTTGATCTAATCAACTCAATGCGCTAGCACAGTATTGGCCTCTAAACGAGCTTCGAAACGTTAGGTCATAGGCCCTGTAAAGTTATGCCCTGTTTACTGAAACAGGCCCATTGTGACCTCTTTTCTTCTGGGCCTTATTATGCTTTGCCCGATCCATGAATTCTCATGCGACTCGATCCACGTCAGTTTTTGTGTTGAGTAATGTTGTTTGAAGACTTACAAATGAATATATATACGTGCACAAATAGCAATATTTGAATTTAATTGGACTCGTAAACTCTATCCATGTGATCAAGGACGGGGCTAGAAGTAAAATATTGGAGGGGCCAAAATAGATCATAAGGGTCATGAAGAAAAATAAATTTATGAAGGGCCAAATATATAAATAATTTTTTTGTTTGGATAAGTAACTACTCAACTACTTTGAACAATTAAAATTATTAAAAAGTCCAAGCACTTCTTATATAGACACTCATTCAACAAACTTTTGAAGAAAGACAATGTTATAATGTTGTAATTGCACTAGCCAAAGCTTATGCAATATTTGGGGGACATCTTTCTTTGATAGAAACATGGAGATTTTGGGATCTCTCGAATAGGAGGAAGAGAAGAAGCATTTGAGGCTTATATTTCTGCCAAAACGATACCGTTCAAAGTAAAAAATAATTTGCTTTGCTATCTGGTGCATTTCGGTCATTTGAAATGTGTTCTTGAGTTCGTAACATCTTGGAGACAGGGACAACAACAATTATACAGTTTCTGTGCAACATAAGTTCCATGCTTAAATGGCTCAAATTGTAAAACTCAAAAATATTTGTGGAACGGTGGAACCCAAAAAAATTTGAAACCCATAAAAAATTGTGAAACTCAGTAAAAATTTGAAACCGATAAAAAATAATGCAATTGATGAGGACCGTGAGGTGAGATACGACTTGAAGATTGAACATCCAAAAAGTGAAAGTAATGAACAACACAATAAAGGGCAGTGTTCACTTTATAGACAATGTAAAGATGACAAAGGAGACCCTACATCATGTGCAGACTGTAGAGGAAAAGTGCAGAAGAAGGAAAGACCAAGAAGAAACGTTCTTCTCAAAAATTAGTCATGTGTGCTGAAATTTTTTAACTTCATCAAGGGCTATTTTGTGAGAAATTATTGTAAAACTAGGATGAGTTAAGTTCAAATGAGCTTTCACACTAGCTTATTTTCATTAGCCTCATATTTTGGCTTACGAAAATAAGCCCAAAACAACTTACTTAAAGAAAATAAGCACTTATTAGAAACCAATCCAAATACTTATTTTAGTTTGTATAAATTCTTATTTTAGCAAAAAAAGCTCAAATAAGCATAAGTCAGCTTATCCAAATGGGCCTAAGTCCCTGGTTACAAGAGGAAGGCTACAATAAGATTGCTTCTGCCTTCATATATATATATATATTACATATGCCCCAAATTAGAAAATGAAAGGGTTCTATCTTGGTCTTCTCATTGTCCTAGCTTTTGAAATTCGTTTTCAATAATCACTGAGACTATAATATAAAGTTGCAGTTGTGATTGGGATAACAAGTCTCTGGGCAAACTGTGATTGCGTAGATAGTACTTATAGTTGAGGCACTTATAGGACAGTACTAAAAAGCAAAATGCCTTATGCAAATTGCATTATATTGGACCGAAATGTGATTGCCTAGAGAGTCACAATTGTAGTTGCAACTTCCATACAATAATTAATTTTAATTGGATCAACAGTGATTTTTTGACCTTTTTCTTTTATTCGTTGTTATAAATTACATAGAGAGTTGAGTTCCCCCCACACCCATTTTCCTTAGACACTTCCACGGTTCATGAAAGCATAGAATTCATATTTTGTCGTTGCAACATCAAATTAAGAGACTTTACAAACTCAACTAAGTCAGCATCTGAGCTTCTTAGTTGTGAGTACGCCAAGGATAAGACATAGTATGATTCTTTACTTTCGGATTGGTAATCACATTGGAAGCTTTCACCAACTTGTTAAGTCTGTCTTTGGCCATGTCCATGCATTTCTTGTCATCACTGTAAAATACAGATACTAGCAAGTGATCACCAACATTGAAGTAATGTTATAACAAAATAAAAATAAAAATGCATAGACTGTATAAAAATTTCATAATTGTTAGAATCTGAATTCAAGTGATTCTACATAAATTTTTCTTTTTTTTCATACCAAGATTAGTTTTTATCATGTGTAGGTTTAGTAAAATATAACGTTCTCTAATTGATTTTTTATGACTTTAATTTTCTTAATAAAGATCCAAATTGGTTAGATTACATTCTATGACGAAGTCAGAGCATCTTTTTGGTTATCACCTTTTGCGTAGACTTGGTTTCATGTACTTTTGTTGCATGCTTAAAGGCCATGATCTCAGTCTCACTATTCTATTAAAATATATTTCAGACACATCATACAGCTACTACTTTAATTATAGTATATATATCATAATAATGATGAAGATGAAGAATGGTGCTCTGCGTTTTTAAAGTTTGTAAGTGAAAGAGTCAAGCCTCAGTTTAAGGTTAATTTTCTCCATAAAGTTTGCAATTGTCGTACCCCTATGATTTACGTAACATTTTGATATGGGTACATCTTAACCCTAACTTGACTCTGTATCTCTATAGAACTATATATTATGTTATTGATGACATCGAGATTAATACGGTGTTCTTATAAAATGAGGCAGGTGTAATTTACTTGCCAAATTGATGGTGAAACGTGATATTAATTGCACTTGTAAGCAAGACCGTGGATAATTTGAAAGACGAATATAAAGTTTCTTCGGCTTGGAGGATAGAAAAGAANGTTGCAAATTATGACCATGGTGAAAAAGAAACAACACCTGATGCAGACCGTAATTAAACTAAAAGATGGTATAGGGGCTGCAGTAAAAAAAATCTTGGTCTCACCAAACAAATATTCACTCAAACTTTAAGAATGTATTTACTGGAAATGACATCTATAGAACTATATATTATGTTATTGATGACATCGAGATTAATACCTTGTTCTTATAAAATGAGGCAGGTGTAATTTACTTGACAACTTGTGTGCCATGATGGATATTGTTTTTCATTATAGATGTTGTTTTGTGGTGTCATCAGTGGTTTTGTTGCAAATTATGAACATGGTGAAAAAGAAACAACACCTGATGCAGACCGTAATTAAACTAAAAGATGGTATAGGGGCTGCAGTAAAAAAAAATCTTGGTCTCACCTAACAAATATTCACTCAAACTTTAAGAATGTATTTACTGTAAATGACCTTTTTTATACTTAGACTTAAAATTCATGCATTGATATATTGTCAATTATAGCCTCTCTTTTGTTTCTTTCATTTTCTTTCTTATCAATCACATCTCATAAGAGAAATGGAATTAGTTTTAACAAATAACTAACTGGTTGTTTGGAACATGTTAGGTAAACACGAATTGAATTAATTTCAGAAGAAATATTAGTCAATCATATAAAAAAAAATTGTAGGATTTTTAATTCATCATATATTACATGCAAGATGATTTATAATTAAACTGAATTCTTAAGTTAATAAATAGTTTCCATCAATGAAAGAATTCTTTTTAGAATTGAATAGAATTACAGAATTTTAGAAAATTCCAAACATAATTATCCTCTATTGGTTGAGCTTTGGCAAAGTAAAGTTTATAGGGAAAGGATAGATTTTACCAATGTAACAACATATCTCCAATGCACAAAACAAAACAAAAACAAAAAACTTTAACATGTATTTAAAATCATTAGCTCTCAATTGAATTTCCTTCAATTAATACTGCAAAACTAATGGACAATTAAAAGAAATGGAGGTCAAATATCCCTAAAATTAGGCCCTTTACCTTAAAAAATAACAGAAGGAATTTCGTTTTGTTTTTGTTTTCAAGCTAAAAAGAGATTGGACTATCTCTTTAAATTTGCGGGCAATACATTCAATGTGACTTTTTATTTTTTGAAGATAATATATTAATGGTATTAGATACTTTAGTATAGAGGTGTGGAGTTCAAATTTTAATTGAGAATAGATGAAATGCAATTTATCAGTATATCAGATTAGGCTACCTGTTTTGTAACCTCCATGAAACAAAAAATGAGTTTTTTTTTCTCCTAACTTAATTTGCACTGAAACGCCAAGTCGATGTAGAGTTAACCCAAAGTTTTGTAGGCTAGATGATAGATCAAAGAAGTTTTGAAGTTTTGGGCCTAAAATTTGGAGAAAAAACAAACGAAGCCTTCTTGTTCTTAAACCCACTTTGTTAATAGCTTAAGGCTTGGGGTTGATGCAGCCGAATACTATACCTGTCTAATGAGCATATTTCCAGAGTAAATTAAATAGATCATCCTAAGGTTGCTGAAATTATTAAATTCTTTCTTTCATGTTTTGAACGACGAAGTTTATGTGAAAGCTAAGTAGAATGGAGGCATATGTAAGTTAGGAAATAATAAAGATTATATGTATCAAAGTCTAAAATCTAAATCCTTTTAAAGACGTCCTCACCCAATAAAGGTATGTAAATGCCACATTTTTAAAATAATATTATAATTAAGGATTCAAATAAAAGTCTGTAACCGTAATTGCGCTCGCAATATTGCAGTTGCGGTGGCCTCCACAATTGCAGTTTTATTTCATTCGACTTGCAGTTAGCACATTTTTCCACAATTTCTGCAATGCAACCTCAAACACAAATACAAATGATATTTAAATCTTGATTATAATGCACACTTGATATTTTATTATGAAAATTATATGTTGAAATCCCATTGAGAACAGACTAGATGAAATTGGGAGAGGATAAAGGCTACCCATTGATAGCCATTGTTGGAAAGGAAAAATCTTGGACAATAAAGAAAACTAAAAGTCTAATACATGAATGACTAATAAAATTCAAATTATTATTTTCAACAGTACTTACCTTTACGTTTNTTTTTTCACAATTTCTGCAATGCAACCTCAAACACAAATACAAATTATATTTAAATCTTGATTATAATGCACACTTGATATTTTATTATGAAAATTATATATTGAAATCGCATTGAGAACAGACTAGATGAGATTGGGAGAGGATAAAGGCTACCCATTGATAGCCTTTGTTGGAAAGGAAAAATACTTGGACACTAAAGAAAACTAAAAGTCTAATACATGAAGGACTAATAAAATTCAAATTATTATTTTCAACAGTACTTACCTTTACGTTTTCTTGTCAAATTGGGATCATTATCATATTATTAAGTATTGAGACATGCAAAACTATTCTTCATGTTATTGCTTGTCTTCGTACGGTATATTACATTGACTATTTTATATTAGTCATATTTAATCATTTCATGGCATGACATATTTAATTATTTTATGGATGATCTTTAATTCAACAACGAAGGTATAGTTACCAGATTCGCTACACTTCTAGACCCTCTTGACATTGATCTTCGCCGGTACATAATACACTATGGCGAAATGGCTCAAGCTACTTATAATGCTTTTGTCTCAGAAAAGACATTCAAGCATGCCGGAAGGAGCCGCTACGAAGAAAGAGATTTCTTTTCCAATATGCATTTAGAAACTGGTAATACTTTCAAGTATTCTGTGACCAAGTTTCTGTATGCAACTTCAGAAATTGATGTCCCAGAAACTTTTATTTTAAATTCATTGTCGAGGGAGGGTATGAGAAAGGAAACAAATTGGATTGGGTATGTTGCTGTGGCAACAGATGAAGGCAAAGCTGAATTTGGGAGAAGGGATATTGTGATTGCTTGGAGAGGAACAGTGCAGCTCTCGGAGTGGTATGAAGATTTTCATGCCGATGATGTCTATGCGCCAAAGATTTTTGGTGATGATGCTGATGCTAAAGTACACGAAGGATTTTACTCCATTTACACTTCAAAGAACCCACATTCAACGTTCGATAAGACTGGCGCAAGAGACCAGGTATATAATTTGTCACTTATCTATTCTCAATCATACAGTTTTTAACTATATATCAGGATGTCTATTGAGGAACAGAATTTTAACTTTTTGATAATGATAATTGTGCAGGTCATGAACGAGATTAGAAGAGTTGTGGAGGAATTTAGGGATGAAGAAATCAGTATTACCATAACCGGCCACAGCTTAGGTGCTGCACTTGCAACCCTAAATGCAGTGGACATAGTCGCCAATTGGGTTAATATGCCAGAAGATCAGCCTCACAAAGCCTGTCCAGTCACAGCAATTGTATTTGCTAGCCCTCGTGTTGGAAACCGTGACTTTCGGGATATCTTGTCCGGATACAAAGATTTGCGACTCTTACGTATCCGTAACGCATTAGATATTGTTCCATGTCTTCCCTTCAATGGCTATTTCGATGTGGGAGAAGAATTGCAAATTGATACTCGGGAATCTGAGAACTTGAAATTGGATAGTCCTCTGGATTTTGCCATTTCGCATAACTTGGAGGTTTACTTGCATGGAGTTGCAGGAACACAAGGGAGCAAAGGAGGATTCCAATTGATGGTGAAACGTGATATTGCACTTGTAAGCAAGACCGTGGATAATTTGAAAGACGAATATAAAGTTTCTTCGGCTTGGAGGATAGAAAAGAATATGGGTTTGGCACAACACAGAGATGGACTTGGGAGATGGTGGATTCTGAAGAGAATTGTATTTTTTCCTTGAAAGCTAAATTATAAGATGTAAATACAGCACAAAAAGATTAAAGATTTCATTTTTTTTTTTTTACATTCAACATTGTCACTTTCTACCTTTTTTTTTTTTTGCTGTTAGAAGAATGTAAAAATAACAGTACTGGTCAATCTTCAAATGATTTCTTAATTGGCCATTTTATGCTAACTGATTCTTTTAGCATAATTTTTTTTAGATTTTATCATTTAAAAGAGATATCAGAAGTGTTGATTTAGGGTTGTCATTCACATTTGAAGTGTCCATTTAATTACTAATTACCCTAGTGCAATTTTGTACTAGGAGGAAAAAAAAAGTGCAAAGAAATAGTATCTTATCAAATAGAAATATACCTTGGGGAAGCTAACTACAGGGCCATATTGGACGGGATGACAATGTTTTTGTATTGAGTAATGTTGTTTGAAGACTTACAAATGAATATATATACATGCACAAATAGTAATATTTGAATTTAATTGGACTCAAAAAATCTATCCATGTGATCAAGGACGGGGCTAGAAGTAAAGTATTGGAGGGGCCAAAATAGATCATAAGGGTCCTTAAGAAAAATAAAATTTATGAGGGGCCAAATATATATATATATTTAAAAGAAAAATAAAGAACCAAACTATTAGCAACTTTTGTAATCTTAAAAATTGAAAGAATTATTCTAAGGTTCTAAAATTTTGAACAAAAGGCCTTGGAATGTGAAAGTAAAAAAATTTTCAAGTAGGTGGTTGACCCTATGAATTATCAAGAACCAATTCAACCTAAAAGCTTAAGTTAATAGGTGAAGGCCCATGAATAGTTTTATATTAAACAAGAATGACCAAAATACTCTAGGGTCCTATATATTTTTTCTCTTCATATATCAAATTATCAAGTATATAATATGGTTGTTTTGTTTAGTATATAACTATCATATTTAAATATAAACATAATAAACCACCGGGTGTGGCTCAATTGACAAATTGAGCTCCATGTGAAGCAAATCTTAAGGTAATGTCAAGAGTTCAAACTCCTGCTAGAAGTGCTAGTGGCCAAGGCATGCTGAAACTCGACTAGAAATTAGTCTCACATCAAAGGTGTGCACACCACGTCATGAAAAAACAAAAAAATAATAATAAACATAATAACTCTATATATTAACAAAATAATGCATACTACCCNGTGAGTATTTTGGTAATTTAACCTGATAGGTCAATCACATCCCTTTTTGCTACTGGGAAAAAAGGAATTCATTTCCAAATTCCTCACACAGAATAATTTCTAACCTTCAGATTTATAGTGGATT
>QAOA01007060.1:6069-141808 GCA_003255065.1 Cercis canadensis
CAACTGCTGGTGTAAATACTTAAAAATGACTAATTCGATTAAACTGAAAAAACCAACAAATCTAACAAGTACTTCATTTTTTCTCAGCAACTTAAATCCCAATTCTGAAGGAAAGGGTTTATGAATTAACACACAATTTCAGTTTCAGTTCTACAATTAAAATCATAGGACAATATAAGGCACATGAAAAACCAAATCTGCTACATATTTGTTTGTTGTATAAATATAGATAAACCCAGTAAACTGCCCCATGTGGTAATGCATTACCCTGGGTTATTATAAGCATTTTCTACTCCTGTAAAACGATGAACTAGTATCAGTGTTCTTTTCTCAAAAGTTTCTCACCTATCAGAAAATGAAAATGGCATACGGAAGGGAGAGAAAACCCCATAAACTATCAAAAAGAACTTCATCAAACCAGTTCGTTAAATATGCATAAATTGAAGAACATATATGAACAGATAGATATTCACGAGTAAAAAAAAATGCTGGAAATTTTAGAACTGACGGGATTTGAAAAAGAAAGGGAGAAGACAGGGCGTGGACTTATCTCAGAACGAAACGCATAACTGGTTTTGGGAAGCAAAATAGGACTTACAAGTATACGGGAAGAATAGCAATGGCACATTTCAGTTCTTAGGTCATATGCTGATTTTTTCCTGCAATCTCATTCCAATTCCTGGTTTCTATTTGATATGCCTTGCCTTTCCTGACTTCAAGCATTTTCTTTGGAACCAATTTATCATTTTTATATTTTTTTATTATAAAAAATTTTATGATATTATGTGAGAATATTATATTATACTAATATAATAAATATATATTATTTTTTATATTTTATTAAATATAAATATAATTTATTTTAATTTTTAAATAAATTTAAAAATAATTAATTTATACATATATCGTTTTTATATTAATTAATTTTATGTAATATAATATATTATATAAATATAAAAAATATCTAAAAAATCTCAATTTATTATTGTTATTATATTGGGTAAATTTCACCGACATTCTTAGAATTTCTGGTTTTAAACTAAATTTTTTTAACAAATTTTATAATATTATATAAATATATTATATTATATTAATCTAATAAATATACATAATTTTTATATTTTATTAAATATAAAATTTATATTATTTTATTTTTTAAATAAATTTAAAAATAATTAATTTATTCACATATTATTTATATATTAATTATTTTTATTTTTATTTGTATTATATAAATATTAAAAATATTTAAAAAAACTTTTTTTAAAATAGAAAAGAGGTCATTTTTATACAATTTTAAGTTCAGAAAATAATAAGTCTAGATTTTTCAAATGAAAATTATCATAAAGTTAATATAATTATTTTTATTCTTATTTATTTATGTAATTTTTTTTTCCTAGTCACAAAAATATTTCGCTACAGATAGAATAGAATATTAAATACTTTGAATTTTTTTTTTTTCTGTTATAATAAATTTCAAAGAAATATCAGAAACATTAGGGGCTATGGGGTAAATATCGCGAAAACGAAAGACGTAAAAAGTAGAAATTCCCGACCCAGAAACACGGGAAGATAGGCATTTTCAGGCGAATCGAGCAATGGGCAACGCTCAGTCACCTCCCAGTGATCCTCGATATGTTTCAGCATCCAGGTTTCTCTTTCCCTCTATCGACAAACACGTTCACTCTCAGAAAAATCCTTTTCTGATAATAATATGAGAAAATTATTGCAGAGCTTTTACTCCCAATGAACTAGAAGACTTAAGGTCTCTGTTCAAGTCTTTGGCTTCTCAATCGCAGAGCAATGGCCAATTCATCTCCCCCTCCGTCTTTCAGGTTCGTTTCCTTCACTTATCTGCACTCTCAATTGTCTAAGATTTTCATCTGCTTACCTTAATGGATTTTTTATTGCAGTCATATTTTGAACTCCATGGTGCTCTTGGAGAGAGAATGTTTGATCTAGTTGCTCAAAAGCGCAAGGATCACAAACTAACTTTTGAAGACATGGTTGTTGCTAAAGTAAGCTCTCTGATTAGCATTATAAGCGAATGATGTGGCTTTTCATGGCAACTCTATGTACCATAGTATTAATTTACTATTGGTTTTAGATATGTTGATTCTTCATGTGCTGCATCATCTTGTGAAATAAATAGAAAAAAAAAAACCATATTAAGTTTCATCATTTTTACCTGTGACTTATATGATTCACAGAAAGGCTGTTAAAATGGCATCATACTTCCAATATTTTGTTTCATTTTTCCTGTTGCAGGCTACTTATGAGAAAGGAACAAAAGATGAAATTGAAGAATTCATCTTTCGCTTAATAGATGTATCGGGAGATAATATTGTAGGGAGGTAGAGCGTTACTAACTTACAACCTCTTGTTATTTACTTTTTAGAAGTTACATGCAAGTCTGACCATACAAGGGTGGTCCTCTTGTACAGAATAATTAAGCAACGGAGCTAATTTGCTAAAATTGTTGGTCTTTGTGTGGGTGTTTTTGAGTGTTGGAACAATCTTTTATAGAAAATGCTGTTTTGCTTATTTATTTATCTTTTTCCTTTCTTTACATTTGCTTTAATGCATATGACGTTGGAAATGCAGGTCTGACTTGGAATCTGTTCTAATTGCAATTTTTAACAATATATTCACAAAAGATTCTGAACTTAGATCAAGTTCACATCAGGACACTGTCAACTTATTTCTGAATTCTGCAACTTTCTCAAAGCATGAGGAAGGATGCAGTGAGGAAAGTATGTCTTTCGAAGATTTCAGAAGCTGGTGTACTCATGTCCCATCGGTGAGAAAGCTTCTTGGAAGCTTGTTGACGCCACCTGATTCAGGTATTCTGCTCTTATCACTGATAATATTTATGCTTTCAAATAAAGCATGGAACTATGAGCAGATGAAGTGCCAGTTCGGGGCATGTGAATTGTCTGATCAGGTTTTGTTCTTATCAACCAATAGATTGTTTCTTACCCTCGCCAGATGTGTCATGAATGTGCATTTCCATACTAATATCATTAAAGTAAATTTATCTAGTTTGAATTGGCAAATTCAGTCTTTACAAAAAGCAGTATGGATGGCAAATCATCAAAGGCTTCCTATGAGAGATTAGAATAATTTTAATGCAAATTTGCTTGGCCAGGTTGAATGGCAGATATTTTGGCCTCAAATAACGCCTTTTCCTGTAGTGCTATAGAGTAATGAGTAACATGAAATTTAATTAGCAATTGATGGTGATAATCTGCATTAGAGTATTAGACACACAGGTCTTTTAATTGAAGGAATATCAGTTACTTGAGAACAATCTTTACACAATATAAGGGACTGTTTGGTTTGACTGTTTTCTGTTAATGAAAATGGAAATAAAGCTAAAAATATGTTTGGTTGAATATAAATGAAAATGTTTCCATTGAAAACATTGGAAATATTTCCAAAAATTGGTGAAAAACTGGAAACGTCTTTTAGACATTTTCACTGTTTTCTATCAATGACCAGTGGCATACTTGTAATTCATGTCACATTTTGTTTTTTTCTCTAAATTTCTGTTTCTTCTACACTTACACGTTTCCCTGCTGCCATCTACGACCTCCAGCTTTCATCTACTCAATTCTCCCACATGCTGTGCTGAAGAATTTCACGAAATGGAAAATAAAATATAACAGTAAATGAAAATCAGTTATGACTCACCATAGCCAAGGAGAATGGAGTTTGTGGAGACCAGAAGAGCACAAAGGAGTGTGAACCTGTTGAGGTGAGGTGCTGCTTTTGTTTTGTGCAGTGATGTCCATTTCTTCCTTTTGGTTAGTGGGGTTGCAGATTTGTGAAAGGTGGGTGAATTGCTTGTGTGAGTGAGGAAGAGGAAGACGATGAGGAAATGGTGGGGTTGAAGAGAAGAATGGGTGTTGGGTCAATTGGGAGAGTAGCAATGAAACTGCAGGGGTTGTGGTTGAGGAGGAAAGATGATGCAGCAGATTGCAGAGGAAGAGGATAAGGGAGGAGATGTAGTGGTTGACACTGTCACGTTGAAGCCGGTTGAAAATAGAATAGAAAACAATTTTCAATTTTACAAACCAAACATATTTTCTAAAACTGAAAATAAGGAAATAGAAATGCATTTCAAGAAATGAAAATATGAAAACATTTCCCAAAGCAAACACCCCCTTAGTTTCCTAAATCTTTTGTTGATTATTTTCATCAAAACAATATTCTTGTAAATTGTTACTTTTTTTTTTGTATTCTAATTACTTTTGTGCAGCACTTTCAGTTATGTTTATGTGTACACAAACATATGTACTTTGATTCAAGTATGCTTCATTTTTTTTTTTCCATTTGCTCATTTCCAGTACCAATCTTAATTTTTACCACGACTTGATTAGTTTTGAGGAAAATCTAGAGTTATGTGATTGTGAATGGCACACATTCTTATCCTTATGTTTTTCATTTTTTGCTAGGAAGATCAGGTTCTCAAGTTCCTTGCCTATTGCATTCAGAGAATATTGATTCTAACATTATGCTTTTGAGAAAGGAATATGCTTGGCATATAGGAGGAGCACTTTCTCAACAAGAGCTGGAAGAATGGAAGCTTTTGTATCACAGTGATTTTCATGGTCTTAGTTTTAATACATTCTTGGGAAACATTTCGTAAGTATGTTTTCTTGCCTCTATAGCATTTTACTCCTTTGCTTAGTGGTTTTGTGATGGTTTCTCACATAAAGACAATTGCCAGTTGCTTATTAATCGTAAAATACTTGCACAAATAGCTTGAGATTTTGCATGAATTAAATCTAGAAGAAACAGCATACACGACTCTAGGGGGTTACGGTGAGCAAGAAACTGATCATGTCTTGCCGGGTGCACACTTTCTCTTAGCTTCAACAATAGCCTCAAGTATATTTAATGAATGTACTTTTGAGCTCTCCACAAATTAGGAAGGATTTGGTATTTTACCTGGCATTGAATCTGGTTTACTACTCATTGTGAGATGCTCTTGGTCATAAACTATAAAAATTAGGGGGGTTAGTTCAATCCAAAAGTTAAAGGCTTATCTGTCATAACTGTAAAGTTAGAGGTAAATTGCAATTAATCCAATATTGCCACATTAGTCATATTAATTTGAAAAGAGAGGTGAAATTGGTTAAAGACTATGAAGTTAAGGTGGTACCTATAAGAATGATGATACACAGATTTTAAATATGTTCATTTTAGTAATGAAACTCTTTTCTCTCCCCTCCCAGTTTGGTGAATCAATTTTTATGGAGTCTGTAAACAGGGAGGAACATGGAAAAGTATTATGTAGCATTTCTTGTTTTCTAGGTCATACCCTTATCATATTAAATTGACTTCCTTGTTGAGGGAACTTTACCAAGTTTACCTAGATACTGCTGTGTCTGTTTTTGAACACTTTGTGTATACTTTTATCAGTTCATTTTGTTAAAGGACAAATATTCTGAGCAAATTTTCCTCATCACACTCTTTGAACAATTATCCTTTATTATCTTAATACTCCACTATGTTCTCATATCATGGAAATTGATCTAGGGCTTGTGGCAAATGTTAAAATTATTCTATATGCATGAGTGCTGGTGGAAACATACTAAAATACACAATTCTCCTTTCTGATGGTGGGGTGGCAATAGATGCAATGTTGTAGGGAAGTTGAATAGTAGCCATCTCTTGATCTCCTACCTACCAATGGAAGTATGGTGCTTTAGTTCCAGTGTTCTCCATCCTCCCTTTTTTCCTCTTCACCCAGTTTAGCCGAGTTACAAGTATTCCCAACTTTTGTTATCTATCATGATTTCTGTCATCAAGCACATTAATAGTAAATCATGGGTTATTCACAGATGAACCCAGCATTCTTGCATGTTTAAAGTTGTCTTTAACCAATTAAAGTCCTGAAAAAGAAAAGTCCTGCTTATATTCTCTTCCTTCTTACATTCAGGAAAATTTAACAAGTATTATGAGATGCTGCTTGTGTCAAAATATTCTTGACATGGCATCAATTTATCAATTTATGTTTTTCTCTCTGGTTTTAAATGCTAAATGCTAGTTAAATTCATTTTAGCTCCAATGAATTTTGAGCTATGATTGGAATGTGTAACTCTTAAGTTGAACTGCAGAAATCATGAAGGTCCAACCGTGTTAATTATTAAGGATAAAGAAGGTTGTATTTATGGAGGATATGCTTCTCAACCATGGGAGCGGCATGCTGATTTTTATGGAGACATGAAATGTTTCCTTTTCCAGCTATATCCAAAGGGATCTATATTCAGGCCTACTGGAGCAAATAATAATCTACAATGGGTAAATTTCTACTTGTTTTTCTCAGAATTCTAAATTACAGGCTTTTACATTTCCTTTTTGTCCAGGCCCTGTCTTGCGATCTTTAGCTTTGCTAATTGGTTGAGCCCTGAAAATTGTAGCATAGTAATTTAGTAGCCTGATAAACTTAAGTCTTATATGCTGAATGAATGGTGAAACCCTGGTATAGAATGAAACTGTTTTCTATGGTAGCGCATATTACAGTACACATTGCACAGAATGTTATTCAGATATTTTATTTATCCATTCGATGATCCATTTATTTCCCTTTTTTTATCATCCTCTAGTGTGCTGTCAACTTCAGTTCAGAGGACATCCCCAATGGTATTGGTTTTGGAGGACAAGTTAATCACTTTGGTCTATTCATCTCAGCCAATTTTGATCAAGGGCATACGTTTTCATGTTCCACATTTGGTAGCCCCTGCCTCTCTAAGACCAGCCGTGCACGCCCAGAAGTAATAGAGTGCTGGGGAGTGAACCTGGGAGCAGTACAAGGTAGGAATGATGCTATCAGAAGTACGGTTCTGGAGAGATTTAAGGAAGATCGGAATATGCTCAAAATGGTAGGACTTGCTAATTCCAGTGACTAATTTATACTGAATTTTCTGATTGTAATCTACTTTCCTTATATTGTGGATTGGCGTTTGCGTGGTAGTTAAATTGCCTTCAGAAAGCACTCATTGGGAGATGCGTTCAAGATGATCACTTGTACATGTCTATTGCGAGAATTTGGGCAAAGGAAGTATGGGGTATTACTTTTCATCTAATTATTATGTTCAAATCATTCATAATTATCCTTTTCTGGAATACCCAAAGGCCCATGCTCAAAATTAGCAAATCCTCCGATGATCCAATTTACAATGGAAAAAATAGCATGACATGACACAAGTGCTTCGGCATTTAAATTGAATTTCGATTGGATACGAGGAATAATAAACAGTATGGAAATCAGGGGAAAATGCACATTGAGAATGAGGTTTTCCATTTCGATTTATGATCTAAAGGTCACTTGATAGGGAGGGAGGGAAGAAAGAGTGATTCTCACTGGAAACAGAAGGCATCAAGATTCTAACTAGAGTTGCTATTCGGGTTCATAGAGGAGTGGCAACTGTGCGTGTATAAATGGAATGGATGTCTCTTCTTTATGGATTTGGAATCCAAAGCAATATTCCGTAGCTTCCGATCCCATCCCGAATTTTTAAGGCCTTACGTTGCAAGATGGTTTCCGAAGACTGGACTTTAGTTTAGTTTTCCAGCCCAAAAAGATTTAGGCCGCATCTGGAAATTAATTTGCCTTAGGCCTCCCTGGCCGGGTTACACGTTAAATTTTTTTAAGATAAAAACAAAATACATCAAATAACACTATTTTTTTAAAAAAATTGTAGTTTGTTCATATTCTAAATCGATGTTGCTAATGGGAAAAATAAAATCAATATCTCTAAATGAAGAAGATAAATTAGAAAGAAAAAGAAAAGAAAATAGAGATAACTTAATAAATTGAGGGGGGGAAAATGTCGTATTAGTTGTGTTAAAAGTTTTTTTTTTTTCTCTTTGTTTTTCTAATCATTCACTTATATATCAATGACTTTTTAGATAGATACAGGCATAGCAGCATAAGCGCTAGAGAAACCTCTATAGAATAAACAAATGTCACAGAACGGATTATATTGACGACCACCAAGTCACAAAAAGAGAATAGCAAAATGACTAGCTAGCTTTCCAAGGATTTATCCAAGAAAATAGCTTTTTCATTTGACTATCTAAAGTTAAGAGATTGGCGATGCTATAACGATATAAGCAAGCCTATAATCCAATCAACCGCCTAATTTCGTAATTAATAATATGACCACACAAGTACACATTACTTAGATGCAGACTTAAATGTCTCATCTGAGTTAGGACGGAAAAAATTCAGACTAGAAACTAGATTAATTCACATGTAATGCAGGTCTCTATACAACGTTAACGCAAATGGTACGAGAACTCTAATACTTGCCTTTCAAAGTTTGCCACTGCATACACCAATACTAACCTTTCAAGCTTTCGGCCCAAAGACACACGAGGTTTTTGGTATTCCTATGATTGTGAAACTAATCTTGTTTTAAACGATAGGTTTCTCCATAAGTTGTCCCCTATTGGAGTTGAATGGCATCGAAAAAGGACCAGACCCTAAGTGACAATAAAGTGGGATCTCCAGATAGATAATCTTACCATGCTTTAGAAACCAACATTTGAGAGAGAGAGAGGATTTCATACAATCTTAGCATGTATTATTGACAAATAATAACCGCTCAGTGGCAAAACTTTGAGGATATTTTTAAGTTGGTTCTCATACGGAGATTATTGGGGCAGCAATATGAAGGCATGTTACTTTCCATCTGGCCTTCTAACCATATATGTTGACAACGCAACCATCAGAATATGAATAAACTCGAGCCTAAAACAAGCGAAATTAACTCTTCTAAAACCAATCTAAATCAAACCTTAATTTCCTACAACATTGGAAAAGTACCATCACTCAATCAGATCAATCAAAGGCCAAGTAATGATTGAAAAGGAGAGGAATATGAACTGAAACAAAACACTTGTTCCTTTAGATTTTAGCATAATTTAATTGGATATTGTCATGTGCTTATCACAGATGCCATCCTAACACAAATGACGAGCAAATTAAATACAAACTGATCCCCAAATAATTATCAGTACCAGCTAATGAAACACAGCAACGAAATGTGGGTAAGGTCAAAGCACATCAGCCAATTAAGAGAAAATGGTCGTTCAATGAAACTAAGATATTAACTAGAAGAAACAAAACTCAAGACAGCATTCCAAGTATAAGGCAAAACTAATACTTGGACTCTATTCACTGAAATATCCAACAATTAGTTAAAATTTTCTCTTAAACAAGTATATTCAAACCACAATTTGTGTTCTAAAGCAAAAACTGCAAAAATACCATTTAAAAAAAGTAACATCTTTCAATACACGAACNCTAATGAAACACAACAAGGAAATGTGGGTAAGGTCAAAGCACATCAGCCAATTAAGAGAAAATGGTCGTTCAATGAAACTAAGATATTAGCTAGAAGAAACAAAACTCAAGACAGCATTCCAAGTATAAGGCAAAACTAATACTTGGACTCTATTCACTGAAATATCCAACAATTAGTTAAAATTTTCTCTTAAACAAGTATATTCAAACCACAATTTGTGTTCTAAAGCAAAAACTGCAAAAATACCATTTAAAAAAAGTAACATCTTTCAATACACGAACTGATAAACTATTAAAGACGAACAAAAATTCATTTTAAAAAAATTCCAAGCCCTTAGTACCTCCTACCGGGTCCACCAAAACCACCACGGCCAAATCCGATCTGCGGCTGCACAGGTGTTGGGTCAACTTGAACAAGGCCAGGAATTTCAGTCATGCCAAGAGCGCTGAGCATATCAAGGGTCTCCTTGTCAACCTCAATCTGTTCGGTCTTTATTGCTGAGACATCAGGTACGAAATCCATGCGCCGCTCACGCTCCTCCTCCTGCAGCTTCAGGGAGATGCCACGAACAGGGCCCTTCTGGATCCTCTTCATAAGGTGAGTCGAGAAACCCGCTATCTTGTTCCGAAGCCTCTTGGAAGGAATCAAAGCCACCTCTTCAAGGATCTTCTTGTTCGTGTGGAAATCCAATGTCATCCGAGAGTAGTACCTCTCAATCACTTGCCGTGACGATTTCTTCACCGTCTTTGTGCGGACACGTCCCATAGTGTTGCCGGAGGAAAGAGGTGAACTATCACACCTCTTCTACACAACCGGTCACTGCTAGGGATGGGAATAACGAGCTAGGGTTTTCAGGGATTTATGGGAAATTAATCAAATATGGGCCGAGTGAAAACCTAGGTCAGGCCCATTCTAAGTTTTTAAGGTCTGTATTCATTTATAATAAAATTTGGGCCAAGTTGATAAGTAAGTTTATTTTTTCTTGTAATAAGATTTTTGTGAATTAAATAGTCAGAAAAGTACTTACATTCAGTATATGTATTTATATATAAAAACCATACATGGAAACATCATAATTATATAGAAGAATCACATATTTAAAAATTGACTCATAAATAAAATCTCGTAATTGTAATTTGTAAGTAATTACTGAAATTTAGGGAAAGTAGTCTCACTCGTTTTTTGTTTTAATCTAATCTTACTCGAATATATATGAGGTGCATTACTTATTCAACATAGATTACTATACTCAAATTTTTTTAAAATAAATTATCATAATCAAATCAAATAAGAATTATTATTTAAGTATATATGAGGTTAGTTCCTGTATTAATACAAGCACTCCAAAGGGAAACAGCAATATTTTGATCAGTGTCCTCTTCATATATATTGATTAGCAAATACTCGATTAAGAGACTGATTAGTGATTACCTTTTAGCAAGAGGAGCGAGTAACGAGGACACCTCCATATCTGTTCCAAGGCAAGATAAGAAAAAAGGAGTGGTGCTAGGTAGAATCCTCCATATCTTTTTATTGTACTAGCAAATTATTCAAATCCTCCACTAAAAATCAAATTCTATGGCAGAAAATAGAATCCTGAACTTTTTCCTGTCTCATCAATAATTTTGCGTCATGTATATAGCCTTCAATTCACCAGCTCCATCATTTTTCACATGGGTGCTTTTGATTATGAGTAGATATGATGCCTTAATTGGTCACGGATAATTAACTAGAGCAGTGACTGATTCAATAGGATAGATTGTACTCTCAGACACCATGACATCGCCTTCTTCATCAATTGTATATGTATCTATTTGGCCACCCTGTTATCTTAACAAACGCTTTAATTGATTTGAAGCAACCACCTAAAAAACTTGGGCGCATTCAATACATGCATATGATTAAGTAATGGACAGTGTCAAGCTTGTCATTTTCTGGTGGAATCTCAAAATCGTAATAATCACTTCCCGTGTGTTTGGATGGGCTGAAATTTGGGGAGAGAAATATAGGAGTGATGATAGATTTTCTTTTGTTTAATTGCATGTCAAGAGAAAATAGGAGGGATAGAAAAGTAGGGGAAAATAGTGGGAGTCCCACCAAAAAATAATCTCTTCAAATTAATATGGGCAGAAAATGAAGAGAGGCTCTCATTTGACATATTGAGTTATTAATGAAAAGTTACCAACACTTATTACTAAGAATGTTTTTGTCATTGTAAATTAGTGACTTTTCTTTCCCTCCAATTTCTACCCAATCAAACAAGAGAAAATAATTCATCTCCATATTTTCCTTTCTTTCATTTTCTATTCATCCAAACGTAAGAAAATTATTTTCCCCTAACTTTCTCTTCTCTCCATTTTCTTTTCTTCTAGTTTCTTTCTTCTCATTTTTCTCTCCCAACTAAACAAAGCGTTAAGGAATAGATATATATACATTTTAGTTAGATCGTTATGTTATTATGTCAACCCTTAAAGATGGTAATCCTATATATGTGTTCGTAAACTTAAAGTGACGCTTATAAGATGAATATTCACTACCTCTACCTAAAAATTTGTGCTTATCATAAAGGGTAAGCATATGGGTATAATGCTCTGTAGTGGGAGAAATCAAAACTGCAATAAATCTAATGCTCTGTAGTGTTGCCCATGCTCCACACCAAAAACAAGTTCCGGCTCTTCATAAACCCACAACCGCATGCTTAGACACAGTACAGTGAATCGACATTTGACGTCAAAAGAATGACCCTACCGGCTACTGCGTTGTTGATGCATGGGATCAATTTATTGAGAAATTGTTCCTGTATCATATATTTGATTTTTCAATACTTTGACGAATTTATTTTGCGGTGATTCAATATTTTCCATTTCAGTACGTCAGTTGTGGATATGGATCATGGGATACCACTCTTAAAAGGCCAATTAAGTACAACCCCCACTAGATTAATGTAGAATGCTAATTGATAACTTCACAAGTGACAACTAATAATGATAATTTCTTCTCAGCCAACCAAAAAAAGACATGAATTTTTCTGCCTCTGTAGTACGTATATAGAACACGCCGTTTTAAGGTAAAAGTTCACTATCTGACTACGATGTTACAAAGGCTACGGATTCAAGTTAATTTCCGTCGTCCTTCTCACAAGCTTGAGTTATATTTCTTCTGAGATCGATGTCTAATTTGCGCAAGCCATGCATCTTCTCTTTGACCACCCTCAAAGTCATATCAGTACACTTCCATTTATTTGAACCAACCACCACACTTACCTACAAAACTTGCGGCGCATTCAATATGGACATACATGATTAAATCATTAGTTGATTAAAGGCATGCTTGTTTTTATGAGTAATGATGTTTTTAAAACTGTTTGGCGCAATAAATCTTGGATAATGATTCATAAACTCATGAAAATTTAATTTTTTTCCCCCATTAGCAATCATCTACTTATACTTTCAACGTTAATTATATAATTTTATGTTTACAATAAAGTTACTTCTATTGAAATCGAACATAAGAAGAAAAAAAAATAGATAGGACGAAAAAAGAATCATATATATGCTTCTACATATTTGTGAACATTGTGCTGCGGTGATTAATTACTTCATCTAAATTACGACTCATAGGCCTAAGACATCCACAATAATTTACCCATCTTGAGAGGGGCTAATTACAGATTGCTAATTGATAAGTGAAATGACAATTTCTATAAAATGTCAACCATTATTACATGCAGTAATATACATTCTTACGAGTTCTGGCCCTAGTGTGACCTTCTCATTTCTTCTTCTTTCTTTATTTAAAAGATAATGACCTCTTTTTTTTTTTTTTTAGGTGAGGAAATAATGACCTTAGTAGTTGGTAAATTGAAATATGCTTTAACATAATGCGATCAAGAAATAGTCTTCATGTACAATCTAAGCCTGATTAAAGAAATAGATTATATATGCAAATTCAATAATATTGATGAGAAACCAAAGATGGATGATTAAGTGTTTAATTTTTCTTAAAACAACTAATTTTTGAATGAAATATTCCAAATCACATGTCGGCTGATGGTAATTAAGGATTTTAAATAATTTGCAGACACGTTATACATTGAAATTTCTGTATCATCATATTAAAAAAAAATTAACTAAAAAATATTTCTTATTAAGTTCTAATATTTGAACCCCTTTATTTGATTTCGAATTGCACGAGTACATTAATCCATCACACATCATAAAGATACATAGATATATTCAAAAGAATAGACAACACTTTCGACAAACATATAATCTATTATACTTTCACTCCCTTTACGTAATTGCTGTAATTAAAATCCACACTTTGAAGTACCTAGTAGTCCATGCATATATATTTTTAAATGGTTGTAAAATCCATCAGAGGTGGTGGCCATAACCGTTTGTGGTTTGATTCATCACATTTTTGAGTGCCGAAGTGAATGAGAGATTGGTGGTGCTATAACCCCCATCCACTACCAAGTTCACTCCACTCACAAACTTGGACTCGTCGCTGCTCAAATAAACCGCTGCCTCTGCTATGTCCTCCACCTCTGTAAGTCCACCTTTTAATACTGAGGTTGCACTTAGCATTCCCTCTATCACGTTCTTGTCTATTTTCAACGCATTGTTCAGCAGTGGAGTGGTAATGGCCGCCGGAGAGATGCAATTCACTCTAATCCCATGCTGCCCTAGCTCCACGCACAAGTTCTTCATAAGGCCCACCACTGCGTGCTTTGACATGGTGTAAGCATGTGGAGACTCCCCAGCAATCACAGAAGCAACACTTGCAGTGAAAAGAATAACCCCTTTCTTTTTTGGGATCATAACCCTGGCAGCATGCTTGGCACCCAAGAAAGCTCCGTAAACGTTAACTTCAAAAACCTTTTTGAAATTCTCGTTATCACAGCCCAGTGTTGTGGGATCTACTGCTCCGGTGATGCCTGCGTTGTTGTACATGATATCAAGCTTCCCGAACTTGGACACTGCCATGTCAACGACATTTTTGACGTCTGAATCACATGTGACATCACAGTGAGCGTAAAAAACGGTGTCGTTTGGACCAAGAGCCTTGCAAAGTGACTGGCCAAGGTCATCTTGAACATCAGCAACAATAACCTTGGCACCATGCTGAACAAATAGTTTACCAGTAGCCGCACCAATGCCGCTAGCGCCTCCGGTGATTATTGCCACTTTACCTTCTAGCCTGCAACATATAATAACGAGAGTTTTCTTATTATAACTATATATATAAGATTCATAAAGATGGGGAAACATATGGATGAACAAAAGAGATGATAGCTCCTCAAACTACCTTTGGCTAATTGGAGCCATGGAGAAGGATTTGCTCTTCTATTATTACACTAATAAAACAACTAGTTCTTGACGAAAACTTAATTGAAACTTAAAGAACGGTTCCGACTTTGCAAGAACTCTTATAAGGAGAGAAATTTGCGATTAAGGTTGAAAAATAAAGTACTAGAGAAATGAATGCACAAGAATGGCGTTCAACTACCACAAACCAATGGGGGTCCAGCTCCTAATTAATGGTTGCAGTCAAGTCAACTTACTGCTGAAGCTTTAGCGACCAACAACCATGTGTGGAAACTGTGAAATGAAGAAGCACTGCCATGACGAAGAAACATGGAAAAGTGTTCCTGATCATCTGACAAGATTTCAATAATTGGGAATGTGTTCCCTTTTTTTTTTTATTTTAAATATGAATATCAAAATAAAAAATATTTATAGAGTAAATTGGCATGATTTAGTTAATATATATATATATATAGATACGAAATAAAATTAAATTAGGAGGACTACAATAATACTTTAATTAACCCATAGTAAAGATAACTGCAATAAAGAAATTAATATTTTGATTGAAATAAACTAAATACTAGATCATTCTTTGGATTGGGTCAAGTTAAGTGAAAGTTCCAACCGTGGGCTAACATTTACCTTTTTTTTTCGAATACACCAAGTAAGTTTCTTTTTAAGATCACTTGATAATAAATTTAGTTTCAAAAGCTAGTTAGGCCATTAAATTAAGAAAAAAAATTCTTAAATATAATATAAGCAATATATTTATAAGGTAATTAATAATTATATAATGAAAACGTTGAAATTTCAGCTTTCGTATAAAAAAAATATTCACCTTCTCAAAGCCCATATTTATTGGGATCACCTCTTTGGTCACATTACAACTTTTACCTGATAGACTTTTTTGTGTTAATAGAACCAAAATGTCTTGCAAAGGAGCTGCGCTGGTCCCACTCTATTATTTCAAAATCTCATCAACAACTCTAACTAGGACAGTTTCCTTATTTAGGGTCTTCAGTGTGCTAATTAAATAACTTGGGTAAGAAACCACATTTTAAAGCATAATATAGAACCAAAATGTCTTGCAAAGGAGCTGCGCTGGTCCCACTCTATAATTTCAAAATCTCATCAACAACTCTAACTAGGACAGTTTCCTTATTTAGGGTCTTCAGTGTGCTAATTAAATAACTTGGGTATGAAACCGTATTTTAAAGCATAATATTAATTTGAGCAACCTAGCTAGCTGGTAGTTTTGTCGGTGGATTTATCATTAAAGGTATACAGGAAAGAAATCTTGCATAACTGCAATTATATGACATGTAATCCAACAGTACTGAGGATACTTTAAGCTTCGACGATTTATTATTATATTATCTCTGTTGACGTCGAAAAATCCGTCGATACGACCAAAGTGTGAAAAATGCTAATGTCCCATAAATTTGCACCGAATTTATATTGAACCAATTAATTGAAGAAATTGCATGAATCCACCTTGATCTTTAGACCAATTGTAATATCTCCTCTAAACTAAGAAAAATTGCAATGTCTACCCTAATTTATTAAGATTTTGGGTCATTTTAACTTTGCCCAAATTACTTGTTAATTTCATTAGCTACTCATATGCAATCACCTAGACACTTACATGTTAAATTAACAATTAATTTTACGCAACATTTTAAAATTGCTAAAACCACAATAGATTACGGAGAAATATCATGTATGGGCTATGCAATTACCCCTAATTAATTTGACTGTTCTTTGTAATGATGCTAATCAAATTTTGAAATTCAAGTGATATTAGATATACTTGGCGCATCATTCGGTGAGTAGGTTGATTGAAAAGTTATTAAGTGGAAATAGCATTACTCAAGAAGGAAAAAATCACAGCGACGACTAAAAAAGTTTTTGTACAATGACTGTAAATTAGAGAGATTAACGACGACTACCATTTCTGGATCTATAATGTTAGATAACTTGCTGAATTATTATCCGATACATAATACAGTTGTGAATTGTTTTGAAATGTGATTTGTGTATTATCATTCTTTACTTGGTTTGGGCGAAATTAAGGGCTCCACTCTACCATATCTCACTGACCAGGGAGCAAGTGTACTAGGATAATAATGGCATTTCACCATCGTATGATGGCTATAGTTGGTCAACCTCAGTAATGAAGTCTGAAGCCAGAGGGCAAGCAGGGGTGCACTCCACTTGGCTAGCACAATGAGGCCAATTTGTGAGCTGCCTCACTCAATCCTAACCCCGAGGTAGATGAAAAAATCATTGTGATAAACTTTATCAAAGCCCTAGGGAATATATATTTCACGAATTTATCACTGCTTTGAGCATTCTTTTGAAGAGTTCTTTTACTACTTCCATCTTCGGTAATAAGCCATGTAAAGGATATCAAGATTACCAAGATAAAAACTGTTTAAATTTGGATATAAAAGATCTGCAGCCATAGCAGCTGCAATAAAATATTACAATGAAGGAAGAATCTGAGATGCACTATCGGCACTATAGAAGAGATAGTGTAAAAATGTAATCAAGACTGGTCTGGGTACTGAAACATGTGGAAGGAGGGATTAACAATGCTGAAACCCCCATCAATGAGCAGATTGTGGCCGCTCACATACTTTGACTCATCACTAGCAAAATAAAGTGCGGCATTTGCCACATCATCTGCCTTGAGAGTCACACCCTTAAGATTAGCAAGAGAGTTCATCACATTCTCAAGCTCCTCATCATTAACCCCAACAAATTTGGTAGCCAACGGGGTGGCGAGTGCATAGGGTGACAAGCAATTCACCCTGATCCCAAACTGACCAAGCTCAACAGCTGCATTTTTAGTGAGCCCAACCACGGCATGCTTAGCACAACAATAGGCATGTGAGGCAGCACCTCCCACGTATGAGCTTATACTCGCCGTTGAGATTATGCTGCCGCTACGTGCCGGAATCATGGCCTGCGCCGCGTGTTTGATTCCGAGAAATACACCCGTGAGATTCACGCTCAGCACACGCTCGAAATCGGCCTTCTCATTGTCAATGATTCGGGGCTTGCTGGGATCAATTATGCCAGCATTGTTGAACATTATGTCTAGTTTACCGAATTTTTTCACGGCACTGTCCACAGCATTTTTTACTTGGGCCTCATCGGTAACATCGCAATGCACGTATAAGCACATTGATGGGCCTATGGACTGGGCCAAATCTTGGCCCAGTTCATCTTGGATGTCTGCGATCACCACGTGGGCTCCGTGCTGGGTGAACACTTCAACTGTGCGTTTCCCGATGCCACTCGCTCCTCCGGTTATTAGCGCCACCTTTCCTCTTAGCCTGCACCGTTGAAAAGATTCATTGCAGGTGAATCACCCTTTTTCCCTACATTTTTTTTTTTCTTTTGGGTTTTGAATCTTTGTTATAAAGTAATCAAATTTGAAATTATGTTAGTTTAAAAAATGCTGGCTAATCCTTCTTTTACAAATTTTGGCAAGATTTCACCTAAATTTTCAGACTTGCAAATTAAAGCAAGATTTCAACAATATTGACAAACTGTAACAAAGAATAAAAGGCTTATCTCATCTGCTCAGTAGTTCATCGAACTTTTCACTTGTATGAGTTATTGAACAAATTAAAATATGTATTCTGTTATTGCTAATACTAATACATGAGAGGTACAACCATACAAGGGACATGTTAATTATAGTTACTTGGATAGCAATCCTTGAAGAAACCAGCACCTTTTCCTTTTAGTTAAAGAGTAAAAATAACTTAATTACATGCTGTGATGAAAAAAAAAAAAACCACTTCGAAGAAAGACAAAGAAAAATTAGAAGATATATCATACCCTACACGATTATGAAGATCAAGTAACTCATAAACTAAATCATGCCTGTGTTACTCAGTACTGACCTGGGGAATGCAGAGAGCGAAGAAGTGCCAGCCATTGCTCAGAGAGAGGAGAAAGGGAAGGGGACGAGGAACAACTGAACAAGTCTATCGGTAAAGTACTCTCTTGGGAAATGAATGAGAAACAAATTTAATAATATTTTTTTGTCTTTGATGTGATAACCTTAATAATACTTAAATAAACAATTCAATAATTCAGTGGAGTTTGTCTGTGGAGGCATTCAAATATTTTTTGTTAGCAATGTTGTCGTTGTTGACTCGTTGCTTCATGAAAACGTCGCCATTGAATTATCAGTCACAACTTACAAGTTATAATAACAATTGGTAATACGACAAAGCTGGATCCGGCATGGGCACTAAGAAAAATGAACTTGGAATCAGGCGCGGTAGTAGGTATTATTTGCTACTATATATAAATCATATCAAATTAAGTTAAACATAAATTTAATAAATATTTAAGAGAGAATTAATCAAATTCGGTGCGGCAGTGATATAATCTTAAGTACAATTAGATGCCCTCTGATTAAAATATCAAATTTCTTGGCAAGACAGGATTATGTCGATAGAATCGATAAGCCAGTAACATATATATGGTGGAGCCAAATGTTGCTTATAAGTGTTGAAGCAACAAATATATGTAGTTTTTTTTTGGGTACAAACTACAAAGTCCCTATATATATTTTTTTGATTTATACTCAGCGTTATTCTCACACCTTTTGGATATAAGACTAATCATTGTTCATGACAGAAGTAGTACCCGGTAAATCCCTCTCAACAAGTGCAACTTCAAGAATTTAAACTCAGGACTTTTAATCCTATAACGCCTTGGGACTCATCTTGCTTCCACTAAGTTAACACTTGTTAATACAAAAGCCCTATATATATACTATGTGACTAAAACTCTAAAACTATATCAATAAGCAAATTTTATTCTCTTTTATTCTATAGTATAATCATTAACAAAAAAAAAAAAAAAAAGTCTAGAATATAAGTGACTTACCAATCTTGGGCTTCTAAAGTTGGTAATATTATCACATAAAAAAAAGATGGTAATATTATTGGTGAGTTAATAAATCTTTACTAAGTTTTATTCATTTTTTTTAAAAAAAAATGAATCAGATCAATTATTTATTCAAAAGGCTTAATTCAACTTTGGTGTTCTTAGTTTTGTAAATGCTCAATTTTTGTCTCCTAATGTCAATTCTGCGAATTTAATTCCTTGGTTGTTCCAATTACTTTAATTAAGTATTACCATTAGCCTGTCATCCAAATATGGTGCCATGGCTAAAAACTTTCTTTTATAGTACAATTTATCATTTTTGAATTTTAGTATTAAACTTATACAAATGATATAGAAAGACACACCAAATCAACTATAATATGGTTTAATCAAAAGCATGTGCTCCTATTTAGTAACTTCAGGAATTTATCTTCAATCACTACTCTTTAATTTGTCAAGATTTTGTTAGGATTCAAAAAGTTAAACAACAAAGTAATTCACTTCAATAAAAAGAAAAAAGAAAAACAATAATGGTAACCAATTATTTATTCAAGATGGTTAATTATGAAACCAAATCATATATATCCTGACAATGAATATGAAATTTTTCTTTTTTGCTAGATATTATTTTCTTATCTCATTCCTAAGAAAATAATATAAGATTACGGATCAATATTTACTGTATAAATAGCTTTCACAAACATGTTTGAATTTTTGATTCTCCCCTTCTTTTGTTAGCTCTGTAGTATACTTTGATGCTATGGGGAGAATGTTACCTAGACTAGTTAGCTCTCGTTGTTTTGAAGAACATTCTGCGTGACTGACTGTATTGTCTTTCAGTTTTTCTGTTGGTAAGCTACTTGTGCTTTAAAATGAATTCCAGTTTAAACAAAAAAAAAATAGCTTTCGCAAACACAAAGTATAGAAACCAAACTGTAGTCTTTCTTTCTCCTGCTAATAAAACAGTTGATTATATATTTATATGCGTACGTTTGCACCAGGTTTGAATAATGAGAACTTTTTGTCTCACCTGTGTAGACTCCCAAATGTTATTTTCTGTGGGTTCATATTGAATCTGCAGATAAAATTTTCTTTTGTAGTCATAGTTAAATTTGCATCGCACTGATTTAACTGGACTGGGCTCACAAACAACGCCGAGAAAATGAGTGTGCAAGAGCACTGTTAATATTTATCACTACTCCGAATCTGATTTGATTTCTAATGGAAGAGTTACGCTTCACCGTGATATTGTTGACGTGGACGTTGCTCTGGTCAACTCTAACGAATCCGATTCCGATAACGAGGGCTGTGAAGGAAACTCAGGGATCGGAGTTGAGTGAGCTGAGTCGGGAGCTGTTAGAGTCGGCGAAGGAGCCGAGCTTTTTCGATTGGTTGAGACGGGTTCGGAGGAGAATCCATGAAAACCCGGAAGTGGCCTTTGAGGAGTTTGAGACGAGTCAACTCATTAGATCGGAGCTGGACGCACTAGGAGTTGAGTACTCGTGGCCCGTTGCAAAGACTGGCCTCGTCGCTTCCATTGGCTCCGGCGCACAGGCACAGCCGTGGTTCGCTCTTAGGGCAGACATGGACGCCCTCCCCATTCAGGTTTAATTAATTCTCTTTAAATACGACTTATATAACAATAATAATATTAGTTAATATCAAGGTATTTTATTTTCAGGAATTGGTAGAATGGGAGCACAAGAGCAAGAATGATGGGAAAATGCATGCTTGCGGCCATGATGCTCATGTAACAATGCTGCTTGGAGCTGCTAAGTTACTTCAAGGCCGACGCCAGAAATTAGAGGTGAATAATTTTCAAGGCTGAGAAAGAAAGAAGAATAATTTATTAATTAAGCTAAACCTTTTTTGGTGATTGAATTGAAGGGCACAGTTAAACTTGTGTTCCAACCAGCAGAAGAGGGAAAAGGTGGGGCATACCATATATTACAAGAGGGTGGTCTTGATAACGTGCAAGGTATTTTGGGGTTGCATGTTTGGCCTGATATAGCAACTGGGACAATTGAATCGCGAGCAGGTCCCATTCTAGCTGGCTCTGGGAGATTTTTAGTTTCAGTTCAAGGGAAAGGTGGACACGCCGCGATGCCCCATTCAAGTAACGATCCAATTCTAGCAGCATCCTTGGCTATACTTTCTCTCCAACAAATTATTTCACGAGAAACAGACCCTTTAGAATCCAGGGTAATTCATCTCTAAGCTCTTCATTTCAATGCTCTCTAATTCATTTCCTCCTTCCTTCAATTCTGTAATATTAATTACAGGTCGTTACGGTTGGGTTTGTTGAAGGTGGCCAAGCACAAAACGTAATTCCAGAGGTGGTCAGATTTGGAGGTACTTTCCGGAGCTTCACTTCAGAAGGGCTATCCTACCTTAAGCAGAGAATTAGAGAGGTAAGCATCATTTAGGGCTTGGGATTCAAAATCAAATTACTAAAGATCTAGAGAATGGGTTGAGTTTTGTAATTGATTATATTATATTTGTAGGTGATTGAGATGCAAGCAGTAGTGCATCGATGCTCTGCCACAGTGGACTACGTGGAGGAGACAATGAGGCCCTATCCCCCAACCATCAATGACCCTGCACTATATGAACAGGCAAAGAGAGTGGGGCAATCTCTGCTGGGCAAATCCAATGTCCATTTTGCTCCATCCACCATGGCATCAGAAGACTTCAGCTTCTACTCCCAAAAGATGGCGGCATCGTTTTTCTTAATTGGTATATACAATGAGACGCTCAAGTCAGGGGCACGTCTCCACTCTCCTCACTTTGTTATTGATGAGGAGGTGCTTCCAATTGGAGCAGCTTTCCATGCTGCTGTTGCAATCTCTTACTTGGATGCTCATCAAAAATTAATTTAATGTCTTTCTTTCTACTCATTTTTCAACACTTTTTGTCTGATAAATTCTTTAGCTTTGGCAAAAAGTGAGATGGATTAGAATCATATTATTGCTATTAATTGAATACCCATACATGTGAATATTCACTCTTATTCTTAAACGAAGCGGGAATTGGGTGCACGCATGTTCATGAATGAAAAGGGATGATAGTGCAGAAAATCAAGGGTCTGGGTACTGAAACATGAAATGGGAGGAATTAACAATAGTGTAACCCCCATCTATTTGCAGATTGTGGCCGCTCACATACCTTGACTCATCACTGCCCAAATAAAGTGCAGCATTGGCCACATCGTCTGTTTTAAGGATCACACCCTTGAGATTAGCAACCGAGCTCGCAGCGTTCTCAAGCTGCTCATCAGTAATCCCGACAAACTTTGTGGACAAGGGGGTGGCAACTGCGAAGGGTGACAAGCAATTCACCCTGATCCCAAACTGACCAAGCTCAACGGCTACATTTTTAGTGAGACCAACCACAGCATGCTTAGAACAACAATAGGCATGTGAAGCAGCACCACCGAGGGATGAGGCAATGCTCGTCGTCGAGATTATGCTACCGCTACGTGCCGGAATCATGGCCTGCGCCGCGTGCTTGATGCCGACGAAGACGCCGGTGACATTGACGCTGAGAACGCGCTCGAAATCGGCCTTGTCATTGTCCATGATTCGGGGCTTGAATTGATCAGCTATTCCTGCGTTGTTGAACATGATATCTAGCTTCCCATAGGTTTTGACCGCTGTGTCCACCGCATTTTTCATTTGGGCCTCATCGGTCACATCACAGTGGACGTATATACAGTTGGATGGGCCTATAGACTGGGCCACTAAATGGCCCAATTCATCTTGAATGTCCACGATCACCACTTGGGCTCCATGTTGAGCAAACACCTCAGCTGTATGTTTGCCGATGCCACTGGCTCCTCCGGTTATCAATGCCACCTTCCCTTCTAGCCTGCTCAGAAAACAAGATGGGAAATAATATTTACAATACTCTTTTTTCTTTTTTTCCCTCCTTTTATATTAACTTTAAGCAGTTGACCAAACTATAACCAGGACGGATCCATGAACAAGCGTGTACTCACTCACCCAAAAAATTTCTTGATGGTATTAATTTTTTTTTAATTGCCCCATAATAATTATTAATAACTAAAAAAATAAAAAATAAAAAGACAGCTTATTATCTTTTCAATTTAATCAAGAAAATACTAAAAAACACATGTATGAATAATCAAAATAATTTTTTTTAAGGAAACAATCACAATGATTTTAAATGTGACAATGATTAATAAATATTTTAAAATAAATTATCATAAAAATAACATTTTTTCTTAAAACAAAATACATTATTAGATTCATCATGAAATATCATATCAATATTTAAATAATTAAGTTAACATTCAAAAAATTTAATTGTACATATATATTACCCCATTGACAAAAGTTTTTGGATCCGTCATTGCCTATAACGAGATCAACAAAACAAGTAAGGTACACAAATACAAGTTCAACTTAAGTTGAGTACTTTCAAGGTCAGTTCTTTTGTGTCAAGTGACAAATTTTTTTTTTTTCATAAATTATTCACTTCTGTGTTGTCTGTTTGTCGTTAATTAGACTGTTACAAATTTGAAGTCAAGGTTAATTAGAAATTGACAGATAACAGAGAGAGTAAAATGAACTGATATTCTATGTAAACGGCAAGAGAATTTCCACTTTTGCAAAAGTAGAAAAAAATATCCTACTCGACTGAGCATCAAATAACGAATCTAAAATCAAAATCAAAGCAATATGTTAGTTACTGACCTTCTTGTGAATGAAGAGAGTGATGGTGTAGTTGCCATTGCTTTAGAGAGAGAGAGAGAGAGAGAGAGAGAGAGAGAGAGAGGGAGAAAAGGGGTACAGGTTTAGTTTTTCATAGAAAACGAATGAGAAAACCTTAATATATAATGCCTAAGTAGCCCTAAATGGGGCTCGGATACATACATATATGAGATCAGTCAACGTAATTATACAGAAATAAAGGCCGTACTACTTTCACCTAATTGTTTATAGAGACATTCAAATATGATTATGTGAGTGCTTACCTCAGTGCACGCTGGAAGATAGTTGTAGTTGCTCTTTAATTACCCCTCTTATTGCGTCACTACTTGTATATAATAAAGAGTAATGTTATATTTAAGCATTAGAAATTTTATTTTTTGTTGCATTGATGTAAGTTTCACAATTTAAAACTTTATTAAGCTCATCTACTCTATAATTGAATCCAGTGTAGACTAAAAAAACATTGGAGTTGGAATTAGTGGAGAAATGTCTTACTTGGATGCCCCTCAACTTTATCCTGCATTGTAAAATTAGTGATTTTTATCAATTAGTTCTTAAATTCTTTAATTTTTTATCAAAAATGGAGATAGAGTTTTTTTTTTTTAAGGAAAAAAGATATAGAGTTTATAGTATAGTAGTTGTTACACTTATAATTTTATTTATTTATTTATTTATTTTTATGTGGGGTCTAGTTATATCTGTATATTACAGTTAAAGAGCTATTAATAGCCATGTAACTCATTATCGATATATTATTATTTAAATTATCAATGTTACAAGTTACGATGATACATAGAATAGAAGAGAAGCAAGGGTTTGGATACTCAAATACCTTGACTCCTCACTAGTCCAATTGTATACCTCCTGATCAGTGCCACCCTTCCTTCTAGCCTGCAAGGAAGGAAAGAGCAGGCCAAGAGGTGTTAAGTTAACAAAACTCAAAATCAGGGATGCCATTGCTCTGAGGAGGAGATAGAATGGCTCCCTTACAAATGAAGAAAGATTGTCATCGTAATTATATAAACTAAGCTATAAAACAAGTCAAAATTTCAATGCCGTGTTCAAATCCCCTTGTACGCCAAAAACGTGCTTGTGTTCTTTTATTTCCCAACAAATTAACTATAACTTGAGACTTAATTATTTGCTAAGTAGAAGATACAAATGAAGGTGGGTGGAGGAGACGTCTAGGTCTTGTTTTGGTTGGATTCCAATTTAATTAGCTAATTAGCCAGCAATCTAATTAATTACTTTGAGGGAAACGTAGAAGTTGGAGAGAGTTAAGAGATTGTAAGATAAAAATGTTGAAAGGAAGATGATCATGTTCCGGAAAGACAGTGAGGGGTGTCACCAAACGCCCAAACCATCCTAAATGAATAAAGCTTTAAAACGCATGGACATTAATTTGTCTCCTCTTGCATGCGCCACACATTATCCGTTACACTCCAAACCTTTGCCTGTCAACCAATTTTGATCAACATGCCACATCACAAACGCTGATCAATCCTGCTATTCAAATTAATTCTTAAAATGCACCATTCATCGATCCATAGATACATAAATGTTGTATTATGCAAATAAGCACGTATATATATATATATGGTTTGTCATTCATCTACCATTTTTATTTATTTATAACATGGATCTCTTTTTAGTTATAACTTAGACGTATTCCATTTCAACTTGGATAGTCCCTTGTTACATGCATGGAGAGGTTGTGGTTGACAATGATGTTGTTGGTGACAATGGTGCTATGCTCAGCTCTAAAATTTGGGACAGGATTAGGATGGGCTGTGGAGGAGGAGGAAAGTGAGGGCACACAGACTGAGTTGAGTGAGATGACTCGTCAACTGTTAGATTCGGCCAAGGACGCAAGTTTCTTCAGTTGGTTGACACGATCTCGTAGGAAAATCCATGAAAACCCAGAACTGGCCTTTCACGAGTTTCATACGAGTCAACTCATCAGATCAGAGCTCGACTCGCTTGGAATTCAGTACACGTGGCCCGTTGCCAAGACTGGCCTCGTTGCTTCCATTGGCTCCGGCGCACACCCCTGGTTCGCTCTCAGGGCAGACATGGACGCCCTCCCTATCCAGGTTCATTATATTTAATTATAACCTTTTGGCATTTGTAACTAATTAATAGTTAGTTGCTAATCTTAGAAGCATGTACATGTAACTAACTAACAAGTTATTGTTCATGGTTTACATTTAATAATAAGAAAAATAATTTGAAATATATATATTATTATTGCGAAGGAAATGGTAGAATGGGAGCACAAGAGCAAAAACGAGGGAAAAATGCATGCTTGTGGCCATGATGCTCATGTGGCAATGCTGCTTGGAGCTGCAAAGTTACTACATGGTAAACGCCACCAATTGAAGGTAAAAATACAGGACAGGGCATGCATCAATTCTAAAGCCTAAGAAAGTAGTAAGAGTCCAAAATCTGGTTATCTCTTTCGGTGTATCTTTTTTCTCCTACAGGGCACAGTTAAACTAGTGTTCCAACCAGCAGAAGAGGGAAAAGCAGGGGCATTCCATGTATTAAAAGAAGGTGCTCTTGGAAATGTCCAAGCTATTCTGGGACTCCACGTTTCGCCAGATTTACCAATTGGGACAATTGGATCACGACCTGGTCCAATTCTGGCTGCTACTGGTAGGTTCTTAGTCACAATCCAAAGGAAAAGTGGCCACTCTGTGTTTCCCCATTTTGGTAGAGACCCAGTTTTAGCGGCATCTATGGCTATACTTTCACTCCAACAAATTGTTTCCCGGGAAACAGACCCTTTAGAAGCCAGGGTAATTCATCTCAACCTCCTAATCACTTCAAATTAATTCTATATCAGGCTATTTGTTCTTTACTTCAAATTAATACTTTGTTTGGTATTTCAGGTGGTAACGGTTGGATTTGTTGAAGTTGGCCCTGCAGGAAACGTAATTCCAGAAGTGGTCAGATTTGGAGGCACTTTTCGTAGCCTCACTTTAGAAGGGCAATCCTACCTTCAGCAGAGAATTAGAGATGTAAGCATCATTGGGCTTCAAATTACCTTAATCATAATCTTGAGATTGTTTGAATGTTAAATTTACACAGGTCATCGAGATGCAAGCAACAGTGCATGGATGCTCTGCCATGGTGGACTTCATGGAGGATATTAATACACCGCCCTACCCTCCAACCATCAATGACGAATGGCTATATGAACATGCAAAGACAGTTGTAGAAGCTCTGCTTGGGAAACCTAATGTGAAGTATTTTCCATCAACCATGGCAGGAGAAGACTTCAGCTTCTACTCCCAAAAGATGGCATCTTCATTTTTCATACTTGGAATATACAATGAGACGCTCAAATCAGGAATTCAGACCCACTCTCCTTACTTTGTACTTGAGGAACAGGTTCTTCCCATTGGAGCAGCTTTCCATGCGGCTGTTGCAATCTCTTACTTGGATGCATATAATATATAGCTCCCTCGCTTCGGTCTCAGTACATCAGTACCTTTCCCAGTTACTTCAATTTTCCTCTTCTAGTTTACGTGTACTTGTCACCGAATGACAATCAATTTTTCAGTTAAGTTCCGTACTTGTAACAAAGCTGCTATCAATTTCATTTCTGAAAGAAAAATCTTTCAATTGGTCCCTTGTAGTTAAAATCCACTTTAATGTGATCCCCATTTTTAGAGTACCTTAGCGTCTCACTTTGAGAAAAAAGAACAAACAAACAAAAAAATCTTTAATATCTTAAGAGAGTGTTTCACAGCTTTCAAAAACACATTACTTCAAAAAAAACATTTTCTTTTAACCGAAAACCTGTATTGAAACACCCGTAATTATAATTTTTCGTGTGAAAAACACTTTCAGAGCCTTACATTTTGTTAATAGAAATCTTCAAATACAAGACTCTCTTATTATAAGAAGAGCCTTGGTGACCAACTTTTTTTAAAAAACAAAAAACACTTTATTAAACTAAAATTTGAGATTTTTTTTAAAAAAATAGAAGCTTCTACTTAAAAAATATGTTTTCAATAAAGTGCTTTTTCTATGTAGTCTGCAGCTAATTTTGATGCGTTTGTTAATCTGCAGTTCATTTAACAAACTTTAGTTTCAAGTCACTTTAGTTCGTTTTGTTAGGTGCAGCAACGCCGTTAAGAAAAAAAAAACAAGAGGAAAGTTGAGAGAGAAAGCAAAAAATTCAAGAGCATACAAAATTTGAGAATTCCCAAGCCCTCCGTATCACCGTGATGGAGACGTTGCGGTTGATAATGATATTGGTAACGTTGTTGGCATGGTCAACTCTAACATGTACTCTCGAGGAAACTCCCGAATCAGAGTTGAGTGACCTGACTCGGGAGCTATTAGAATCCGCCAGAGACCCCAATTTTATGGGTTGGTTGAAACGGGTTCGGAGGAGAATCCATGAATACCCGGAACTGGCCTTCGAGGAGTTTCAGACGAGTCAACTCATTAGATCGGAGCTGGACTCACTTGGAGTTGAATACACGTGGCCCCTTGCCAAGACTGGCCTGATCGCTTCCATTGGTTCCGGCGCAAAGCCCTGGTTCGCTCTCAGGGCAGACATGGATGCCCTTCCCATTCAGGTTTCTTTCTCTCTCAATCTCTAAATCGTGGACTATTTATTGTCACTGCTGTTCATCAGCCTGTGTTGAACAACTCCATTTCGTAGCATCACACACACATGGTCTCTGCCCACTTATTAGTAATAATAGATAGAGAGAGAGAGAGAGAGAAACTTCAAATTTGTACTTGAAGATGTTATCATTTGGAAGGAACTGGTAGAATGGGAGCACAAGAGCAAGATAGATGGGAAAATGCATGCTTGTGGCCATGATGCTCATGTAACAATGCTTCTTGGAGCTGCCAAGTTACTTCAAGGCAGACACCACCGATTAAAGGTGAATCATATTACACTACCAAATCAATTTCAAATCCAAAGAAAGTACCATAACCTGACCTCTTTCTGCCTTTTTTTTCTTATTGAAGGGCACAGTCAAACTTGTGTTCCAACCAGCAGAAGAGGGAAAAGCAGGGGCATACCATATATTAAAAGAGGGTGCTCTTGACAATGTCCAAGGTATTTTTGGGCTGCATGTATCGCCACATACGCCAATTGGTACAATTGAATCGCGTCCAGGTCCAATTATGGCTGGCTCTGCGAGATTTTTAGCTACAATTCGAGGGAAAGGTGGACACGCTGCGATTCCCCAATTGACTAGAGACCCAGTTGTAGTAGCATCTTTGGCCATACTTGCACTCCAACAAATTATTTCACGAGAAACAGACCCTTCAGAAGCCAGGGTAATTCGTCTCAACCTACCCATTTTGTTGCTTTTAACTTTCTAATGCATCCGTTCTTCAACTTTCATTGCTATTCCTTTTGTGTTCCAGGTAATAACAGTTGGGTTTATTGAAGGTGGCCAAGCAGCAAACGTAATTCCAGATGTGGTTAGATTTGGAGGCACTTTTCGGAGCTTCACTTCAGAAGGGCTATCCTACCTTAAACAGAGAATTAGAGAGGTAAGCACCCCTAGGCTTCAAGTTACTTCAACTAGAATCTTGAAATTGGGGATAAAACGCAATACTTTTGGAGTTCTCTCGCTAAATTAACAGGTCATAGAAATGCAAGCAGTTGTGCATCGATGTTCTGCCACAGTGGAGTTCATGGAGGATACAAGGAGGCCCTATCCTCCAATGATCAATGACAAAGTCCTGTACCAACATGGAAAGAGAGTGGGAGAAACTCTGCTTGGCAAACGCAGTGTCAAGCTTGCTCCGTTAAGCATGGGAGCAGAGGACTTCAGCTTCTACTCAGAAAAAATGGCAGCTTCATATTTTGGGATTGGAACATACAATGAGACACACAGCCCAGGGGTGGACCTCCACTCACCTTACTTTGTTATTGATGAGGAGGCTCTTCCCATTGGAGCAGCTTTTCACGCAGCTGTTGCAATCTCTTTGATGCCCAGCTTTCTCCTAAAGCAGTAAATTTAACACCTATCTTGCTGTCTTCATAAATGTTGTTCTCCTGTTCAGGGCTAATTTCCTTCATCTCATGTTCTTCCATCATACACGAGACAGACCTGTAGAAGTGTCAGGAAGCAATAATAATTTGGACCTGTAAATTGTGCAGATTTGATCTCATATTCTTGTAAAGCAAAAAATAGGATCAGAAGCATGTTCTTGCTAAGCTAGAAATCCTATTACTTGTAAGTATTGCACTACGTTGCTGTAGAGTACTTACAGATAGTAACCTTAATTTTTAAAAGAATGCAAATATGTGGTAATCTCAAATTAATAATAAACTAGTTTTCTGCCATGCAGACTATTGCATTTAAAATCTACTTCTTAACAACAATTTCTCAGCCAGATTTCCATTTCCACACCAACCTGTTCATTTTGCTCCTCCAATTTCAAAAATCCAGAATGAGAATGAAGTTGCTGGACTCAACACCTGTATTTCAAACTGAAGACCCAAGCTAGGTTGATTCTTGTAACTCGTAAGAATGAACAAGAAACTCGTAAGAATGAACAAGAATATACTTTTAATCCATTCAAGTCCAATCCAATTTCACAAATCCAATCCATTCAATACCAATCCAATTTTACAACTCCAATTTCTGAATACTCTTCTCTTGGGAGAGAATAATCTGCACAATAGTTAACTAACATCAGCAAACTTGTATCTCAAACTGAAAACTCAATTCTGGACTAAATTTGACTGCGACCTGGTCTCTTTCGTACCCCCCTCTCCCTCATCTTATTCCTCACACAGGAAACATCTATCCATCGCCCAACTGCTGCATAGATGTTGGACAACAGCACATAATTAGCAGGATTTTGAGGCTCAAGCTCAAAAAGTCGATTAGCAACAATCACTCCCAAGTCCAAATCATTGCATAACTTACAAGCCCCAAGAAGTGCACCCCAGGCACCAGCATGAGGCTCCATAGGCATTGATTTTATAAGTTCATAAGCAGCCCTTAAATGCCCTGACCGGCTTAGTAGATCAACCATACAAGCATAGTGATCAGGAGAAGGAACAATGTCAAATTTGTGCTGCATCGAATCAAAATAGTGCCAACCCTCATCAACAAGCCCAGCATGACTACAAGTTGTCAGGATGATCCTGAAGGCTGCCTCATCTGGAGTTAGTCCTTCTGCCAGCATCCTGTTAAAGAGATTTATGGCCTCAATCCCACGCCCATGAAATGACAACCCTTGCATCATTGAACAATATGAGATTAGATCTCGTTTAGACCTCTCTTGAAACAATTTTGATGCCCTCTCTATGTTTCCGCACTTGGCATTCATATCCACAAGAGCTGCAATAACATGATCTTGTCCAAGATCAATAGAGCTCTTGCTTACATAAGAATCAACCCATTGAGCCAATTCTAAACTTCCCAATTGAGAACAAGCCGACATCAAGCTGACCAATATGAACTCATCAGGTTTCACATTCTTTGACTCCATCTCAAGAAAAATTTTCAAGGCCTCATCCGGCTGACGATTCTGCACATACCCTGATATCAATGCAGACCATGCAACAATATCCTTATCTAAGGCTTGTTCAAACAAATATTTTGCCGACACCATATCGCCAGCCTTTGCATAGCCATCGATCATAGTTGTAAAAGAAACTACGTTCTTCACAGGCATCGCATAAAATATACTCCTGGCACTGCTCAAATCTCCAACCTTTACAAAACCACGAATCATTGCATTCCACGAAGCCACATTTCTATGTGGCATCTCATCAAAGAGCCTATATGCCTCCACTACATCCCCAAATGTCACATACCCAACAACCATAGCCGTCCAAGAAACCACATTCCTCTCAGTCATTCCATCGAACACCTTGCGAGCATCACCAATCTCCTCACATTTACCATACATATCAATCAAACTCGTTCCTATAAACACATCCCCTTCAACCCCACACCTCACCGCCGACCCATGAATGGATTTTCCTTCCCTCACCTTGCACACACTTGAACACGCTTTGATCACTGAAGGGTATGTGTACTTATCAGGAATGCCAACCTCTCTCTTCATGCGAATAAAAATAGAAATAGTATCCACAAAACAACTCTTTTGGCAGTACCCTCTAATAAGAGAGTTCCAAAGGAAAGTGTTAGGTCTGAGAACACGATTGAAAACGGTTTCCGAATAAGTAAGATTGGCAAGTGAATTAGAGAGGTAAATGAACTGTGTGATGAGGAAGTGATCTTGCTCTAGTCCTTTGCGGATGATATGTGCGTGGAATTGGTGGAGATGGCTGATGGTCTTGCAGGCTTTGAAGAAGTTGTAACTTGAGGAAGACGAAGAATATCGACCAACTGGAACTGGAAGCATGGGAGGGAAAGGCTTAGACCTGCATTCCGTTTTGCCTTGCTCCTTCGCTCGTTAGTACCTTGTGGTTACGGCCTTTCGACTCCCATAATTTACAGAATTTTTATTTGGAAGTTTCTCATCTACTAAGAAAATAAAAAATATAAAAAAATAATTAATTTTAAGAGGTTTTTTTATATATTTTTATTATTTATATAGTATGTTAACTAATATATAAATAATATTTATACAAATTATATTTCATAAATTATATTTTATATTTAATAAAATATAAAAATTATGTATACTTATCATGTTAATATAATAGATTTATGTAATATTATAAAATTTTAATTAATTTTAATAGATAAAAATAAATAATTAAAATTAAATATTTCATTATGGTGTTATTAAAAAAATATTACATATCTCATTCACATAATAAAATCTCTTTTTAGTTATGTAGATATTTAGACAACGCCCGAAACAACTGTGGCCCATATTTTACAATTGGCCCACCGCTATTTGAACCTATCGCCTTCAGACCAAGTGGCCCAACTCGCTATCTGAACAACCCACATGGCCCAATTGTGTAGTGTATATTATTTTCTCACTTCGAAACGACGTTAGATTACTGTCGTCAATCTCATTACAGCCCTAGCCCCTGGCACACACGGTGAGTGAAGTGAAGCAGCGAACCGGAATGGTTCTATGGTCGTACCCTCTTACACCTAGACAACTAGACCTTACCAGCGGTTTCTTCGTCGCCGGCGTTTCATTGTTCGCCACCGGAGCCTATCTCTCGCTTGTTAACATAGCTCCTCAACAAGCTCGCGCGAAAGCTCGCAGGGAAGTAATTAAGAATAGTCTCAGAACGCTACTCGACGATTAACACGGATAATCGCCATCCACTGCCATTTAGTCGTTTCCTTTGCTAGATTTTGGCGCTATCATCCTCAATGTCAACCAGTTACACATGCTAGCTCAATTTTCTTGGTAAACATTTACTGGAACCCATTTCACTCTATTGCCATTTAGGGGTTTTACATGTGAACCACAATGTAGAAAGACTACAATGTCTTTAGTTCAGTTCATTTGCTTCCTCCTAGATATAAAGTTGACATAGCATATGGTAGCTACAAATGTCTCAAGGATTGGGGAATTGAAAGTAAAATTTTCTCAATTTCTATAGATAATGCAGCATGTGATGATGTTTGTTTGAGAATCTTGAAGGATAACTTTTGAAGAACTAGGAAATTTGTTTGAGGGTGAACTGTTTCATGTTTGTATTTACGTGCACATCTTAAATTTGTTGGTTCAAGAAGGTTTCAAGGAAATAGATGATGTGGTTGATAATGTTCGTAAGAGTGTCAAGTTCTTTAAACAATCAGAGACTAGATTAAAAGACATTCTCTGAAATTGTGCACCAGCTACAACTTCTAGATGGGAGATTGATTATTGATTGCCCAACTCATTGGAACTCCACATATTACCTGCTTGCTGCGGCATTGGAGTTGAAAGAGGTTTTCTCTAGGTTCAAGGATCGGGAGCCAACTTATAGTTATTGTCCAGAGCTTGAAGAATGGGATAATTAAGGTATCCATGGCGTTTGACATCCTAAACGTATTTAGTGTAGCCACCAACATCATATCTGGTAGTGACTACCCAACATCAAATTTGTTTCTTTCTGAGGTTTGTAGGGTGAAGGATTTGCTAGATAATGCATCAGTTGATGATAATGAGCTCTTAAGAACCATGGCTAAAAGGATGAAAGAGAAGTTTGATAATTATTTGGGTCAATATGGCTTATTGATGGGAGTGGCCTCTGTATTAGATCCAAGGTTTAAAATGTCATTGGTTGAGACTTGCTTTCCATTAATTTACAATTTACCATTAGAGGCCAAGGGAAATATTGAGAAAGTGCGGCAGGCCTTATATGATACATTTGCCGAGTATGCATCCATAGCCGAAGAAGATAAGGTTGCTGTTGAAGGGCCTAATTACTTATAATGCTCAACTTCCAATTCTTCTCGTATATCATCAATCTTTGACAAGTTTAAAGCCGAATATTTGAGTTCCCTGAGACAGCAGAAATCTGATATTGATTGCTATCTTGAAGAGAGGAGGGCCTGTAGATTTGATCTTGAGGATTATACTAAGTTCAGTGTTTTGGAGTGGTGGAAGGCCAATAATTGGAGATACAAGATTCTGTCAAAGATGGCAACTGATATCTTAGTAATTCCACTATCAACGGTGACCTTACAAATCAACTTTCAGTGCCAGCGGTAGAGTGACGGACGCACATCAAGCTTCTTTAGATAAAAAGACCATTCAGACATTGATTTGTGGAGCAGACTGGATTCGCCAAATGTATGGTAACATAAATAAAAAAAATGACAAAGGTATGATATCATTTGCTTTCTATTTGAAGTCTTTTACCAGGTTGGAACGACAATTTTTTAAATTTGTATTACTTCCCATGCAATCAGGTGAATATCATGTTGACGAAGATTAACCTGCCAATGTATTGAATGATGACATTTCTGTAGATTTGATTTCTATTTTTCCCGTAAATTTGTTGCGGATATCTAAAAGCATTGGAGATTGTTTTGAGAATGCTATAGTATTTACCATGGAGGGAAGTTATGTTTTTTCGATCTAGTGAAAGATCGGGGCTGTTATCTTCTTTTTGCTTCATCTTCTATCAGAAGTAGCCTCTAAAATATAGCTGCAATACTTTTTTTACTGCCATAACTTCCAGATTCACACGATAGTACATCAAATTACTAGGCTTACATCATGGAGGAGTGTAATCAAGCAATGGCCAAGTATCGTTATTAGGGAAAATTGCCGAGACAAAAAGCTTGGAAATGTTTTTGGACTCTAAGGGAATGAAGTGACTCCGAAGCCTGCTTAATTAGAACCATAACCATATGTGACTGACAGAATTTCTAGTTGGGGAAGTTTTTTCCTTTGAAATTGCACGTTTTCTTTCATCCCCTCCGACTTTTGATTCTAAATAAGCCTTCCGACTTATTAATTTTCGCTAATGCAACCCAAGCTTGAGGTTTGAACTTGGGTGGCTCCATTATTAATACACGTTGAGCTTGAACAAGCAAACCCTAGCTTTCTGCACAATTATACCCCTGGTTATGGAATTTGTCCGAATGAGAAGAATTTATAATCCTGAGCAACAGTTGAAGCATCTATGACCTAATTGCACTAGGCAATGGCTGCTTATTTTTATCGGGCTGCACAAAGGCTGGCAGATGTTTGTGTCACTCCCTGTTCTCTATATTTTCCTCAAGTATTCTTTCATGTAGTTTAATAGAGTGGCACTAACACAAATTCATAATCGCCATGCAAAAGGAAGTTCCCCAAGAGCTGTGCTGCTGACTCTAGTCTCAAAATTGTGTTTTTATGCAGTAATGCACCTTAGGCAAGAGAGTAGCCTCCGAAAATAGGAAAGAGACAATTCATACTTCTGAAAAACCCTTCAGCATATATTACAGGAGAAACTCGCCGGTTATAACAGATGTTCTCAACTCTACAAACAAAACCATACCTGAGTATGGTCAAATAAAATTTAAGCAGCGAGAACTGCGACTTTAGCAGCTATGGCTAGCAAAAGAATAAACCTTAACAAAAGAAAAGCATTTTCTCCATTTTGGCCTTTACCTAACGGCCCATGATTTACTATCGTGAATATTTTTACCCAAGGGCATATCTTGGCACGACAAGCAAAGCGTTGTGTGAATAGATATGTGTATTTCTCACCGTTTGGACTTCCTCACATTCTGTCCCTCACCCCTGGCTTCTGCTAACCTTGATTTCAGACCATTGCCCTGCGCCGTAGCAGGTCTCTCCTGAAAGGTATTTGTGGGATCTCTTGATGGCCAAGGCTGGCCAAATTGCCTTGTTGGACTAGAAGAAACTCTTGAATATCCTAGCCTTGAACCAGCCAAGATCTGATCCCTCAGACCCTTCATTGATTTATAGCCTTGCACTTCATCGCCATAACCTTTTCCTTGAGATTGCTTCTCCAATTCACAAAAGCTTTCCCAATCTATTCCATCTCCTGAATTTTGAAACTTCTCAGCTTGGATTCCCCATTCTATTCCATCCGATATACTCCTTTGCAGAGAAGTGTTTCTCCTTGAAACTTTACCAGATGTAGACCTCCTCCCTTTAACTTCTTCGTCAATTGGATATCTTCTGGTATCAAATCTGCTTTCAGAAGGGTAAGTCCACTTATAGCTCTTATTGTTATTGTCCATATTTAATTCGATGGAATGCAGATCACTTTCAGCTGAGTCCTCTTCGCATTCTACACCATTGTCAACCTCTCCTCCATCATCCTCTTTGTCTTCAATATAATGAGATCCAAACCGAGTTCTACCCAGATACGCAGCAATTTCTTCATCATTCAAGTGAGTGGAACTGCGTCCTTTTTCTCTAACTTGTTTGTTTCCTAGAAAAGCTTCAAGCTGATTCCTGAGTTTATCAACAGCGGCATTCTTTTCCTCAAGCTGATACTTTGCCTCAGAGAGTTTCGTGTGAGCTCTCTCCTCACGTAACATATCAGCCAACTGCATAATTTCCTTTTCCTTCTCTACCTCTTCGCACACTTTTGCAGACTCTCTCGTTAGTTTCTCTAGCTCAGCTTTATCTTCACCAACATCCCTTGCTAATTCATCACAAACTTGTTCAATAATTTCTCTAGCCCTCTTCTCACTTTCAAGTTCTTTCACCACCTTAAGAAGGGATGCCTTTGTCTCAGCCAGTTCTCTCCCAAGCTTCTTGTTTAAACTTTCAAGCCGTCTCCTTAGCTTCCTCTCTACATCAAGCTCTCCTGCAACAGATTCAATTGCAGCCTCAACAATTTGTTGCTCTTTGTTTTTCCATGCAGCCTTTTCTTCAGCAAAACACTTAATCAAATAGTTTATCTCATTTTGATCTGAGCGCTGTTCCTGGATAAACTGATTGACCTGCATGCGAGCCCTCTCCAGCTCAGTATGTAAAGCTGAGATTAGGGACATACTTGAAGAAGGACGATCTTCATGGCTCCACATGCGGTTTATAATTTTAAGTAACTCTTTGGATGTTGTTAAAGCATTACTAACATCCTTCAAACGAGGCTTAACTCCAATCGTAGATGAAGTAGGAGTCTGTGCTCGAGATCTGGTTTCAATCTGCAAGAAAACCAACATATATGACATTTCCCTTTGTCTAAATGCACGCACATTATATATTATTCTACAGAAATTTTTAATATTGAAAGGCACTATGCCACAGCAAGGGATAGATTTCAACACAGATCGAAAATAACAAAGAAGAAAATCAAAACCTCTATCCAGTATCCCCAATAACAAAGAAAAAAAAATTATAAATTAATTTTGATAAATGCAATTTGGTTATTGTGGCACAAAAAGATAACACACCTGCATGTTATATGCATGTGATTGCGATCACAGATTATATGAAACTATGGGCAGCTCCATGGAATTATCAGCCCTCAGCAGATACATAATGTATAATATAGTTAATTAATGGGGGGAAGGGCATCTGTCGCCCTTGTGCTTAAAGTAAGAAGCTTCTAAACCAACAAGATATCATTTTCAATAGTAAGTGTGGCAGCCTTCACTTGCAAAGATCTGTGAGGAGATATTAGCTGCCACATTAACAAAACCATCTAATTCTCAAAGCAGTGAAGCTTTTGATGCAAAAAATCTTCTGTTGGTTCATCATTATTATCGGATGACAAGTGCTTCCATATGTGCCAGGCATTTGTTTTGGCCAATCAAATGAACAGGCATGTGATGTTGCTTTTATTCTTGCAGTTCAGTTGTCAAATATATACGGAGCCTGAGCCCATTTCTCCTTCCCCTATTTTCATTGCCATGACCTATGTGCATGGTACTTCTTGGCACAAAATTAAAATGTCCTTCAGTATGCAGGTATCTAACAAAAATACAAAAGATTATTTATTACCTTGTAACTAAATGTGTGAAATGCATTTTCTAGTTTTATGAATATTATACCTATAGATCTAAATGGAAGGCGCTTTTCAATCATCAAGCACCCATTTTAACAGGGAATCCTATGCTTCCAAAGAAAGATAAGAATCCAAAATACCTGTGCTAAAAATGGGTATGATACAGTCCTAGAATGTTAGGCTAATCCAGAAATACCATAACACATTTATCTTTAATTTCTCAAGTATTTTATACCTAGACGTAAGATGTTTGAGAATACAATATGCAGATATGTGATGTCTAAGAATACAATGGCTACTTAGCTAGGTACGTGATTTCCAAATGGATCAGAAGAGGGGCGAAAAACAAAGGAGAGGGAGGAGGAAGGATAGAAAGAAAGAACTTCAAGTCTCCAACACTGTATTGACCTTAGTATCAAATACCTCCATGAAGCTGGCATTGCTAATAGAATCTAAAGCACCAACATGATGGTCTGCGAGCCTCAGCCTCTGAGAAATTGATGGGGTTCTTCTATGGCGACTCCCAGTTCCAGATCGATCCATCCTCTACAAAATGTTACAGTAAATTGTAATAAAACGTATATGATTATATCATCATAAATGCCGTACGAGTTCCACATCCAGATGACAAATTCGTAGTGAAGGCAAAATTTCAAATTTCACAGAAGTAACATTCCAAATTAATCATTCAAAAGATAACCAGCCACAGAATGAAATTTAAGTTGAAGGCAAACTGACGCTCTTTCTTTTTTTTTTTTTTTTTTAAGAATTANTTTTTTGAAGAATTATTGACAGTTGGGATTGTAGGAGAATTGCATTATATTATTCATAATATCTATAATTAATTAGGGCCCAGAAAGAAATATAATTTAGTCAAGAAAGCCCAGTAGAATAGTCTGCTACATATAACAAAACCATATAAACGGCGAGGGGAAAGTCAAAAAAAAAAAAAAAAGAGCANTCAAAAAAAAAAAAAACAGAGCAAAAGAAATAAATTTTCAACATCACAATTGGCAAAGAAAATATGGTACTTGGTTCCTGAATTCTTACTGAAACCAAAGGAAATTCATTAAATAAAATTGCACCTCTGATACGGGACTATGAGATGGATCGGACAAATGTGGAGGCAAAGAACCAGAATGCATCGACCTTGCCAATCTTTCCCTTGCTCTCACCTCCTTCTTCGATTTTCTCTCATCAGAACCTTCCTTAATGCTTGGCGAAGGAATCTCATTCATCTCCCACAGCGTTGCCGCGAGTTTCCTTGCTGACACTGGGGCTTGCTTTACCTTGCTACCTGTCTGTGATGGTGGGTACTTGGGTGACTCCAGGACCCGCAGCGCCGATGCTGGAGATCTCGAGTTCATTAGTTTCCAAGTGGGTACTGGTGTACTTGATCCGCCCCTCTTACCCACAAGAATCGCCCTTTTGAACCTGTAGTTTTGGATTATAGAAGAAGAAGAAGAAGCCGACGAAGAACACCCTCGTTTTCTGATCTTTCCAGGAATCAAATCCATGCTTAGGTTCTGCCTCGGCATCAGAAAACCTCGATATTCAGATCCCAATAACCTATGGGAAAAGCATGCGAATTAGCAATCAGAGATCACAGCGTTATGCTAGCTAGAACAGAGAAGGGAAAATTTTCGAAAACGAGGAATTTAGATTACCATGCGTTTTCACAACTTCAATTTGTGGCTGAATTGGGATGCTAAAACAATGGGTAATTGCCAATTACTGATTTTTCTCTTTCGTTTTCTAGCATTTTAAACATTTCATCAAAGCAGTAAAAGCCAGCCATATCGACAAACTGAAATCGTTGTCATAATACTTGAACTCGAGTGTAATGCTAAACTTTGTCAGTGACTGAGGAAACTGAGTTTTCGGTTTCTCAGAAGCAACAAAATCTGAACCAAGCTGAAAACGAAAAGCAAAAGAAAACTATGGAATGAAAGCGAATGATAGGAAAACGAAGAGAGAGAAACCCTAAAGAAAGAGACTTGTGAGGAGGTTTGATGGCTTCCACCACCTCTACTAGATTTGATTCAGTAGAGAGTGTAGACTGCACATGGTCGAGTAAAGGCGAAAGAAGGAAAGGAGAAGCAATCACGCACGGCTTAGTTCTGTTGAGCGTGACACGTGTCGGCAGAACAATGGTCAGATAGGTATCGTGTGGCGGTGAAGGGTGGAAGCTTGCTAGTAATAAAACATTTACAAGTAAAAATAGCTGAATTTTGGTTCACAGCAAAAAGAATAGTTGAATTTTGGAGCGGAAGCTTGCTAGGATTAGCGACAATTTGGTGGATGTATCGACACCAATACAACTTCTCTTTTGGCAATCCAAAATGACGACAAGTTTGACTTTGACCTTGGACAGAGACCTGGTTTCTGTTGTTGAGTAAAAGAATGTAGATAATTTAAAAAATAAATAAGGTAGATTCCATTCCCAACGTATATTTACACAACAAAAAAATAATTGAAAATTCCAACATAAGCTTTTAGTTTTGGAAACTTATTAGTCTCATAAGCGAATATACGACTATTAGAAGAAAAAAGATATTACATTTGAACGGATTTTTTATTTGATTTGTAATTCCTCTTCTATCCTTCAAGGAAATCCTCATTTTTTATTATGAAAAAAATTGATGGATTTTGTTCTTTTTTTGTGAAAAAATGTCAATTTATCTACGTTAAGATATACTTTTAATTAGTTTACTAACAACTCACACATAGATTACTAATTAGGATGAAGATGAACCTATGTCCCAATACTTGGAAAAGTATATTAATACAACCAAAAGTAAATAAAGAAAACATGATTCGAAACAACACATTGATCTCGCAACATTGAAATTAATATTCATCAAATTATATGGACTAGCCATTTTAATTTTGGTCTAAAATTGAGTTTAAAGTCTTCACCAAAATGATTGAAAGAAAATTCAGATTAGTTCCACCAAATCTCTTTCAATTCTTCAGAAAGTGGTGGAACTGGATTAGGGGAACTATGATCCCTTTTCCCCTTTTTCTTCTTAATATTATACATTTTTCAGTTATTTATTCAACTGTAAATACACACAATTTTTCACTTGATATTATTTGTATTTAATTAACTTCACCTCAATTTCAATTGGACCCACTTAATTGTTTTTTGTTTTAATTTAAATTTTAGAAAAAAAGTCTAAAAAATCACTTAAATTATGTTTGATGTACAATTTACTCCTAAAACTTAAAAGAAAAATATTTTTAAATTATTAAAATATACATTTTACCTTCAAGACATAAATGGACGTTTAATAATGACAAGAAAGAAGCACGTGTCACGCACGTGCACGCCTAATTTCCCAAAAACCCAGTGGCTCCATCGTTCTCGCCCCATCTCCAAATCCCGCTTCTCAATTCCCAGCCATCCCCACTTCCCGAAACAAAACAAACTATGGATCGTATCTTCAGATGTTGAATTTTCCATTAGTTAATTTAATTCTACTTGCTTATTTGTTATTTGCGTCCCACCCACCCAGGTCCTNAAAAGAAAGAAGCACGTGTCACGCACGTGCACGCCTAATTTCCCAAAACCCCAGTGGCTCCATCGTTCTCGCCCCATCTCCAAATCCCGCTTCTCAATTCCCAGCCATCCCCACTTCCCGAAACAAAACAAACTATGGATCGTATCTTCAGATGTTGAATTTTCCATTAGTTAATTTAATTCTACTTGCTTATTTGTTATTTGCGTCCCACCCACCCAGGTCCTCTATTATATGATTCTCCCTCATTTTTAAATTGAAAAGCAAAAGCCAACAAGAAGAATAGATTTCACAGTGAAGGAAGCAGGAAAGGAAATGCAGTCTGAGTGTAATGCGCATCGACCAGCAAAGCAACAACAGAGTATGGGGTTCCCGGCACCGCAACGCCAGGAACCTCTAGCTTGCCCACGCTGCGATTCCACTAGTACTAAGTTCTGCTACTACAACAACTACAACCTCTGCCAGCCCCGCTATTTCTGCAAGTCCTGCCGCCGCTATTGGACCCACGGCAGCACCCTCCGCAACGTCCCCGTATGTGGTGGAACTCGCAAGACATCCAACAAGTCTCGTACTAATTCTAATTCTTCTTATTCTCCTGCGACTGCCTGCAGCCCCGTTTTCGGTGTCCCTTATGTTAAACAAACGGAAATGGCGTCTAAGTCTAGCGATCTGAATCTGAAGCACAAGGGGCCTCTTTTGTCACTGAACTCGGAGGCGGGAGTGAATGGGAAGTGGGAATTGAGAAGTGGGATTTGGAGATGGGGCGAGGACGATGATGCCACTCGGTTTTTTGGGAAATTAGGCGTGCACGTGCATGACACGTGCTTCTTTCTATCCATTATTGGACGTCGGCTTCTTTCTATCTATTATTGGAGGTCGGTTTGTATTTTGGGAGTAAAGTACATATTTTAATAGTTCTATAAACTTTTTCTTACATTTTTTAAGTTTTATAGATAAACTGCATATTATAGTTTAAGAGAGTTATTTTGGACTTAGCTCTAAATTTTATGCATTTTATGCCTAAATATACAATAATCATATCTTTTTTATTTATCGTGACAAATTGATTATCTATACATTTTAAAATATAAACATAATTTGATAATTAAAATTTAAGAAATTTGTGATCAAATTTAAAATCATAATCAAAGTTTGAAAAAAAAATTAATGTACTAAGAACATGTTTAAGTATACTTCTTCATAATTTTGGAAGACTCAAAACTGCTTATCCCAATTAAAATTGATCATAGGAGCATTATTAAACATGTTTTTTTTATGTGTATTAAACTTGTTAATATGAACCAATGAAGGTTGGTTTGAGTATAAAGAACTTTGGTCGCTTAAGCAAGTGGTCTCGAGTTAGAGTCCTTTTGGAAGCAGTAAATTTTCTTGGGAGAGGTCTCCGCTTTAGTGCTCAATCGTATCTCAAAAAATTTGTCTTAAGCAAAACTCTAGATATACTCTAAAAAAAAAAAAAAACCTGTTAATATGAATACAGCTGAAATATTATTAAATGTGTATGTACTGAATTCGGACTCATTGGTCACTATCTTATCATTACTTTGCGCCTGCATAGAAAATGATTTAATTCATATTCAAACTCCAAACAAAGGAGAAATTAAAGGAGAAAAAGCAGTTTTGATTTAAAGCAAACACTACTGGTTATGCTTTGTCTTCTCTATGTGTTTCCTTCTTTTCCAATTTTTTATCATTGCGATTCATATGGGCCCAAAATTAAGTAACAAAGCACTTTCCAGTTTGGATTCAATTTTTGCTAATAAACTTTTTTTTAGCTTCAAAAAGTTATCTTAGATCAAAATTTCAGTTTCAATGAAGAATTTGAAAACAACGTATTTTATCCTTTTGAAGCCAAAATTTATAGATTCTCCAAAATAACCATTTTCTTATGCAAATAGTAATTTTGGGGAAAAAACCAAAAAAGGAAAAGGAAAAGAAAAGAGAATATCCCAAACTCAGTAGCCAATAGTGACGCTGCCGAGAGGGAGTAACGGCGGTTTTGGTTAATAATGAGTATCATATTTTTATTTGTTTAGTGCAAGGATACGTATTTGTCTACATCCATGATTTCTATGTCATAAATTGCATATGATTTTCATCATCAAAATGAAAGCAGAAAACTTTCGATAAAATGTCTAAATATATACCAAAAAAAATTAAGGTGCGCGATATATAACATGTAATTTCCCTCTTTTGGGTATATGGACCCATGAACACGCCACACCTCATTTAAGGCAAATAATATGACAATTGGACCACATTACTTAATCCTTATCAATTGTAATTGTGTTTCGATTGAGAAATCATTGTATTAGAGTTAATGGTTTTATTATTTATGTAATGTGTGCATTATGCTATCAACTTTACGTAACAAGCACCAAAATAATTGATATACACTTTATCTGAGACATAATTGATTAGATTTGTGAATTATGATTCTTGTGGATAGAAAGAGATAAGATGATTCCTTTGGTGATGCTAGCAGGAATATCAACCATCGCAAGTACGAGATAAGATGATTCCTTTGGTGATGCTAACAGTAATATCAACCATCTCAAGTGGAGCAAAAATAGTGACCATATGATATGCATGCATCGCAAGTGGCGAGTAAGCCAAATGGCTCTAGATCAAAAAGGGTATCTAATCAGCAATTCAGCTAACATTACAATACAGAGATCCAGATCCTTCTATGCTTAAGGATTTCACTTTCCTTTTGATCTTCATTTCTGACCACTGCTACTTTCTCTTATTAATGCCATTATTTTTGTTAATTTCCAATCTCTAATATCGATGGTGAGGGGTTAAAGGAGGGTGAATATGTAATCCCCTAGATCTTGTCAAACATATGAAACAAAATTGCCAGATAATCAGATATACACAACTTCTGACAAATAGTTTATATACTCGATGTTTATTTTTTTCTTAAAAAATAATGTTAATGGTCAATCTTTGGTTTCTACGTTACTTCCTAATAATTCCAATATTATACTATTTTTCTGTCAATTGATTGTGTGTATGTATCCATTGGTATGATCCAATGGATGAAATGAAGTTTCCCAAAGTAAAATTGGATGAAAGAAGAAAAAGCAGTTCACCAGTCCTCAAATTGAATTGCTTTTTCACTGTCACAAATCACAATCTCTGGCTATTAGTACTCAAAAGTCCACCAAATAAGTCATCCACATATCTTGTAGCAGACCAACTTCTTGGACGGTTTTTACTTTTTATCCGCAAGTTGTGGACTCGTGAGATTGTCTCATTTTTCTCTTAAAAGAAGCTTATATGCTTTGCACTCCCCCAAAGTCTTAATTCATAATGGCAATTGGGTATCACTTCACATTTCTCTGCTTCTCTTTATTTTCTTTCTTGAGTTTTAGCTTCAGTTTCGCCCATATCATACCAAGATTTCCTTCTTCAACCATTCTGACAGAGCAGCTCTCTGGTTCTACTTCTACCCAAAATGGGCTTTACAGAGCAGAGTTCTTCACTCAAACTCTTGACCACTTCAATTATAATCCCCAGAGCTACCAAAGCTTTCAACAAAGATATCTCATCAATAGTACCTACTGGGGTGGTGCCAAAAAGAAAGCTCCAATCTTTGTCTACACGGGGAACGAAGGAGACATTGAATGGTTCGCACAAAACACAGGCTTTCTGTTCGACACAGCACCTTATTTCAAAGCTCTACTAGTTTTCATCGAGGTAATTTTGCTTCATTTGACAACACGTACATCTCTTTCTTGAATTTAGTATATTGATATCTACCTCCATAATTGCCCAAAAGACCATTTCAATGAAACTCTGCCAATTTGGTCAACCAAGCAGAGCTAGTGATACCAACATTGAAGTTGGAAGATATATAGTATAGTGGTTTTGACATGTTGCTCTGCAGCATAGATTCTACGGAAAATCAATGCCATTTGGGGGCAATAAAGAGGATGCAACTAGCAATAGTAGCACACTTGGGTATCTGAGCTCAACACAGGCATTGGCTGATTATGCCACTCTCATCACCGATCTGAAGAACAATTTGACAGCAACTGAATCCCCTGTTGTGGTGTTTGGAGGATCCTATGGAGGAAGTATAATATTATTATCAAAGTCTTAGTTTCTATTCCTTTAAATTTACCTCTTTTTCCAACTGCAAATTATGTAGAGAATGATGAAATTAGTTGAATGGGTTGCGCAGTGCTAGCAGCTTGGTTCAGGCTCAAGTATCCACATGTTGCCATTGGAGCCTTAGCATCCTCTGCTCCAATCCTCCATTTTCTGGATTTGGTTTCACCCTATACCTTCACCAACATCGTCACTCAAGACTACAGGGTATCTCATCTCTCTGCAACCATTTTTATTCCCTCTCTTTATTGTCCACTAACATTTATGTCTCATTTTTAGTTTGTTATTTTACAGTACATAATTAATATGCACATTACTGGAGCTGATGCTGATTGAAAAAATTACAATTTTTTTTTTTCGTGTTTTCTTTTTAGAGCGAGAGTGAGAATTGTTACAAAGTGATAAAAGGGTCCTGGAAACAAATACAAGACACGGCTGCCAAACCCGGAGGAACAGAACTGCTACGGAAATCCTTCAGAATTTGCAAGTGAGAGCGTGAATCATGATATGCAAATAATCGTGCCTAATTATTTTTTAATTAATTAAATAATTAATGCAAGTTGATTATTATTATTATTTAATTCTGGCCTTCCAACAGGAATTTTATTAGCACAGATGCTGTGAAAGGTTGGCTTAGTACTGCTCTTATTTATACAGCCATGACAGATTATCCAACACCTTCCAATTTCCTAAATCCTTTACCAGCTTATCCAGTAAGAAAGGTAATAATTGTTGCCCAATCTACTTCCCCCTTACAACGGATGAGATGGAGCTAGAGATTTAAGTAATGCTAATATTTATTTATATTATTAATATCTCCTACTTTACAAGATTTGGATTTCAATGTGCATCTATTAATTATCCTTATATTCATCTGAATTTAATACAACTCGCTATTTATTAAAACTTTTATTTTATAATTAAAATCTCACACATCACCTCGGGAGTCATATTTGTGTGTAAAAACATATTTGTATATAGATTTTTCACCTTGAATTGTGGGCGGTCCAGATGTGCGAAGCGATTGACAACTTGGCCGGTGAAAACGACACGCTTGTCAAGGTGTATGCTGCAGCTAACATCTATCACAATTCAAGTGGGAGTGCCACGTGTTTCAATCTGGACGATAATTCGGATCCTCACGGCCTTGGAGGATGGCAGTGGCAGGTAATATTCCTGCTTTCTGTTTTTACTTTTTACTCCCTACATGAATTATGAATTCGCCGTTACACTTCTAGCTTTTTAGGAAAATGCTTGCTAATTTGCAATCATGATTTTGGGCTAACTTTATAAATACCGCCATTTTTCACTTTTTGTTTCCTCACAATATAACGTTATTCAAATTTAAGATATTATTGTGCTTTATTTATAAAACCTTTTTTTTTATAGATAGACGAATTTTTTTTAATTTCTTAAAATCATCATTCTTAAAAATAAAAATCTATTTGTGAAACGCTTCCTAAGAATTTATTGCTTTGAGCCTTTGACTTCAAAGCAAAATAATGGTAACAAAGATAGGAATCTATGACATAATTATATAGGAGTATGAGATATGTGATGCAATGGCAATCCACTAATAGAGGAACATTTTACTTGGGTTCCAATTATAAAGTACATCACCAAATGGAGCATGTGATAGAATCCAAGAAAGCGCATGCATGTGCCTCTTGGTTTAAAAACTTGCTAATTATCATTGTTCATTTGGAGCCCTATAAAGTATTTCTACAATCCAACACAAATTGGTTGCATCACAAAGACTAATCATCACCTGCACCCTTTGTCTGGTCCCACTCTGTTGCTTTAGATTCCAGCATAACATGATCAATGCCTGATAGAGAATGGCTTTACGCAATTTGAAACCAAATGATGACACTATCTTCTTCTTACGAAGAAATCAAAATCATAACACTTTAGTTTTTCAATTTCACACAAGACTTCTATGCTTCAATTTTTTATGATATATTAGTTATAAGAGAAAATTATTATTTGATTTTAAAAGTTATAAAAAAAATTATTTAGTTTTAAATAAAATAGTTTTTTTAATTTCGTTAATCCTATATCATATAAAATATTTAAAATATCTTTTGATATTATTAGATTATTTCGTTTATTTTAAACATGATAACCATATACATAAATATAATAATCATATAGTATTAAAGAATAATTATATAACACACAAAAATAACTACATACGTTAATAAAATAATCACATAATACTAGAGATACTTTGAATATTTTACAAAGTATGAGAGAAACCAAATTAAAATATTTGAAATTAAATAATATTTTTTAAAAATTTTTAGAATCAAACAATAATTTTCTCTAATTATAATTCATGCCTTACAGGTTGTACGGATTTAAATTGAGAACATGGGTTCCACAGGCTTCCTCTGAATTTTTTACTGTTATTTTCATCTTTTTTTTTTCCTGAATTAAAAAAAAAAAAAAGATCATATATTGTGTTTGATCCAATTATCAACAGATTACATAGAAGATTATAAAAATAAAACAGAAGATTACATACAAATTCAACTATAATGTATATACAACAAAATTATAGAAGCGGAAGGAATAAGAACAATAACGAAAAGAAGTGTTGGAATTTTACAAATGGGTCCAGAATCCAATGGTGAAGGAAGGTCCCTGATGGTGGATTCCTGTGCAGGCATGTACAGAGATGGTAATGCCTACAGGTGGGAGCAATGAAGAGAGCATATTCGAAGCTAGCAAGTGGGAGTACAAAAATAGAGTCTCTTACTGCAAAGAGACCTATGACGTTGAGCCCAGACCCTTTTGGATTATAACCGAGTTTGGTGGTCATGTGGGTAATTCATATTATTTATAACTTTGCAAATTGCATGCCACCAACACTATGTCTTCAATATAATTAAATGGTGATCGGTTGTGTTTATGGCAGAGCATTGAGACAGTGTTGAAAAGGTTTGGGAGTAACATTATCTTCTTTAATGGTTTAAGAGACCCTTGGAGTGGAGGAGGGTACGGTTTCTTTCTTTTTCTTTTTCTTTTTTCCCTATTATTATGACTTGTATGAGCTACCTAACTAGGATTTGGTTACAGGGTGTTGAAGAATATATCAGAGACAATAATTGCTATAGTTGCAAAGGAAGGTTAGTGTCTATGTGGACCAAAACATAAAGAAACAGGTTTTTCCCTCTTTCTCTGTGCTTTCCTGTGTTCTTTGATTGATATGGGTGTGGTTTTATGAGCATGCAGGAGCTCATCATGTAGACTTAAGGTTCTCAAGTGAAGAAGATCCAGAGTGGCTAAAACATGTAAGGAAACAAGAAGTAGACATCATTTCAAGGTGGATCTCACAATATTATCAAGAACTCATCACCCAATAACCAAACTGCTCTCATTATTTGGTTTTGGAGGCACCAATTTACGCCTTTCTCAATTTCCTTGGGAGGAAGAAGAAACAGAATGCTTGTTTACCCATGTAGACTTCGTGTGATTTCTGAAATAGATAGAATAAATGTGCATAAACGTTAAGCATGTATGTTAATTAGTAGCGTACGCCTATTTCACCCACACAGTATACTCTTTTTTTTGCATTCTACCATTTATTTAAACGCTGCTATAACTAGTGCGTGGATAAAAACTATACAAAATGACCTCATATATAAGTCTAGTTACTGAGCAATGTGCCTGCGCCACACCTATTAAATTCTGATTCACAACAAGGTTGTCTCAAGGAAGAAGCATCAAGTAAAATTAGGTATCGAAGCTGTCTATTGGAAAAGTCAAATTATGGTGGTAATAGGTTTGGGCTTATAAACATGACAAAGGTTACCCAATCTACCGAGAAATACAAATATTATAAATTTGGGCCGATTTTGGGCCTATTTTTCTTTTAAATTGGGCGTATGTTTGGGCTTTTGACCCATTTTAATGCTTGTGCCATGAGATTAATTTAAAAAAAAAAAATAAGCGGAATTCGCGGTTCACCCCACCAAAAGGAGCATTGGATTCGTGCGAAGCAATTCTTTTCATCATAAGCAACATATTACAAGGAAAAAAAAAGTTTACCCTATTATTATTAACCTTTTTTTGGTTCAGATTATTTTTTGCGTAGAAAAAAAAAACATTTTGAGCGCATTTTACTATAGTATACTCAACATTACATTTTTATACATTTATATATTCCCCTAAGCGGAATGCCAATATCCCAAAATCATACCTTTATAATTTGATCAAAGAAAATATTATTTTGTCTATAAATTGATGATTATTCAATAATATCAAGTTAAAATAAATATCAATTTCTGTTAAAGTGTCTATTACCATATTATCTTTAAGGTTTGTTTGAGAGTTAAAATTATGAGAAAATGAGAAAAATAAATAAATAAATATGTCTATTCCTTTGTTTGGAAGTTTAAGATTAAAAAATAGAATAAAATCAATGGATAACTTCAAATCCTCACATTTTTTTTTTGAATTCACTTTTATGTTCCACAAATTTATGAGATTTGGAGAGGAAAAATGAGTAGTTTATTATTATACATCTATTTATTTTTTTTTAAAAAAAATTCAAATATTATTTAAATAACATTATTAAATATATTTACTTTATAAATAAATGATAAATTTATAAANTTAAAATACTTATTTTAAATTACTTTGTTTGTATATTTTTTTAAAATATTTCTGAAATTCTAGTGTATTTTTATAGAGTATTTTAAAATCTTAATATGATGTATTTCAAATTCACTTAAAATAGTGTGAATTTGAAATTCCTTTTTTTTTTTTCCACTAAGCCCCGATACCCCTCCCCCTCCCTCGACCCACCAAAACTCCTTGCTCTCGGCACTGTGCTTGTGCACAGCCATCAGCCAACTTCACCGCCGCTGCTTGCCAGCACTGCCGCCATCAACGCCTCCACCTGCAGTACCGCCAGCGCCAACACCACCACCCATAGCACCTCCTCTCACTTTCTGCTCTTCACAACCTTCTACCGTTGCCACTTCAAGTATCGAAGGTCAGGTAGAGTTCTTATCCCCTACCACCTATATTCTGATTAGATCATTGTGGGTATTTTTAGAGATTGAAATTGAGTTGGGTATTTCACTTTATAGCTTATGCTTTTGGGTTGGATATTTGTACATTCTTGTTTCATATTAGGATTTGGGAATTCTAGTATTTCCGTTCTTTTTTCTTTACTAAATGTTAGGGTTGGAATCCTAATTTGAGTTTAAGAGCTCTTCTACTTGTTGTACATGGATTTGATCCAGAAGCTCTTCTTTTTCCTTACATCGTCAGCTGCTCTTGAATGTCGGTTCCTTTCTTTTTTCTGGGTAAGTTGTGTTTTTTTTATTCTATGCTTTATGGTTTATATCCGATCCTGTTTTCAAGTTCGTTTTCTGAAACACACATCGCAGGTCATTTATTTATTTGCCAATGATCTGTTAAATATTCTATCTTTCTAAATATTTCTGGGTTTGTTGCATTACTTTGTAAAATTTGGTGTTTTTCTTTCAATGTTTGAAACCCTTCGTGTTTTAACCCTGATTTTGTGTTGTCCTGTTTGGTGCTGAAAATGTTCTATTGAAAGTTTTGTTGTTATTGGCTCATCTTAAGCATATGCTTATTAATTGTGCGTGTATGAAGGGGGAGAGTCAATTAAATGAATCAATACTGATATATGATAGGATCNATCACTATTTAAAAAAATAGTTTAATTTAAATTATACTATGCACAAATAGTCAAATATTAAATAAAATACAAATTGATAAGCGTGCAAATAATTTTTTTTAAAAGGGCTTTTCACTTTAGATACTATAGCTTTTTATGACAATATACAACTGGGAGCCAAAAAAAATGGTATTGCATTGTTTTCACATCATCAATCCTTACAAAAAAAAAAAAAAAGGATCACCTTAAATTCAAAGTATAGATGAATTTAATTATAAATCAATATTACGAATGATGAGATATTGTGAGTACCGTAGATATAAGTTTAATATTAGTCAACAAACTAAAGAGATTATTTGCTCTTTTATTTTTTTTTTCTCTTTTTTTTAATCTATAGATTATTTGCTCTTTTTACACTGATTTACTAGTCCAAGTGCACTTTTTCCCTTCATCTTTTAATTTGAGTATTTTTTTTTTCGTAGTCTAATTAAATTGTTTGCAATGTCCCTAATTCCCTATGTAACATTGTTACCATTTAAATTTGAAGTTAACTCTAATAATACTATTCAAAATAATTTACAGGCTAATATTTCACTCATGTCCTATTATGATATTTTGCAAGAGAAATATTTGTGATATTTATTAGGTTTTATTGCACGTTAACATGTAAGAATTTGATAAAATATGTAATGAATAAGGACATTATGATATTTGATTAATTTTTTTTTTCATTGAAGATTACATAATAAGTGTAGCATATTCTCTTTTAGAAACTCATCCCACTCACTTGCAATAAAATTTGGACCCGTTATCTCTATTATGAAATATCAAGTGCTCAACTATTTAGGTGTCCTCTTTAAAATAATTAAATTATTTTTAATATCTATGAGTTTGCTAATCCAATTTAATCTAATTGTTCCTGTATTTTAAGAACTTTAGTATATTATTTGAACTATTCAAGATCATGATGGCCAAAAAAAAAAAAAAACAACTATTGAACATTATGGATTGCATAATATAATATTTAATTTATGGTATCATGTGTTTAATTTAGGTGTATGATTCATTGTATATAAGCGGTGAAAATGTGTCCTTTTTATGGTGTCTCTTTCTTGATATTATTTTATTTTGTGTATTTAACATCACACATGCTTATCTTAATCAACGTTTTAAGCTTATCCTTTCTTGATGTTCATCGTAAGACATTGCTTCGCATGGACTTTATCACATTATTAACAGTTTTAATTCTCATAAACCATACAATTAGTAAGACCTGCATTCTTGTTGCATAAATAAACGCTTATAACTGTAAGGGATTGTCAAACATCTATGCATTAAAAAAACAAAGATAAAACAAGACAGGGTCAGGTTATCTACAAGAGCTTCACGTTTCCGAGTTTTCTAGATGACATTGATGTCCTATTTGTTTTTCTTTTGGTACATATATTCATCGGTGTCCTATAAGACCATTACGCATGCACTACCATTCCTTTAAAGGACAAGTCAATGTTGATGTTTTCAGTTACTACTTGCAACCGAGGAAGTGTTCATCTCTCTCTCTCTCTCTCTAAACGTTTGGGGCCCAATGGACCATCCTATGTGTTGGTCCCACATCTAGATCCATCCCACTACCATACTAGAGAGCTAGAGCCATCACGTGCCACGTGCCATTTTACCCGATTGCATCACCTTTCTCTGCAACCCTTTTGTTGCCCTGTTTCACATTTAGCTGGATGAGAAAGGCATGCACCAACAGCAACACATAGTTGACAAATGGGTAAAAAAGAGGAGCAAGGGTTTGGGCCTCTGATCTGGTGGGCCCACTTTCCCAAAACAAAATATTGATCTTGTGGGCCCCTTTCTACCTAGTAGTAGTAGAGCCCCACCCCGCATGCCTTCAATTTAATTCAGTGAACCATTTCGAGCCAGGCCAGGCAGACGGCCAGAAAAGGAGGAGACGTGGCCTCTTCTATATTGTTTCGGCTCCCACAGTATTTTTCAGTTTCACTGGGTGGCCCGCTTTATTATATTAGCTTACTATTTTTTTTTTTATTTGAATTTCAAATAATAAAAAAATTGGAAAACTTTATTTAATTCCCACGAACTGGTTTCTGTGGCTTGTGATCATTGACGAGTTTGCCTTGGGAAATTGTGATTTGGTTGTTATATTTAATTCATTAATTTATATGAAATATATATACATGTTGGTTTGCTATGGCAGCTAGGTATAGGCTGTTAGTCTATGCTTGCACTTTGCATTTAGATCAGTGACTACATCATGCCAGATATTCGGTTGTTTGGATTATAGTATAAAGGAGTAGCCTAACTTAAGGAGAAAAATATTGTGAGCTTAGATCTGATGCTGTTTGGTTCTTAATATTTTAAATTTGTAGGGCTGAAGAAAAGATTGGTTTTTTTTCTTGGAAGAAATAATTTCTTGTCTGTCTCTGGTGTGTTTGATATTTTGGCTGAGGTCTTAAACCATAGCGAATATTTAAGTTCAAGTTGAAAGAATTCTGTGAAACTTTTCATATATATTCCTCACACATTTGTTTTTTCGTTCTTTAAGATGATTATCATTTTTTTATGTGAGGAATAATTATCATTAATATTAAGAAATATAAAATTTTTAAATGTGGAAAAATTATATTTTAAAACGGTTACGAAATAATTAAAATTGTTTTCCTTTTTTTGGGGGTAGAATTGGCATTGAGAAATTGTGACATAATTGGAAGCTCTCTTCTTTTTGAGTATCAAATCAAATGACTAAATGGTGTTATTACATTACAGCATCCCCCAAAAAGAGAAGAGGGAGTGTGGAGGTGGAGGATGCCGAATTGCCGACAGTTAAAATATAGCACGAAACACTAATAGCAAGTAAATGTTAGACGTGCATGCCTATAATTTAATAATGTTAATTCATGGTTAATGATCTTTCCGATAATCCATGAGAATGGATAAACAGCAAGGTAGGCCACTCATTAGCACAGATAGATCAACTAAATATTCCATAATGAAACGCATTCTGAAAAACCCATTATATTCCTTGGTTCAAAATTCTTAATTATGGGTAATTATCAACCTCTGGAATCATCTAATAATGCCACTTGTCGTGCTCAATTACATTCTAGCCTTATATTTTCATTATGATTCTTTCTTCTAACAATTAAAGTTGAAAATCTTTTGGTCAAATTACTGTGGTCTATTGGTGAGTACAATAATCATGCATCCCCCACCCCATCCCAACCCACTCCACTTTCCTCTCATCTAATAGATCAAATTCTACATAGTAAAACCCAAATATCCTGGAACTAATCATGTGGATAAGATTAGTCATTAATGTCCAAAGACAAGGAAAAGGTTAGTACTATATATACCATTGAATTTGAGTCCATACCTATTTTAAATTAATAACGAAAAGTCTAATATATCGGCTACTTTACATTTTGTGCACTATTATCAAAGTTAATGGTCCATATACAGAGACAAGTAATGTTCAAGTATAGACTATGGACTTGGGTCCCCACTTTAATTAAGAGTCTTGAGGGAACAAATATAGAATAGTTTGAATTGCATGATGCAAACTTTATTGAATTCTTGGCATAACTTTCCTATTTTGATTTGGTTGGGTTTGGGTTCTAGTGTTGTACCTTTCAACCAGCTTTTCCGATTTATGGTCACGTTTTATTTATTGATTCATCAGGCTTCCTTGTTTTTCTTTTCAACTTAATAAGGGCCACATGCAAACATATTATCTTATATATTAATCACTTCTAAGTGAGATAGTCCTTAACTAATTGGCCCACCAAACCCATTTACCTATATTAATTATTGACTTTACTCCTTCCATATTAATATACATTTTATTTTAAAATAATAAAATTTATTTTCTTACAAAAACATAAATAATAAGAGGGTACTATATAGTAGATACATAGTGATAAGAAGATATTATATATGACATTGTGATACAAAAATATCTCACATATACCTATATGAATATACCGGCACCAAATGCAAGTTGGAATTTTGGCTAATTTGGAATTCAAAAAGCATAGGGTGCATGAATAGTGAGAGAGCAGTAGTTAAATGGACTGGTCAAGAGTAAACTGAATGTTAAGTTGTTAACAGGTGTGCTAACTAGGCTATAAATTAAGTACAAGATGGGCTTTTTGGTGTATTATTGAGTTGTTTAATAGACTTGTTGTACGATAAACGCATGCAGGTGCAGGAAGCGTATCAAACATGTTAAGATTGCGTACATCGCTCTTGGCCTTTTTGTCACAAGTTGTTTGGAATATATTAGTGTTACAATGAATGAACTATTACAATCTGGAACAGTCTCTCTGATCTCGCAAAGAACACAGCTTGTATGAGACAAAATATTTAGTTAAACCAATCATAACACTTCTCACAAAACCAAGCTCGCTGGCTTTGTTCATTGAAACAAATAAAGAAAAGAGACATTATAGACGTATTTATCTCCCCTTATAATTTATTGCTAAAAGAAAGACATGGACTTTATTTGGTCATCTCAAGCTCGCTCACTCACAGTCACAGCCACAGGGATAGATCTTACAAAACCCAGATGGAGTGGGGATTTTACTTGGGGAATGAGGAACACCCAGAAATGGAAATAAATTTTTTGATTCTGTCACTATGTGTATTACCTTCTTTCCCTTTACCGTCCCTACTTTCCTTAAATATCTCATGGGCTTGTCTTGTTCTGCATTTCCCCTGAAATAAATTATGAGATTTTTCCTTGTAAAATTACATGGCAGATTCCCTCACCCAGCCTGGGTTTTCCTTCATGGTCAAGGATTCCTGCACTTGGCCAAGCAACATCTTTCAGCAAGCAATACAAAATGTCAGGTTTGGGCATTTACATGTAAGATAGTCTCGTCATTTGCAGAGCTTGAAGAATTGGGGAGTTTTTGGTACTTGTATTAATTGCACTCCATGTGTTTGTTGCTTTGTTTCTATGCATGATATACAATGGTTGACAACTTGATATTTGATTTAGACCGTTGGATGAAGAAAAAATGTTGATGATGATGGAGAGAGCATATACCTGGAGTAAGATGACACAACGAAAGTTGTTTGTATTAGAGGTTGAAAAAAATAACAAAAAAGCACAACAACCTCTATAATTATGGGTGTGTCTCCAACATGTACTTAAACTAAAACAAACCAGTTCAACCTTTTGTAGGGCAGAAAAGGGTGTCTGAATCTACCTGGAAATTGAGGTGGGTTTTGTCTCTAAGTCATAGAAAAGACACAATCTAACTAAAAAAATAAAACCAATAAAAGGGTATAGAATGGAATACAACTATAAATAAAATGGATGGGCAGAGCCGTAGAGACACAAAGCCAAAAGACCAGATAAGTAAACAGAGAGAGAAAGAGAAACTGTGTGTGCTTGTGATATTAATGCGTGTGAGAGATATTGAAGTGTGAGGAGGGGATTCAAACACGACTGCAGAGAAGGGGTATGAGTCTTCTCCAATTGGACAAATCTTATCTCATCTCTCTGTTTATTGGAAAGGGAAGGCATCTGTGGATATTTTAATTTTAATTTTTTAAAGTATTTTTCATTTTTCTCCTATAGATAACACTTTAAATGGGTTTTTCGCTCCTTTCCTTCAAAACTAGGAATGGCCAAACACCAATAATGCTGTCATGCACGTGACATAAATACTATTCTCTCATCCTGAAGATAATGCATATAATTGGAGAGACCTGAATATAGACCTTATACACTATCATACAAAGAGAGTAGGACCACCACCTCTCTGCTCTGTTTCTAAATTGCCCACTGAATTTAATTTTCTCAAAAAATATCGGTGACCGCCGTAGCTCTGCCGTTTATATAAAAAAAAAGATAGAGAGAAATTAAAGTGATTGGAAAATAGGAGACATGTTCTGTTTCTACTTTCTACAAATTTATACCCATTAATTACCATTTAAAAAGTGATGAAATTGAGGCAAATGAAAAAGATTAAAAAAAGGGAATAAATCTAGGTGCTGCTCCATGAATGGACCAAAATGGTGTTTGTATAGGTAGGCCGGCCGTGGGGTGGAAATGAAGTAGATGATCATTTTTTTTTGTCATGAAGCAGATGATGATGATTATTGATTACTTACTTACTTACTTACTAACTACTAGTTAGTCTGACTGAGGGTGAAGGGGGAGAGAGGGACCCACCACTTGATTTGTTTGCCAATTTAGTAACATGGGATGTCCCTAATTACACGAAAGTATTCACCTCTAGAATCTCAAGATTCATAAAACATACACGTTCGGCCCAATTCAGTAATAAATTCATTTTTATAATCTCTCTGTCTCACGTAAAACTCATATAAATGTACAATTTTCGCTAACTCAATCAAATTATTATTTTATTTATTAGACAGGAAAGCAAACTCAAAGAGAAAGCAACAATAGTACTAGTAGCATGGAATTTACACAGAAATTAATGTTTTTTTATTTTATTTAATTTCATATCACACATAACCTTAAAGTACTCGTACTTCAATTTCCCTCACTATAACTCTCCCTCGCTATCTCTCTCATTCTCATATCTTTGCTACCTCCTTCCTTCAAATAGTTCCCACATCAAACCCATAATCATCACGCCTTCTTGCAAGCCCCTTCCCTCTCTCTCTCTCTCTCACTTTCTCCCAAAATTTCCCCCACAGTTTCTGTGCCTCACAAAATCAGCAACCCGAATTCTCTTAGAGTGAGAGTGAGAGGGAATTGATCAGAAAATGTCCATAAACCATTTCTCTTTGGACATTCCAGAGACGACACCGTGGTGGACTCAGCAACAGCACCAAACCTTACCCTTACCCTTGCCCACCCTAATGGAACCATTCCAAAACCAAAACCCATCCACTTCTGGACCACCCATTCACCCTTCTTCTTGGTCCTCTCAACTCTACCACCATCACCACCACCAACAACAAACCAGCTCCACCTGGCTCAATTCTCACTCTCCTAATTCCATTTCCATGTACCCCACCAATACACACAACAATAACAACAACATCTCCTCCTCCTCCTCTTCCCGTTTCAACCTAAATCAAGACGAAGACGACGATGAAGATGACGACAACGTAGTACAAGCAGTTGCCGTTAACGTTGATGACCAACCCAGCCCCCAAGACGAACAAGATCACCTTGAAAACGAAAAGGAACCCATGTTTGAGAAGCCATTGACGCCCAGCGACGTTGGCAAGTTGAACCGCCTCGTCATCCCCAAACAGCACGCCGAGAAGTACTTCCCACTCGGCGCTGCCGGTGACTCAGGCGAGAGCAGGGGGTTACTACTGAGTTTCGAGGACGAGTCCGGCAAGTGCTGGCGATTCCGCTATTCCTATTGGAACAGTAGCCAGAGCTATGTGTTAACTAAAGGCTGGAGCCGTTACGTGAAGGAGAAGCGTCTAGATGCCGGCGACATCGTTTTGTTCGAGCGCCACCGCGTCGATTCCCAACGACTTTTTATCAATTGGAGGCGCCGCCAGCAAAGTGCTACTGCGCCGGCGCACGTTAGCCGAGCGGCGAGCGGGGATAGCAACAATGGCGTGGGCTTGGGCGTGGGTGTGGGTGTGGGGTGGACCAGAGCCTTCTATTCTGCGCATCCTTATCCTACGCATCACCCCTTGCCATACCAACCTGACTGTCTTCATGCAGGTCTTTCTCTCTCTCTCTATCTATATCTATACTTTCGTCACATTCTATTAACCCTATCTCTTCCTCCTTCCTTCCCTTCAACTATGCATACTACCTATTTTGTCTTTTTATTTTCGGCTATAAATCATGAAAAATATTAAATAATCATCTCAAGAAAAACCAAGTCAATAAAATAATTATACTCTCATGGAAGTGCGTGAAGAGTACCTTCCAATTAATTGGGAGAAATGTGAGAATGAGTTGAGTTCCTCTGATCAGATTGCCCCAACAATTAATCTGGTCTCTGTCCTGCACGCCGTGAAGCGTACGCGCCATTTTCGTTGGGGACAAAAAAAAAATGCCGGTTAAGTAAACAAACAAACAAAGCAAGCAAGCGATGCTACTGCTAAGTGCTAAGTGCTAAGTGGTAGCTAGCATTGCATAGCATATAAGCTGTTTGTTTCCTTCCTACTTCCTTCATTTTACTACATTTCATTAATTTTATCTTTTAGTTTGAAAAATAATTGAAATAGAAAAGCATCTTTATATTTGTAATGTTACACTTACAGGTAGAGGGTCCCAAAGCCAAGTTGAGTGCCAAACGACACCGGTGGGAAACAGCTCTAGGGTTCTGAGGCTGTTCGGGGTGAACATGGAATGCCAGCAACCCGATGAATCCGTAACCGGATCCTCAAGACCCGAATGTTCGTACATGTCATCAATCCAGGGTACACCTACCCACCATTTCTACCATCATCGAGCTTCTTATTCCCCCAACCCTCACACTCACATGGTACGTCAACTACCATTTTGNCTAGGGTTCTGAGGCTGTTCGGGGTGAACATGGAATGCCAGCAACCCGATGAATCTGTAACCGGATCCTCAAGACCCGAATGTTCGTACATGTCATCAATCCAGGGTACACCTACCCACCATTTCTACCATCATCGAGCTTCTTATTCCCCCAACCCTCACACTCACATGGTACGTCAACTACCATTTTGCTAGATATACTAATACCCCCACTAGGATTCTCTCTCTCTCTCTCTCTCTATCTCCCCTCCCCTTTTTTTTTTTTCTTCAGGTGTAAGATATCCACGTTAATTATATTTGGCATTAATGCAACTAATCATGTCATTAACATTAAAGAAATCGTTATTAAAATATATTTTAGGTTCATGTTGAAGATTACATAGTATCTTTCTTTGTCTAAATTATGGAGAGGAGAGGCATAATTAACTTGATTATTTTTTTTTAAATATTTTTGTGGGATTTTGTTGTTCCCTTCAAATCAGGCATACCAGAAGGGACATGTTCCCAATGCACTTAGTTTGCCTCTTCGTATTAAGGAAGGCAAAGGGATGTATAATAGTTATTAATTTAAATAAATTAGTATTATAAATAATTGAGTAGACTTAACGGAGGTCGTAAAATTTGTATTAGAACTTTGAGAATCTGCACTTAATTTGAGTCATGTGAGGTTTTGATCACTTGTGTCTAAATTACATTGATTCCACTCCATACTGAAATAAAAGAAAACTTTTGTTTGATTCATTATATTTGGATCTGAAAACTATTGGTTTCCTTTTACCCCGACAGAGTTAGCTTCATTCTCTTTATTTAAACACCGTTTTTCTTTTTCTTGTTTTTTAATGATCACCATCGCTGAATGCAAGTTCATTTTCCCCACAGATAAACTTGTTTTTAACCTAGGATTTAGTCTAATCTCAGTCCTTTTTCGGCCACTTTGCATCTCTGATCATATGCCAAGTGAGCGACACGTAATGTCGTTTATGTTAGTGGGGCTTAAAACCCTAGTAATTAATTTGTAAACATCATCATTAAACGTAATTATTACCATCGTGGAATGTTTATCTTTTCCAACATACAGTTGAAGTCAATCTGAAATATTCTGAAGCAACTAGGTTAGGCTTCTTTCCACTGTGGAAAGTTAGTCTCTAAGCATTAAAGTAAAAAATTACTGACTAAACCAGGTGTCATGGACTCATAGGATTGAAAACTATTGATCAAACGAGCTATTCTCCTGATTTGTTTTGTCCTTTTATTTTTCTTTTCATCTTTTTTTATAGTGAATCAATGAATCATCCCTTGTCAAGTTAACTTGTCTGCTTTATATCCTCTTAAAAAATGTGATATAATTTAGTGCATCATATATGTTTCTGAGTTTCAAACTCTTTACGTAGATACAACAAACGACGTTCAATAATGCATGATGAGCATAGAACTTGAAAGGAAGATGATAATAAATGTGGAGGAAATAATTATTGATTATTTTATTTTATTTTGTTGTGTTTGTGAGATAAGGAGGAAGTAATTAATAGAATGTATGGATGTGTGATTGCAACAGGACGTCAACCAGATGAGAAATCGCCGAGGATAAAGATATATGGATGTGACATCCTTGAATTGACCCATTTAACCCACTTGTCAGGTCCTCCCTCAACCCCTGCCTAAAAGGGAAAACCAAATAAAGGGGAGAGAGAGAGAGAGAGAGAGAGAGAGAGAATGTGAAAGAAAAAGATAGTGAAAAAAAATATCCCTGATTTTCATACCAACTTTGAAACCAAAGGAGGAGTAGTAGTAAGTCACCAAGTTAAGGAAGGTGAGTAGTGGGGTAAAAGAGACTGGAGACAGAGAGTAAGGTATGGGGAGGTAGGGCCCATAGAGGGAGGGAGATGACGTCAGGCAATGGCTAAGGAGAATTTGGGTCATTGAAAATCAAGAAATGAGGTATCTATTTGGCACTGTTGGGATTCTGCCTGAAGATTTTTCGTGAGGCTTCATCATATTATGGGATTGGGAGGGTATGGTATATTGGTATGGTGCAAGTGTAATGGTGTGCTGTGTTGGCCATGGTGGGTGGGTGGGTGGGTGGACTAGACTCACCCCCTCCCTATTCGTACTAAAGCCCACTCCTCTCTGTGTTCTTTCATCTAATATATGTAGTAGCTAGTAGTAGAAACTAGATAGTAGTAGAAGAGGCCGTAGCTAATATATTTTCCCTGTGCTGCTTCAGCAATTTGAATATTAATTCCAACTTAGAAAGCTGACAAGATCCCATCAACTTTTAAATGGAGCAATTTTGTGAAACGTTATCCTTGTATTTCACATGTGATAATGACAATTGTGTATCTGCTTATCTTCACTTGTCATCAGCATTTAAACATGGGGATGAAAACCAACTAGATTGAAAGCTCAAGAAATTTAATATAATCACGTCAACTGGTCATGGTCCCCCACTCCTATGTGTCCTCATCTCTAATTTTGACGTTTTTTTTTTTTTTTTTTTTTTTTTTTTTTTTTTTTNTTTTTTCTTTAAACTATAAACAAGAAGCTCAAGGAAAGAAAAGGAGGAAGAATTTTCTCCCATAAACGCAAATGAAAGGAGAAACAACACCATGAAAACAGAAAAACCTTGTATCCAACTAACAAAGTCATGCGAGGGCGATAACTGGCAGAAACAACCCAGCACTGATTCACTCTGGCTTTTGAGGCAACTTAGCAACCTTAGTTTTGGCCGAACACGGTGGTAAAAGACTTGTGGACCACTTTAATTTGTAGGGTCTCAACCATTCAAGCTCGGTTAGTATTTACTCACGAGGTGCCTCTTTTTATTTTCTATCATACATATAATTTTTTTAAAAATAAAAACAATGATTCCTCTCTTTCTCTCTTGAATGATAATAGTTACACATTTAAATCAAAGATGAATCGATTATGTGTATAACTGTTACGCATCATTACCTTAAACGCACAAGTGTATCTGAATGAACTTTATTAACTCAAATGCAAGTAACTGCCGTAGGTATAGGTGTGAAAATAGAATGACTGTTCTCTCTTTCATTCCAGCAGTAGAGGGCTATGGGGTAATGTTTTAAGGAGATAAAAATTCCAAAGTTGGGGTACAACACTTGAGGCTTTTATTAGATGAACACGAACATGGACACTTTCGAAGACGGAAGCTTTAGCTGTCGTACAAAGAAATTCCTTGAATAAACGACAAGTTAGGGCTGCAGAAATCAGGATGTGACTCGTCAATGAAAGTGCTTTTGATCAATGATTCATCGCACTGAATTACCAAAAATCCAACCAGTACAAGTACTCCCCCTTCCCCACCCACAGAAGAAAAAGAAAAAAGAATAATGCAATCTAATTTTTGAGGACCAAGAAGAAGAACTTGCACTAATCACTGTGCTTAAATAGTGGGCTTCTAAACTTTGAGCTTCTATCCACGTATACAACTTTGAAACAAATTATGCAAATGAATCCACAAAAGACAGGAGTGGAGAATACCTTTATGAGTAATCAAATACTGTGTCATGTGATTGTCAGGGCCCATATAGATCTAAACAAGAGGCCCATTGACCTATGCTCGAGAAGGCGTCCTCCAATCTTCAGTGGCTCACTCCCTGCAGCTGCAAGTGGGAGGGTCCCCAGATATGCGGTGTTTATCATTGTTCATTGGCCTGGAGATAACGGCCAACAAAAAGAAAATGAAGAGAGATGGATCTGGCCTGCACGAGTAAGCAATTATGTATGACTAAGACAGTAGACAGTGCTGACATAAAAAGGGTAGAATAGGAGAAAAAACCATGTGACTACTTCCCACATTCCACTCACTTTTCCTTCACCAAACATTCTTGACATAATATCATAGCCTTAGTTAAAAAATCAAATCTTTTTATCTACACTTTTTTAATTAAATTGAAATTTCAACACAAAATATAAGTGAACATATACTTTATCTACGCTTCAAGTCCAAAACAGCTTTCACGTACGAAGACATATTAGATATAAAACCATCTTCACCTAATAGCTTAAGCTTTTTGGTTAAATTGATTCGTGACATAATATCAGAGCCTTTTTGATCAAATAGTCAAGAGATTAAATCTTTTTGCTCTCACTTTCTCAATTAAATTAAAAATTCAGCACATGGTATAAGTGAACTTATAATTTGTTTACGCTTCAAGCCCAAAAAGCTTTAGGGCTTTTGCATGCAGGGACACCTAATAGTTTAAATTTTTAAATTAAATTGGTTCTTGACAAACTCACCCTCACTTCCTTTACTTTGACGTCTTCACGGTGATGAACCTCACACAGGGCGCNTAAAAATTCAGCACATGGTATAAGTGAACTTGTAATTTGTTTACGCTTCAAGCCCAAAAAGCTTTAGGGCTTTTGCATGCAGGGACACCTAATAGTTTAAATTTTTAAATTAAATTGGTTCTTGACAAACTCACCCTCACTTCCTTTACTTTGACGTCTTCACGGTGATGAACCTCACACAGGGCGCCTCTCTTAGGGCCTGCCACATAATAGAAAAGTGTCAATTCTTGAATTGAATTTCCTCAAGAAGAATAACAATCATATTAGTACCAGCATCAACACCAATACCATCTTTTAAACCATTAAAAACCAGAATCCTCATGTTAACAACAAAAGTATTATTGAAACTACTAGACAGGTTAATTACAAAGAAACTCTTTCCGCCATAATTTCAATGGGGATCTGTTCACTAGCAGTCCAAAAAGCATCATGTTCATTCTGCCGAACAATCATTGATGACTAGCAGAAGATATGTGCTATTTTATCATGTCGATTATCATCCTTAACATCATAGTCCTGATGAAACCAAACTCGTGCTTGAAAGATTTGCAGCAAAACCAGTTTTCAGGCAAGAGTGATATAAAAACCCCACCTACAATGTAGCAACCCTATGAACCTATTAAAACAGTTCTGAATTAATAAGACTTCCCCGAAATAGTAAGAGCATTACCTCAATAGTTTTAAACAGGACTGTAAATGCAAGCCCTATATGGAAATGGGCCAACATAGCAGGCCAATCACCCCAAAGCTGGAGTGAAATAAAATAGTGGGTCCTTAATCTGTGTCTGAATTTTCATATTATGCAAGTCATTTTCAGTCATCTCAACTTCCATGATGCATCTCATGACCCCATTTGCCTGCCACATACATGTTTTCAAAGCACAAGATGGTATATCATTGTAGAAGATGCTATCCGACATATAGTTCTCGCCAATAATTCAGCCCACCTGTAGCCAGACAATCTTGTGGAATGCCAAGATGATCCTACATGGAAGCAATATACAGTAGACTCCATAAAACGCTAAGAAATTAGCAAATAAAGTAAAATCCAGAGAAAGGGCACACCTTATTTCATCTTTAATCACGCATATTTCATATCTCGAAAGAACAAAAAGTAAAATGCCAACATTTTAGTGAATGGATTTCTTTCAGTCATTATTTGCTATGCATATATGAGTACATAGGGGAAGGGGGGTGGCTCAAACAGAACAGATGACCGAGATCAGCAATCAACAGTTACAAGAAGATAAAGATTCGAGGCCATAAATAGAAGGCAGTACTTGAAAATATTTAAAAGCTTACCTATGTGCAGGCATTGATAGAACTATGCAGATTGCAAAAACCTTTGCCATTGCCTACATTCCTCAGAAAACGAAATTAAATTCTTCTGTACTCAGTCAGTGGATATTGTGGAACTACTTAGGGTCCCATTTAGTCAGCCTTGACTTGAATGGCACATCATTAGGGAAGAATCCAAATAACAACATATCATATATAGATGATGCCATTCACAGAATTACAAGTAACAAAAAATTTTAGGACTTGGAAAGAAATATTTGGCAAAAACAAAACTCAGGATTATCACTGGATATTTAGTAACCTAAATACATAAAATATTTTGATACATTTGCAGATGTCATATCGGTGCAATGTACAATTGAAACACTAAATTCAAGATTATCGCCACTAATTTATAAAAAGCTATGTCTGGATGACTGGTGGATTTGCAGTAGTAGAAATAACACACACCCCTTACAACGAAGTTCAACTCGACTTTTTCGGTACATCAACATCTTCTTGAGTTTTGGAATCTTCCTTCTTCTCCATCACTTGCTGAACCCCCTCTTGGTACCCTTCTATAAAACTTTTTAGAGCATCTCTGTAAGCAGAAGCTCTAGTCATGTAGACACGCTGCAAAGCAGGTCTGAGTGTCTCCATTCCCCCTCTGGCAGCCACGGCTGTTTATTTTCCCAGTAAAAAATATATATGCTTGGTCAAAATCACCAAAACTACTAAAGATTCAAAAGAATGCTAGGATATGGTCAAAAGGAAAAAAAGAATGCTAGGAAACACCAAAAAAAGAATTAAAAGAATAGAGAAAAGAAAGAGAGTTCTTGAACCAGTAACCACACCAACCATAGCAAAAATATCTGAACCCTGAGATTTGGAGTTGGATGAATAGCAAGAACAGAGAGTTCTATGCAATGTTGACCAAGAAACAGTTCTGAAGTGCCATAACTTCCTCTGGATAAGTTTTTCCGGTAAATACCTTTTTGCATTATTCATCTAAAGCTATTTTTTCTTCTGAGTCCTCAATTCAACAACAGCTTAGGTCCTTGTAACTTAAATTACTCTTAAATATCATAGCAAGAAATAATTACCTTTTTTGTTATGTGAACTTTCAGTCTTTCACTCAGCCCAGCCATAATCCCAGCTGCCAAAATGTGGTCACAAGAATCCTTTTTTCAAAAAATTTAAGGAAGTTTGTCTCTCCTATATCATTTTAATCAATTCATTATAAGTTTCCACATTGGCCTCTCAATTTTCCTACTTGCATTTTTTTACTTTGATATATCAGGGCATTTTTTTATCTTTATAATTGTGAGTTTATGATGCACATGACTAAACCATCTTATTTGACAGAAGTAAGAAATAAATTTCCAAATAATTCTGTACGATAATGGTTGTTCATTATGTATAAAACCAACATCATCTACCAAGCTAGTAAGCTCTCAACTTTCATTACAAAAGGAAGAGAAAAAAAATTTAAAAAGAACAGAGAAAGAAAGAAAGAAAGGGCTGGAGCTGATTCTTGATATAAATCTATTTGTCATCCGAAGTACAATTGGGGCTCCCAATTTTTTCTATTTTCAACATGTACAAATTTCTCGGCAATTCAGGGCAGTTCAGTTTTGATATATTATAAGTTTTAACAACATCCTAATTGCTTTCCCTTGCAGACATGCATAAAAAGCCAATCTCCTTTAGTCTTCAATGCACCAAAAAAAAGTAGTAGATTTGCTTCATGATGTATGCATGTTATTAATGATCGGAGTGTATGTAGTTTTGAGCGCATAATCAAACAAGAATACACCAGATAGAGTAGGTGATCATAAAGATAAAAACACAATGATATGAAACACAAACAACATTGTACTTTTATTTAAAATATCATAATTTTGATATGCCAACAATTCCAAACAATATAGTAATATTGATCTTAATCTAGAGAAAGCAATCATACCAAGATCCTCCAGCGTCGAGGGTCCTCTTTCTTTCGTTGTTTTCTTCCCTCCATTAGGTTCTTCAGTCATTTCATCCTTCTCATAATCATTTGGCCGAAGATCAGGACCAATGTCCCGAACCCAGCTTGCAGCATAAAGCCTAGCAGCTTTCTTTAAAACCTGAAGTATAAAAAGATAAAATATCAGTACCATGTCACTTAGCAAACACCTTATGGAATTTATAAGCACTCTTCGAACTGTTCAGTCTTTATAATTGGGCGTCTCTAAAATTGCACTTTATCAACTACTAGCATTGCAAATAACTCTAAAACAATGTTAAGTCACCAAGTTCTGCATGATGATTAAAATCAAAATCAATATCGGAAAGAATGCGCACATTGCACATAACACATTTAGGTTCCGTCCCGGAACAAAGAGAGAGACGAAAATTGAGTGAGAGGAATGGGAATACAAAGTACTGTGCATATAAATGAAATAAGCAGAAGCATACTTCCATTTCTCCAATCTTTCAAAACTAATGAGCCAAAGTCTTAAATATACAGTGAAGTTATCTGACACTATGAATATTAAAAATGAAAATCAATCATATAGCAAAATTTCAAAAACATTCTGGTTCTGGGCCAGCAGAAGCCTAAATTATTTGTCATAACTCATAATCAAAGTGGGAAAAATAGATTAAAATTTGGAAGGTAGACAAGGAAATGTGTGAATTACCCAAATACGCTCCTCCCATGTCAATTTTCGGCGCTTTTTGATATGAGGAGGATCGGGCAAAGAGGAGGGAAAAGCAATTTCTTTCAAATCATAGCGCACATAATCGTAAATTTTCCTGCACACAACCCTCACTTTCATTCTGCTCCAAACTGCAAATTTTATTCACTATACTTCTGTACTTGTGTTGTGTAGTAGAGTATCGTAGCGACTAGAGAGAGGGTTTCTTCCGAGTACTGAATATTCTCTAGGGCGGTGCTTGTTGCACTGTTTTCTTACTAAAACATGACGTGGACCATTTTTTCCATCTCGCCACCTCTTCCATGACACGTCACCTTCCAAATACCCTTCCTTCTTCCCCTTCTCGACCTCCGTCACTCACTCTAGGTTGCAGAATGCAGATTAAGGAAGTGCCAGAAGAAAACTTTGTTTCAATCAAGGGAAGAGATAAATCTGCTCGGCCGATGACAAAGTAATCGAACGGAGTAACCCATATACTGAAACCTCCATTCCTTCAGAGTCACGATCTTTTTATATCTCCTGCCTCATCTGAGAGCTTATTGAAGAAAGAAGGTTAATCGGAAGTTGAGAGATGCTGTGGCGATGCCAACTGCCAAGAATGCGAGATGATCCAGAAGGGGACGAAGAAAGGGGATACGGCATTGAGATAATGCTGATATGGAAAAATAGTCCACATGTTAGCATGAGAAGCCCAGAAATTTTGTCGTACTTGGGCAAAAGGACTGAATGATAATTTAAACTCAAATAAAAAGTTAGGTAAGTATATTTTGAACTCATTTTTATCAACTCATACGAAAATTAATTAACTAACTCCTGTAAAATGAAAAAATTGATTTTTGCTGTTATCTTTTTTTAAAAAAAAATTGGTGAATGGTGTTATATTCTTTTTTTATTGACCAAAATCATGTTACATGTGATCCAAAAATTATGAATTTAAATAATTTGTAGAAGATTAAGTTTCAAATTTTCGTATTAATTGTCATTATTATATAACAAAAAAAAATCCATTGACCAAATAAATATGAGAACAGCAACAAAATTTCTTAGAGAGCATCACAAGTTTAGTGAGAAGCGAACTAAATAACTTACACACATGTAGGTGCATAGATATCATCGATGAGAGACGTGCTAGTAACAATTAACGAACCGATCTATATCATTCTTAATTTTATTTATCAGAGATTCTATAATACTACGTGAATATGTCATACTACATCGACGTAACAAGGATACGTAATTTTTATATTTTATTGAATATAAATATAATTTATCTTATTTTCTTAAATAAACTTAAAAACAGTTAACTTATACACATGTCATTCACACATTGACTATTTTTATGTAATATAATATACTATATAAATATCAAAGTATCTAAGAAACTTCTTTTATTTATTAGAGTATGGATTGGACATTATGTCTAATAAGTAAATAATATATTCATATAAAAAAATAAGTAAATAATATATTGAATTCTCCACCTATAAAGAATTTCACTTTGAGATGACCACTTCAAAGTAAAATCCCTCGTCCTTCCTGTTCTCATGGATCTTCAACCCTCTAAGCACCAACCCACTGCAGTGAAACTCCTCCTCAATTTCTCACCCTCTTATAATAATGAACAGAGAATTGAAATATGCACTTTCTTTTCTCATCCTCATAGTAGCCTCCATATCCTTATTCAACCTCGTAACCCCTTTTGATAAACAGTATCTTTCTCGTTTTGGTTTCTTGTCACAAATCTTTCCCAACAACACACAAGAGTCGTCTCTCGGATCTTGCGACTATTCCAGTGGTAGATGGGTCTGGGACGAAACTTATCCACTTTCCTCATACAATGAAAGCTGTCCATTTCTTGATCCCGGATTCCGGTGCCGGCAAAACGGCCGGCACGATCAAGCTTATCGTAAATGGCGGTGGCAACCTTATGGCTGTGACCTTCCACGGTATGAATCGTTTATCACATTCACATTGGCATCATGCACTTGCTACTTTACTGCATGCATGCATGGTTCTTTTTGTATTCTCGCTCTCTTTCCTTAAGAGACTAGACTCCAAATTAAAAAACAACAATAACGTTTGTTTGAGTTTCAAATTTGAGTATTATTTTAGAGAAGAGGAGATCATGTTGGAAACATCCACATAGCTGGTAGTTTGAAGAAATATTGATGGAAACAATACAGCATAGGCTTGATCCAAGCAGTTAATAACTACTTGATATCAATTCCCATGCCGAGATGTTTCATTGACCAGAAGCATTAGCCTTTGCATGTGTCGGCTCTGTCATAGGCATCGAAATGCTAAACGGTGGTTGTGTTACTTTCAGATTCAATGGCAGTGAGCTCCTAGAGAGGAGTCGCAATGGGCGCATTGTGTTTGCCGGTGATTCTGTGGGCAGAAACCAATGGGAATCTTTACTTTGCATGCTGACACAGGGGGTCTCTAACTTGTCTACAATATATGAAGTGAATGGAAGTCCAATAAGCAAACACAAGGGTTTCCTAGCTATGCGATTTGAGCAATACAACATGACAGTAGAATATTACAGGACACCGTTCCTGTCCGTGGTAGGCCGGCCACCTAAGAACTCATCCAACCAAGTTCGAATGAGTATTAGGCTTGATGAATTACACTGGTATTCCAGAAAATGGATAGGAGCAGATGTTCTTATTTTCAATTCTGGACACTGGTGGAACCCGGACAAAACTACTAAGATGTAGGACCACCCACAGCCCTTCTTTAGATCGCTCAATTCCTTTAAATTTTGCTACCTAATTTATTATGGATTTCAAATTTTCCAGGGGCTGCTATTTCCAGGAAGGAGGGGAAGTAAATATGACAATGGATGTGATGGAAGCATTCCGGCGATCCTTACAAGCATGGAAATCATGGGCGTTGAACAGTGTAGATCCAACAAGGAGTTTCGTTTTCTTTCGTAGCTATTCCTCGGTTCATTACATGTGAGTATCCTGGCATAATTGAGGAAACTATAGAAAGCAAAACTAGGGAAAAAATTGCAGACGCTACTTCAGAAGACGGCTATTCACAAAGCCATGAAACATACAGCCAGAAACAAAAAAACATAGTATTTTTGGAGTCAAAACCAGACCCTAGGCATTTCTACACCAAAAACCCCACATAGCTGTAGCTAAAAACCATAGCAGTTTCTTTATAGAAAACGTAATGAAAAAATAAGTAGAGAAGATAAGAGGGAAGATTGGGAGGGGGACGGGGGGGTTGGAGGGGAGACAGATGAGTGTCTAGCCTTAGGACAGTAGTTATTCTGTGTACATTTGGATAGGAATCCTAATTCAAATTTCTCTTGACTGAAACTGCAGGAATGGCACATGGAATGAAGGGGGAGATTGTGACATGGAAAAAGAACCAGAAAAGGACCCTACAAAACTTGAAACCGAACCATATTATAACATATTTATATCTGATGTTATCAAACAGATGGAAAATGGAACACGGAAAGTCCAGTTTTTGAACATCACGTATCTGTCAGAATTTAGGAAAGATGGACATCCTTCCAAGTATCGGGAACCAGGCACTCCACCCGATGCTCCGCAAGATTGCAGCCATTGGTGCTTACCTGGAGTGCCAGACACATGGAATGAACTTCTTTATGCCCACCTGCTCGCTAAGGAGTTCAGGATCAAGAAAAAAAATCTCTAAAACGGAGAGAAGCCAGCCCAGGTTCTTCCAGACTGCAAAGAATGTTGACTTTTGCTAGCTGTACATAAAATCTGCATTGCTTCTGATCAGTCAACTTCGTCCAATTTCTCATCTGAGTTCATATCACTGGCAATCATTTTCTTCACTTTTTCAAGCTGCCTCAAGAGATCCAACCGTTCTGGTGCATACGTGGATGGAATCTACCAGAAAGAACATATTTCATATGACTCGATTATTGGAGGATTTACGTCTAAACAGTAGATTGAGGGAAAAAACCCGAAGTCACAGTGCATACCAGAGCTGGTACATATCTCTGAATAGCAGCCAGCATGGCTGCATGCCCAACTGCAGTAACCTGTGAAAAATAAACATTGTCTTTAGTAATACTCGATCAGTAGCCAAGGGCAGAAACCACATTCAATATGGAAAATGAGAATTTTCACACATTATAAGTATATAATATAGCAAGAAACTCAATCTACTGTCATTCTTATATTTTATTTTCTTTCTTTTTATATAAGCAGAAAATGATATCTGATCAAAGAAAAAAATAAAAATAAAAAACCATGATTGACCCTGTCAAATTTGGCACAATAGATTCACTACAAAAAGAAACATAAGCCAAGTCCTCTATATTTCTNGAAACCACATTCAATAAGGAAAATGAGAATTTTCACACATTATAAGTATATAATATAGCAGGAAACTCAATCTACTGTCATTCTTATATTTTATTTTCTTTCTTTTTATATAAGCGGAAAATGATATCTGATCAAAGAAAAAAATAAAAATAAAAAACCATGATTGACCCTGTCAAATTTGGCACAATAGATTCACTACAAAAAGAAACATAAGCCAAGTCCTCTATATTTCTTTTCAACTAATATGTTTATATCTTCACATATATCAATCTCATTTTTTTTATCAAGAATGAACAGTATGCTGCTCTACACAGAAAAGAGAATTTAATTAGAATCAAGGCATACAGAGTTGTTCCCTATATAGTAGATGAGAACGAATGTACAATGTTAAAGGATTATTCAACTCACTGGAAGAAGCATTAAAACACCAATGGGAACAACTGAAGCCAAATCAGTCAAGGTTCTTTTAAGAGTTTTCTTCTCTTTCTCAGTCAATTCATCCCCTATCATGGCCCTTCTAAGCAAACCCATGGCAGCAGCAACATCAATAGCTAGCAGTTGAGTTCCCTGCCAGACATCCTGCTTAATGAATACAAGACATGAATGCTCAGACGTTAGAGACAAAAAATTAATTGGGACTTAACTTTAATGGAGCTGGGTGTTGTCAATACTATCTTAGAGACCCTAAACAAATGTATATTATGCGAACCAAATTCTCAGTTTCCAGAAAAGACCAAGAAAAAAATTTGAGTAGTCAACTTCATCCCATCAATGGAATAATATATGGCTTCACAAATTAAATAGATCAACACAATCTTTCCAAGAATGAAAAGCCTTAGACTAATCATACCGTTCCTGTTTCTTTTAGTTTTCCAAAAGATTCTCCTATGATATTTCCTTTCTTCTGAACCTGGACCATTTGAACACCTCCGGCATTATCACTATAACGGGCACCATCATCCACAACCACCATATCCTGTAAGAAGAAATGTAGAATGCTCAATCTAAGAAGATGGCCAAGGGAAAACTTATTAAGTACAGGTAGATCATGACACTGTAGTCAAAACAAATGAGCATGCCAGTAAAGTCAAATTAACACACAATACAGACCAAAGGATATGGAAATATATATATACAGTTAAGATAAAGTGAAAGAATTTCATTTTCTATACTGGAATTCTGAGAGAAAAAGGTTTTTTCTCAAACATTTTAGCAGATATACAAGTGCAGTAGTGGACAAAAGTTTCAGGTGAAAAGGATATAAATAATCAAGTGTCTCTCTTACATGGGGCAGGTTTATTAAAATAATAGAAAATAGATTAAAACATAATACTACTATTCCCTGAAGGGCCGATTCAGGTTATGGGAAAGGTATATAATTTGGATTTTGCAATTGAAATTACAGGGATCATTAGGCCACTAACAGATAAAAAGAACATATATCAAGAAAAAGCGACTGAGGAGCGAGAGAACAAGAAACATGAAATAAAAGATGACTAAGAAAGGTCGCTGAAACACGTATCCCAAGCCAAAAAGCAATTTTTTTCAGATAAAATGGAGAATACCTAAAACATTTCTAAGTAATCAATTATTTAGAAATATCGTATTTATACAAACTTCATTGGTAACTACTTTTGTAGACAGCTAGTGTTGTATCAGTTTTTCTGTAGTTTGAATTCTAAAATAAACTAAAAAACTGCAATATGCATCCTATTTTGTAGAGATGTACCATGAGTGATGGGTGTTGAAATCATATTTTAATCCTTCCTTTTCAATTTTTGTAAATGTGGGATTTTGGGATCTTATGAAAAACAAAAAAATAGGCACCACAAAAGGAAATAATCTTTCTATACTAGAATAGATATAAATTCAGAATGTATAACCCAGAAGTTGTTGGATGATTCTGTTCTACCTCATCAATTTCTGATTGATAGGCACTTCTTTGAACCCGTTTCTCAAGTTCTATTAGCTCATTTCTCAGAATCTCAAAGCGGTGGATTTCACTGGATTCTAGGTCTGTGACACCTATATTTGAAGTAGACTGTTCAATATGATTTTCCTGCAAATAAGAAACCAAGTCCACATCACCCGAAGTTCAATAAAGGACCCCAACCACCAATTAGAATAGACAATTGACTCCTCAACCAAACCAATCACAGTCCCACTTTAAAAAAATGATAATTAGATAATAAAATTTCCTAATACCATCAAAAGCAAAATAAATGATGTCATAAACCGTTTATGTTTATCCCCTCCAAAAAAAAAACAGAAGTCCTGCTAGGACCTTTTTGTGTTTTCCCCCTCATTCGGGGCAAGGGGTTGGGCTACATAAAAGCAAGTAGGAAAAAAGTGGTTATGAAAATCTGGAAATTGACTTCTTGAAATCAATTTTAGCTTCTGTAACAAGTGAACCTTAGCATGTTTATCTACTCAACCAATAAAATGAATGTGAAAACAGTCTCCTATGAAACTACTTCAGCTATGGCAGAAGACAACTCTGTATAGAGAATTGACACTCATAGAGTGGCATAATCTGGTACATAGGTTAAAGAAAATATACCTTTGTCAAGTACACTGGTTTTCTTGTAAGGTATGTGTTATATTTTTTTTGTACTTTTAGGATATAACACACTCAAGTTAAGCTTTTAGGAGTATAAAAAAGCAATTGAAATCATAAGCTCATTGTAAAGAAAATTCCTACAGAGGCCTCCATATCAGACTCTTGATCTGGCTTTCTGGTGACAGGACGCACAAAGAAGCTCCAGAATCCACGAGATTTACCAACATCTCTGAAAAAAGATTTATGTTCCTTTTATATAAGATGAACCTAAAATCAGAAAGGAATAGCAGGTAGTTGTGATCTTTTCAGAAATCAATCTCTAGATATGAAACAAAAGGAAGAGCTCAAATCTATTACAGAAATTTCACACCTCTTGCTCCTATCTGCCCTTATATTAGCATTCTTTCTGTTTTTCCCTTTCATATACTCTTGCTCCTTAACAACAGGAGTCTGAGACTGACCACCAGTAACTCCCTGAATGAACATAACAGAAACAACACCGAGAAGAAATATAGAAATTCTCAAAAAGGAAACAACACAAAACTTGACTAGTATGTACAAATCAAGCAAGTCACTGATGAATTACAGAATTAACAGTACAAAGGAATGATCAAATTTAGTACAAGTCTACAAGCTAATAGAAATTAGAACAACTCAAGGGCACTTCATTGCTTTGAAAAGAGAAAAATTATGAAAACAATTATGCTTTGGCAATAAGCCAAACATTATTACCAAGCATACAAGATAAGTTGCATTCAAGCAGCCAAGCACATAAACTCAACTTTTTCCCCATTTGAATCAGCATTGTCCATTTCATCAAGCAGTCTATCTCTCAGCGATAAAAACAAACAACCATGATATTTAACAATATTAAAGCCTCAAAAACAAAACCCTACAGATGAAACAAAAGATAGGGCACTTTCATGGAAAATAATCAAAAGACATGAATTTATTATAAGTTGACATGTATAAAAGAGTTGAAGTGGTTACAAGCCTCATAATCTAGCGTTACAAGGAACTTAGAAAGGGCAGTGGGGGACATCAAGGCATACCTGTTGAAGAGAGTCTGCTTTTGCTCTGAAAGATGCCTCAAGGAATTCAGCTTCTTTCTTAAGTTTTCGTATTTTTTCCAGGTCAGAACAAGCTGCTTTCAAATGCTCTTTTCCAGAACTAGTGCTTGATACATGCAACGCTTGAAGCAATTTTTCAAGCCTTAGCACAGCTCCTTCAACACTCTCCAATGCCTGAAACCAAATGCCAAAGGGAAGGCTTAGCATAAGGACATGACTAGACAACGTCAAACAGGGCATGATCCTTTCTTCTTCTTCCCTTTTTTTTTTTTTTCTGGAAGATTTATGATCCCATCTGAGTGTACGAAGTAGGAATATTCATAATATGTGCAGTTATGAAGATTATGGTAACAGAAACTGTAAAAGCATCCCAACTTGTATGATCTTTCATTGTGCTAAATAATTAGCCATGCCCCAAGCATGCATTTTAGGGCAGACATAGATTAGAACATCGAAAGCTGATACTACAGACATGGACTAATGCATGGCAGTTTCAGTATATTTTATGATATTTCACACAGTTTAGCATCCCAATAACACTAGGAATTTATTCCTGAAGCAGAAGTCTTTTACAAGTTTATTTCAACTTCTATATGATTATCTTATGTTAAATTTTCATGTTTTCTTCAGGCCTTTGTTGGACGAAATCAGATGATCTAAATTCCAATTTTTTTTTTCTTCCAATTTCATGGTATTGAAATATGCACATCCTGCAAAGCCCATTTTTAAACCATTTTTCTTTTTTTCATGTTCACTGCCATTCAACGCAAAATAGACCCTTAGTATCTAAGGTTCCTGCTTACTGTTTGTATATAGCATAAGTGACTAATTACTGACTTGTGCAGTACAGCATACCAGCTTCTATATTATCTATTATAGGATTACATATATATATATATATATATATAAGGAGTATTTGTCTAAAACATTTTGAAAGAGAGAACCAAACCTCATCAAAAGAATCTGACTCTTTTGTAGTTGAGAGAACTGTATATCTATTTCTCTCAACTATTTTCTTGGTGTCACTCTCCAATGTCTTATCCCTACATCACATCCACACAAAGAGTAGTATTAGCAGAATATGCAAATCTTATGTAACCCACAAAATAGTCATATTAGAGAAATGTTTTACACATTGCCAAGAAAGATTTGTATAGGAATACTATGATGCTTTAGACAAACAAAGAATAGGAGTAATTTCATTGCCTTATAGGGAGGATACAAGAAATATTCAAACATAGTAATTGATGTCCATGTCATCAGAATTGGTATTCTAGATCTCAACTGTGTGTCTTCTATCTCGTCTTCAACATGCAATTCAGTAGTCACATGACCGGTGGAAGCAAATTATCCACCAGAATAACAAGTGTAGAAAAAACCCAGCAATTTAAAGAATTTTACAAAGAAGACGTGAAATATCTGTGGTAAAAACTAAAGTCTAGAAAATCCCCACAATTCTGCTTTACACAAAAGCAAGAATAATCAGGCATATTTTTTAACCCATCTTACAATTTTATGAATGGCTTTTTACAATTAGCTTGTATGATTATGGCAGAAGCATATAAAACTAATCTATAGTTACTGTTAGCCCAAAAGAGTTAGAAGCTGTTGTTGGGCCTGAACAAAATGGACCCTTTTAGGCTGTGGCAGATCCCAACATGCATAGGGGGTTGAGAGTGTATGAGAGGAGGAAGAGGAAGGGTGATCCGTAAGTGGGGGGAAGTTAGTTATGGGGAGTCACGTGTGAGGATGGGGGGTTTGGGTGTTTTAGGAGGGTGGCAGAGGTGTAGGGAGTCATTCAGTTATTTTGAGTATTGAGTATAGGAGTCTGAGAGAAGACTCTCTTGTGAGGTCCTGGGTCGTAATTCTCACTACCCTGCTGTGGCAGAGGTGTTCTTGGTGAAATACAATACATGTGGCTTGTTTCTTCTTCCCTACTTTGTGCTATCTGTTTATTTACGTAACAGTTACCAAGCTGGGATCTTTCAATTATTTTTCTCAGCTTTCAGTTCTCACATTTCATGCTCTTCATTTTATCCTAACAACATACAGTTTTGATATGCATCAGCCTGATCCCAACGGATATATACACGTGTCTATGGAAATGAAAAGGATCCATAAATGCAGACTTTGCCCTCATAGCTTACTTTATTATCTCAAGTTCTTCCTTGCACTCCATCAATTTGTCGTGCCTGAAAAGAAAGAAGATAACATTTGTCAGAATTTCTTAACTGAGAAGCTGTACTTTTGTTATCACTGAACCTTGGTTCAGTTACCCTATTGACAAAAATCTTGCAGCTTTCACATTAGAAGGGCTCTCCAGCCATGTACTGTATTTAATAAAGCTCTGCATCCAATGAGAGCAAACATCTAATGCTTGTGGCACTGCTTCAGCATTTGGAGGACCTTCTTGTTCACTTCTATGTGCATGTGACTGTTTTGTAGTGCTGCTGTGTCCTGGATAAAAAGGAAGCCAATCCAGCTCTTCACAAACTACCTATAAAGTTAAAAGAGTTTTATCAGTCGACATAACTGAAAGATGATGTATATCTATCACATGTAATGACCATACATAACATACTGACCTCCACATAAAATTGATATGAACTTATTGATGAGAGCTGAGGGTAGTATAGAATACTGCCTCCAATAAGATACCTGTAAGAAAAAACTATATAGATAAACAAACACAAAAAGCAAAAACAAACTTAGAGAAAGGGATATCATATGAAAGAAGCAGTACCTAATGAAATCTTCTATCGGATCGTCTAGAACATCAAATCCGTTTGCAGAAAGAAAGGACCGTGTGCTTCTGCCTAGGGCAATAAAGAATCCAAATATAGCCAAGTCCTTCTCCAAAACCTGCACTATGCTTACTTTCAAATTTCAATCGAAGCTTCTGTATGGGACTTAGAACTTACATGTCTGGAACAGCATATATTTCTCTACCACACTCAACTCAACTCAATTCATCTCTCATCCCTTAATTCTTTTTATTTTATTTGCCTAAAAACAGGTTTTTCTAATTCTTTTTAATAAATATTCATGTTAGCTCAATATTTGAGAAATGCTTCATATTGTAAAAGATTATGAAAGACTTTTCTGTTTCAGAGCTGACCAAAATAAAACAAATTTTAGGAACAGCTGTGAGAAAAATAATTTTTACTGTATGATCCTACTAGCCTTAATATCAAGCATGTACTACACATGTCAATAATACCATTGAAAACTACAGTCACGGACACTTACAAAAGACAAAATACATTAACTTATAAGTTTTTTAATAATAAAGCATTTCAAGCATAATACAAGTCACACTATGGTAGTTTAACCATAAGCGCAGTCATTTCAACTGGATACTGGTTAAACTTCCCATCCAATAGCCTCTCTATAGAAGGGTCAAAACAAATATAACGCATAACTAACCTCAATACTTTCAGATGTTGTCAGTCTTGACCATATTCTCTCCTTATCAATAGCTTGCTGCAGCTGCCTCTGAGTGAGATTTACCCAGAAAACAACCTCTTCCGAACCCCGCTCAACTTTTGCTCTACATGCTGCAGCTTGAGGACCAAAGTGGACAAGAAATTCTCTGTGTAGCCCAACATCCTTCATAGAATTATAAGCTTGGCTTATAGGAATTAAATCAACCAGCGTGTCCATCAAACTACCAGTTATCTCCGTGATCATGGAAAAGAATTGTGAACAATAAACTTTTGCTGGGCCAAGTTTAGTGATCGCGGCAATGCATGTTAGTGCAAGCATGAGAAGTGATGGATCACTTGCACTGCTTAAAACCATAGACATATTTCCAGACCTGGGAAGTCAGCCAAAAGATCATTTTGGCGTTGTCTTCAAAAATATAATACAAAGAAACAAAGATAGGGAAATGAAAGCTAATCAGACAGCTCAATTTATGAAAGCATAATGGAGGACATACAAAGCAGTGGCAGCAATAAAGCGTACATCCCCTTCAAACTTATTAATAAAGGATGTCACTACAGCTGGAACTTGCTCAGACCAAAACCATTCGTATGCTTCAGGCTGTTCGGCCGATAATTTTTCTCTGATTAAGCTCTCCAAGGGAGCAGATAGCCTTAGCAAACTGGATCAATGCAACATTTAAATAAGTTGAAGCTTGTCTTTTATTTCAAAGAAGGAAATAAAGAAATAATCAAAAAACATAGCAATGAATAAAGAACATCAGTACTTAGCAGAAATCAAAAGATTTTTGTAATATTCATGTATCAACATTAGATTTAGTTCAAAACTTTTATTTCAAGTTAATAGTATAAATTAAGCTTGTCTATTTTTAGACTACAATAAATTATAAAGTATCAATTTTAGCCAATTGATGTTATTTTGTACTTTTTCTTTTCTTTTTATATAATAATTTTAAAATGTGCATGATGGATCAAACTGGAAACAACAGAAAACACAAGCATTTTAACATTGTATAATTAGCATCCTTTGAATTCTACACTCAAATCATATTTATGTTGAAAACATGCATTACTTAAAAAATTAAAAAAATCTTAACTTATTTGCTTTTAACTTATCTATATTTTAATTATGATATAAATCCAAGCAACTGATGGGCCTATAGCAAGTAATATTCAAAAACTAGGAGATTCTTTTTAATAAAAAAGAAGTGCAAATTTTAAACTCAAGAGTTTACACGTTCAAAATTAAGACGTACACTAGCTGCAGAGGTCCCACTTTGATGATATATAAAATAAAATCTTTGACCATATCAAAACAATTAGGTGAAAGTTTTCAGACAATTAGTCCATTACCCAAAAAAAAGAGTTTTGCACAAATAAGGTTCAATAATGTACCTAAGTGTTCTTACACTATAAATAACATGTTCAAGCATGACAATTCTTTTTTCTTTTTGATAAATAACTGTGACATAACAGATAAGAGGAACCAAAAATGCAAAGCAACATACTACCTCCTTTGAACAAATACATTGATATTTTTGTCTCTACCATCACTTCGGCATGAAATTTCACTTGCAGCTTGCAATAAGGAGTACACAGCAGCCTGAGATAATTGATGCAACCTGTTTCTCAGTTCTTGGTAAATTATTGAAAAATGTGGAAACAATGAGCTCAACCAAGAAATGACCAAAGGCAACAGAGGGAAAAAGAAGAGCAAAAGAGAGGGGAGGGGGAGGTAACAGTTCTTGCAGCAATGGCAACAGAAGAAACATCACCCAGATTCAATTATGAAGAAGTACATGTGTATGAGAATAATAAACTGGGTGCCAACTGCCAACAATATGAATGATCTTCAATTGGAAGATATTTCTAGTGTAGGAAAGGAGGTGGAGCCAAAAGGTCCCAGACCCTAACAACAAGGACAATCCTCTTAAATTACCTAAAGGCAACCAGAATGTAGATTATAAAAGGTATCTTGTGTGCCCTAATAAAACTTGGTTAATAATTTCTAGTATTAGTCCCCCAAATTCGCTCAAGGAAACCGTATGAGGTCAATTTGTCAGACAAGAATGACAAAGCACGGCTTCAAAAAATAGAAACATAGCACACCCAATTACGAACATATGCAAAGGTGCAAAGAGAGAAATCAAGGGAGAACTACCAATACTATGACTCCAATAATTCCGTCTGTATTTCTGTGATACTGACTTTAAGAAGTCCTATCATTCTTTTGACTCTATATCCCAGGAGTGCATGCCAAACTAGGGAAAGTTTCTTCGCAATTCACATAACCATAACTATGCTTGAATATTGCCATATTTTAGGACATATTTTTTCTCAGAAAACAAAAAAGGACTGCAAAATAATATTTATAGACACGCTTTTTCCTTCTACAATTCATATAGTATTTATCTGCCTAAGCTCATAAGAATGAGGCAAAAAATTGGCATGCTATAGCAAAGCCTGATTGTCAAAGTTCCATAGGCACAAAAAGATAGATCATACTTTACACATGAAATAACCAAAATAATAACTGTTAAAACAAACTCTTGATAATACCTGATATGATAGTGCCTTCACCCAAGCATTTTGGTCTATCCCAAGCCAAGCCGTTGAAAACCAAGATACTCTTGAAAACGAGTTTTGCTCTTTAATTGCCAACTCAAAAACCCTGGCAGCATCATGCAAAGATTGGAGAAGTCCATCACAAAAATCTTCATCTTCCAGTGACTTATTCAGTTTCACCCTCATTTTCTCAAGGTCTGTACTGGCGCTAGCTTGGGGACTCCCATTCACAGTCACACCATCATCAGCAGACGCAAATGGGAAGACGTATACTGTCCTTCTAGGTTTAGAAAATGTTAAATGGTATTTTCTATAGCCCACCAATCCATTATCACCGTTACATAATAAAGCATGCCTTATGAGGCATCTCTTTCTTGCACTACCCCATTTGCTTAGTAGGCAATGTAAGTCAGATACTTTTTTGCCTGAATTAGGGTAACCACGTTGATCTTGTAAAAGCCGAGGATTTGAAGAGCTGCCAAATGAAATGCAATTAGTAACAGCAAACACATGCATGAAGAATTCTGTGCAAGAACTGACCTCAAAGGACGGCAATCAACAGGAAAAGAAAATGCAGATGCGGAACCCACACAATAAGGATTAAATGATTTTTAAGTTAACTAGTTGCTCTATTACGTCCTGATATTTCCTTTTATCATCTAAATGCCAGTTGGCAACTCTGGCCTCTCAAACTTGGTGAGCAAAATAATAACGACATGACAGACAAACAATACATTGAAATATTGCACACAGCACTTTAACCTCTAATACATGAACTTGAGACAAAGCTGTTAGTAATCGTGCGGGAAATGTTTATTCCTCATCATATCTTTCTTTATCCAGTCTCATACAGTCATATCATCAAATAGTTGGCGGATATATCATAATCCAATCCAACGAAGTGAAAGGGAAGCAGAATGAATTACATTCACTTTGTTTCATACAAACATTTCCATGGAGCAAACGAAACAGACACCCTAGAGAGGGAAAACTAAGAAAGAAAATAAAAATATTCTCCAATTACAAATACCAATATAAATTGATGCAATTACTCAATCGGTTTAAGAGAATGCAAGAATAAAAAAATAAAAAAAACAATTGTTTCAACTACATGCTTTCTTCTCCTCCAATTTTATCATCAATTAAGCAACAACTCTTATACATTGAACACAAATTAATTTAATCAAACTCGAAAACTTAGCTGCCTCTATATTTATTCTGCCAACAAGATGAAGAGGAATTGTAATCTGAAGGGCCAATAAAGGAAAAAACAATAAGAAATAGAAAATTTAATCACCTTAAAGATAGACAGCTGTTATGGTGTAATTTAACTGCCATGTAGTTAGTAGATTGAAAAATCGAGAGAAAATTTTGCTTGGATCGCCGGGAAAGTCAGTGAAATGGGCGGAGAAAGAAAACGCATATAGGAAGATTTGGTGCAAGTGTGGTCCGTTTGGGCACACAGAGAAAGAAACGCTGACGTGGAAGGAGGGGACTTTATCGGTATACGTNCACCTTAAAGATAGACAGCTGTTATGGTGTAATTTAACTGCCATGTAGTTAGTAGATTGAAAAATCGCGAGAAAATTTTGCTTGGATCGCCGGGAAAGTCAGTGAAATGGGCGGAGAAAGAAAACGCATATAGGAAGATTTGGTGCAAGTGTGGTCCGTTTGGGCACACAGAGAAAGAAACGCTGACGTGGAAGGAGGGGACTTTATCGGTATACGTGGAGAACCAAGAGATCACAAAGCGGGAGTATATATAACAGTGGAGAATCCAAAAGGTTTTTTTTTTTGTCAATTGCTACTATTTAGCAATTAAATAATGTGTGCTTCACTTCCAATCTCTATTATTAGTAAAGGAAACTCTCCAATAATTTTTTTACTACCATTTGTCAAAGGTTTAAAAAGGTGTTATCTCATACATTTTCAAAAAAATAAAATGTATGAGATATAGAACATAATTTAAAAAATATATTTTAAAAGTATATACTTAGGATGTATGCAAAAATTAATAAAGTAACATTTTAAGAAGTAATAATAAATAAATTATACTTTTTAACTTTACTTCTTTTACCTTATTTACTAAATATATTTAAAATAATGTAAGTTATACTGTTTCTTTACCTCTTAACTAAACATACTCTAAGCTCATTGTTTTAGTGTGAAATTTGAATTAGAAGTATACAGGATTTGGATATCTAAAATGAAAAAATATACTTTAGAGACTAAAATATATGAGCATAACTATTAATAAAAATATTAACAATTGAAATTATGACAAAATGCATACACTTCTACGAGTCTATAAATTGTGATAGAATCCCTATGATGGGCTCTGCATGGCCTAGGAAAAGGGATTCAAAACACATGCTGTTGGAATGTGATTCCAATGCCTTGGCTCAAGCGATAACAAATGGCTTACATGATTCAATTTCCTCCTGTCAGATTGTTGCTGCGATAGTCAAGATGATCAAGCTTTAGTGGGAGGTCAAGTTGGCTTCTATCTATCGTGAGGCTAATAGGTGCGCTGATTGGCTTGCCAACTTTGGGTGCAAGCTAGACCCAAGTACTTTGGCTTGTTCTTCCTGCCCCCCAAGGAGTTGCAACTCCTGATTATGGGTGATGGTTTTGGAGTCTCTATGGCTCGTAGGGTCTCTGTTTAGTTCCTTTCTTTTCTGGGCTTTGGCCCCGTCGTCTTACCAAAAATAAAATAAAATAAATAAATAAATTGTGATAAGATCATCATATGTCAACGTGTAGAGATTGAAATGTGAAGGACCAACTAATCAGATAGGGATTGAAAATGTGAAGGACCAAACCAATCAGACCAAAATAACCAATGGAATTAGCTTTGGTTTCAATTCAATCATAAGAAATCTACGTACTGGATCTTTAGAGCGTGCTTGCTTAGTTAGTGCAGTGAAAAATAGGAAAACAAAAATTTGAGATGAAATTATTTATATTTGCTTGGTATATATTGAAAATAGAGACAAATGAAAATAGATTACTCTTTATTTTTATTTTCCATCTCCTCACAGATTATTAATGAGTGAGGACAATAGTTCTGGAAATCAAAATCTGTTGTGTTAATTTTATCTTTTGTTTTTCCACCTTCATATGCTTCCACGTCCCCAACTAACTACATCTTGGCTTGTAGCAGAGAATTACTTACACATTTATGAAAATATAAGCATGAAATTATTCTTTTGGGAAAAGTCTAAAAAAGTCCCATGAACTATACACTTTATGCACTTTAGTCCTCATCATTAAAAAACGTAGGAAAGACCTCATTCAACTACGAAAATGTGCAATTTATCCCCCGACCTTGACATCCATCCATTAATATGCACATGATGTGATTAATCTGGACTATAGTGCAATTTTATAGGGGTATAAATGAAAATAAATTTATAAAAATTGAGGTCAAAAAGTAATATTCAAAGAATTTTGAGGTCAAATTATAATATTAAAATCTCTTATTCCGTTCATTAATGGACAAACGTCAAAGTCGTAGGAGTAAAGTGCACATTTTAAAAGTTCAATGAAGTCTTTTTTACATTTTTTAAGTATGGGGGGTAAAACGCAACAAGAACATAGTTTAAGGAGATTTTTAGGACTTTTCCTTTTTTTTTTATCAATTAATGATTTATGGATTCAATAACATAGTTCTTGATATTGAGAAGAAAGTCTCGATGAATTTTAAAAAAACTTTAAACACTAAAATCAAACTACGTGTTTTAAAAAAACTAATATTATACTAAAGACTTTGGTTCACTAGGACCTTCTAACATTCTATTTGGACTGTGAGTACATATTATTTAATAAAAAATAATTTAATAGTTACAGATATTCTTAAATAACATGTATTTATTTATTGTTGCTTTTATCACCAGATAAAAAAAATAAACACAAAGTATATAATTTATTTTATCAGATAGTCCTTGTCTTCTTCAAAATTTTAAAATAGGACAAAAAATTTAAGTAAAGTTGTTTAGGTGTGGTGTTATTAAACCATTTTGAGGTTTTTAGTTATTTTTTATATTTATGTAATATGTTATATTATATGAAATTAATCAATATGAAAATAATATGTGTATAAATTAATTATTTTTAANTGTATAAATTTATTATTTTTAAATTTATTAAAAAAAATAAAATAAATTATATTTATATTCAATAAAATATAAAATTATATATCATTTCACGTCGTAAAATGACATTAACATGTAATAAAATCCCCGTAAAACATAACATATGAATTACTTTTATAACTGAGCACTCATTTTTTCTCTCTCCTCCATCTGAGTTTTCGCCGACCCTCCCTCTTTCTCCATCGCAGCCGATACTCACAGTGGCCAAAATTAATCCGACACCCACAGTGGTTGCTGTGAGTCCCATGGCCAGATTAATAAGCCTTTTCCTTTTTCAATTGATGCAGAACAGAAGGCAAAGGAGTTGCAGAAGAGAAAACCAAAGGTTCCAATACAATAACAAGTGGAGTAAAAGATAATTATTGGGATACCCATATGGTTGGTAAGCCATAAGGTGCTCCGAGGAATAAATCATAGATGACGGCAGCAAGGGGGAGATGGGACTTGAACCACCGGATAATCGGGTCCTGGAGTTTTGACAAAGCGCTAATGATGGGAAAAGGATAAGCGTTTGAACGGTAGTTGGGTGGGTAGAGAGGAGAGAGTTGAGGTGGAGAGGTTTTTGGGGTGACGATGACGGTGGTTGGGTTGTCGGATTTTAGCTGTTCGCCGAATTGGTCTCATCGATTGTGATTGAGAAGAAAGGGGAGACAACTCAGACAAATGAGAGAGAGGAAATAGGTGCTGAGTTGTAAAAATAGTCCATATGTTATGCTTTAACTGGACTGGACAACAACACTTAAAAAAATGTATCTAAATTTTATCCCCTTACATTTGTCAAAGTATTCGTCAATAACATTAATATATTAAGATATGCACGCATTAGCTTTGCTTTACCTACAATCCTCAACTTTTAACATTAATATTACACTATTAGTCATCTATGTAAATATTTATTTATTATGCGAAAGAAACGCAAGAAAGCGACATAATAAACAGTATATTAACTACAAAACTTGCTTAGACAAAACCATTTCCATACGGCAACGCTTAGGTCATATTCACCCGCAAAACTACTAATTTGATACTATTATAATACTTTCTTTTTTCTTGATAAGATATTATAATACTATTTCCTACCTAAAAAGGACGTTCAATTGAAACGTCTCATGTCTGCTTTCAAATGTGTGATCATGAAAAACTTGTTTTTCTCCAAATCCACTTCCTCTACTCTTCTTATTAATACTTTATAAACTACCTTAATCATAAACAAACAAGAGTAAAATCAAATCTGGAGGAATTATATATTCACACTAGGGCCCACAGGATACTGTAAATATATAAAATACATAAAAATATATTACTATAAGATTAAATTAATATATCTATCAAAATCAAGATACTTTAAGTGAAAGATCGTGTAAGGTAGGAATTTGCAGATGGTAAATATGAGAAAACAATACGATAGGACTAGTTAACTTTCTTTTATTTATTTATTTATTTTTTCAATTTATGAGTTTTTCTATTTAAATAATATTTTACACTTATATATTGAAATTAAATTAAATAAATTTACACATAAAATTTATCCTTTATGAATTTCAAAATTTACACACTACTTTACAGTTTACATTAGAGTATTTCTTTTTCACTTTTCTTCATGATGTATAAGATATTAAGACCATAATAACTCAAATATAGGATATTAAGTTTATAAGAGATTAATTAAAATTCTACGGTATGNTTTATAAGAGATTAATTAAAATTGTACGGTATGACTCAAGCTAGTATGGAATGACAAGACATAAGGGGTGGATATTTTGCAGTTTATTTGGCCCACGTTGTATACCATAAGTTTTACATAAAACATATATTTAAAAAAAATATTGAAATAGTAAAATCAAGATAATTTATAGTTGTGTATCAAGTTACAAACATGAGATAACTGAGTTATGAAGTTGCAAGAATAATGAAGTTTATCTGTGAATTTTAAGTCAAACCAATGGTACCACAGCAACAGCAAGCCAAGAACATAAAACTAATTTGCATGGCAGTCAACCGAGCGAGAAGGGTAGTCCTGTTATTAGTGGAAAATTGAAGGGCATCTGCTACTGACCACTCTTTCTTTCTCCCGTATGTCTGGCTGCTTATATGAAGCCCAGAAACTGCAAGCATCGCTCTCCAACTTCAATTAACATTCAGTACCAGAAAATAGCTATCTCCGATTCTACATGGCCTGCACTTCCGATGTAACAACGTCAATCTCCTCTTCCGAAACTACCGTTGATGAAGGCGGCGCCACCACGATCTCAGCCGTCCATCCGGACATCATTCAAACTCACATCCTCAGCCGCCTCGACGGCCCTGCACTTGCCTCCGCCGCCACCACATGCTACCAACTCTACGCCCTCTCTTCCCAAGAACACCTCTGGGCCAACATTTGCCACTGCACGTGGCCTTCCACCAGCTCACCCCGCATCCGCCACGTCATCTCTACATTCCCTCACCGTTCCCGCTCTTTCTTCTCCGACTCTTTTCCTCTCCTTCTCATCCCAGCCCCCTCTACGCGTAATTTGCAGATAAATCTCGACCGTACACCTGAACTTATCTCTGCCGTCGATATTTTTTACCACCAACAGCTCATATTCTCCAAGGTGGTGGAGACCGAGACAGTGACCGGTTGGTTCAGGTGTTCGCCATTCCGGGTTGACCTTCTAGACCCGAAAGACGTGGTCCAAACACCGATCAAATATCAGAAAGGAGAGAACGCATGCCGGCATCTTGGAGAGGATTTGAGTTTGAGTTGGATAGTGATAGACCCGACCGGGAGGCGGGCAGTGAACCTTTCGAGCCAGAAGCCGGTTTCAGTTCAACGACACTGGTTGAGTGGGGAGGTGCAGGTGCGGTTCGCGTCAGTTCTTTCCGGCGATAAAGGATCTTCGTCGGAGTTTGCGATGTGCAACTTAGTGGTCACATGCGGTGGGGTTGAGGGAGGTGACATGCAGGTGAGGGAGGCCAGCTTACAGATGGAGGACATGGATGGCACCCACATGAATGGGAGGGACAGTTTGGTGATTTTACAGAGGGCATTGGAGGGTAAAAGGGGGAGAAAGGTTCGGCCGGACCAGGAAGGGTTCAATCGGTACCATGAGTTTCTGAACAGGAAGAAGGAGAGGAAAGAGAGAAAGCTGAGGGCAGAAGGGACATTGGACTTGTTGTGCGTGGGTCTCGCGGTGGTGTCCTTTGCGGGTTTGTTTTGTCTGATAGTCCTCTGGAGTTAAAAACTAGTTGACTTTTTATTTAAATTAATTTCTGAGTAAGTTATTCAGATATTATATTTTATAAAAAAATATATATTTATGTATGATATTTTTTAATTTATTTACATAAATATTATAATTTTTTTTTAAAAAAATAGAATCTGATTAGTAAAAATTATAAGACATATCATTAATCACGTGACGTACGATAATTCTAGATTTTTATTTTTAAAAATTATAATATTTATAGAGAAAGAAAATGTGTAATTTACAATACTTTTGAAAGCAATGCAAAATTACAAGTGAAAGAGTGTATAAATTACCTTGAATATTTTCAAAACATTAATTATTATATGTTTGGATGGGATTTCTAATTTTATGGGAACCACTTTAGTCCACTATGTGTGAAACAATCCATAAATTAGAAAACACGTCCATAAACGAGTCTGGTTGTAACATTCTATAGGAACAGTTTCTTATGGTATTTTTGTATCATGAGAATATGATACTCAAATTTTCAAGAAGATTTTAGAAAAATATGTGTTGAAGAAAAAATGCATCTTAACTTGCCCCGTTCATAAATTGGATGCGTCATGGACTCGTGCCCAAATACTGGAAGTGAATTGAGATGGTAAGCAAGTAGCCTCCCTCTTTATCAGGGACACAAGTTTGGGCAGTTCCAAATCCAACTACGCAGTAGTTGAGGATGACAGGAATCATGACCATTGCCATCAGCTTATTTTATGCAACACAATGAAAGTCACCTTTATTTGGTTATAAATGACACAACTATACATACCATAATTAATTTAAAAATCTCTTAAAAATATTCTAGTCCGAATCCATCTTCTCATCAGCTCTAAAGCACTGCTGATTAAGAGTTTTTTTTTTTTTTTTTTTNCTGATTAAGAGTTTTTTTTTTTTTCTTTTAAATAATAAGAACAGCCAAATTCTGTAGTGTTTAGTTTCTAGGGTCAAATATCTGTATTCATGGTTTCGTTTCCTTGTTAATTTTTCCTTGTCTGAGAAACACCTCAATAATTAAACCAGGTCAATGCTTGGCAACAGCAGACACCCCCACACCCTAGAATGTCAAAATGGGCCCCAGGAATCCCTTCTGCTATAGACCTTATGACAACCCATGATTAAATAGATTTTAATAGCATCTATACTCAACCAAGCCGTCTTAGCTCAGAGGTAGAGCGCGTGGCTTTTAACCACGTGGTCGTGGGTTCGATCCCCACAGACGGCGATTTTCGTTTTATTTTTTTTTATTAACTACAATTCGAAATTTGATCACAAAATTTATAAAATTTTAAGATGAACACAAAATCTACAAATTTTAAGATAATAACTTACAAACTGTTTGATTCACTCTTTATTTTTTAGTACAAACCGTGTCACTCTTTTGTTGTCCATAGACTTTTAATATAATTATTGTAACAGGACATATATAATTAACTTTTTCTAATATCTTCCTTCAATTTATACATTTGAAACTTCTAAAAATGAAGTTTAGATTATAACATTTAAATTCATAAACTCGAGACATTTAAGCTGAGGCTTAATAAGAGGCATTTGCAACAAAATGAAAAGTTACTATTTTTGGTATGATCAGGTAATGTTTAATTAATTGTTATCACTTATAGAATTGTTCACAGTTTCACACTAATAGTATAAAAATAGTAGAATTAAAATAATGTAACACAAAATATAATAACCTTTTATATACCTATGGAATATTAAAATGAAATTATAATTAGAGGAAATCAATTTTGAAATTCTAATTCGTAAATTTAATTTTTTCCTTTTTTTTAACCAAACTAATAGCACAAACACATCTAAGAATACACATTTCATATTGCTTATAGGTTTTAATGTTTTAATAAAATAGTTGCATAAAAATAATAGTAATGTATAAGGGATAGGGTATAAAACATTTAACTCTTCATACTATTCTTCCAATATATAGAGTTAAATATCAGGTGTAACAAGAAAAATGTTAACCCCCATCACGAGATGCCTCACCAAAGTGCAGACCACACAAATTAAAAACTCAATACATTTAAATGACCTAAATTTATTGTTGTGAGAAATGATGAGAAATCTAGTGGTGGATTTAGCATCTCTCTTAGAACTAACATGAGTGGGATTGGTGACATCTTCCATCTACTTTTGCTAATCACTATAAAATTCTCAGCTGCCAGAAGCATGCCAGTATCTATCTAATAACATAAATGCGCTATCACTTTGCGGTGCTGAGTAATGCTTCTAACTCTTGTATGCATCTGGAATCCTCAAAACTCGGTTTCAGTATCTGAGAGCATGAGCTGATGAAAGAACAATTGCTGATACAAATACGATCAATTTATCGACTGCTCAGCTTTCCAGGACATTATATCTCATATGAAGGCTCAACTTTTTGCTATAGGTTCAGGAGGTCCTCTGGCAATTGGCATTCCCTCGCCAAAATTGGATTTGGGTTTCGCATAATCGACAAATATAACACGTCCATTTAGCGCCTGTTAAAATCTTCTGTTAAATCTAATCAGATTTGACAAGGAACAAAAGTAGAGACGCATACTTGGGAGTTACCTTTCCATTCATCTCTGTTATGGCATTCTCAGCCTCATCCTCTGAAGCAAAGGTGACAAACCCAAAGCCTTTTGATCTGTCAGACACCCTATCAGTTACAATTTTAGCTGGAAAAATGAAAACTTCACAGGTTAGCAAACCATATGATGCTCATACAGATAGAGTTAGCTTAATCTTAGTACAGTTCTCAGCTTGAAGTTACCTTCAATAACTTGACCATGTTGAGAAAATGCTTCTGATAATCCCTTCTCTGTTGAGTAAGATGACAATCCTGCAAAATAGCATATCCAAGAATAAATACACTTATCAAGGGTCAATAAGGATTCATGTATTTTAAGAAAATTCTATCAACAATTTACAGTCAATTAGTTAAGAAGTCAAGACAGTAAGCCAGACAAACTTTCAACAGCAGCTGGAAAGAACTAACATGAGATTATTTAGATTTTTTTTTTTTCGAAAAAACACGATAATCAAATCATCGGACATTTGATATTTGAAATAAGCCAAAAAGGTACTTGAAGTTCCATTATGTTATCTTCTCATGCCACAATCATCAAATATAACAGATAGAGGCATAAAGCTTTGATAAAATAGACGTGAAAAAGTCAGCTTAGGTGACACTTTGATAGGCTTTGTCCAGCACCAACCTAGAGCAAATTGCAAGGTTAATTGATGAAGATAAAGGATATTGCAAGAGCAAAACCGCAGAGAGAGATGAAGTGAACAAAGGACAGAATGAATAAAATATGAAGCCTCAAAGTTGCAAGCTTTTAAGGACTTCCAACTCCATGCTTCATCCATTATCTAGTTGTCTAATTAAGAAGTTTAGGAGGCCCTCTGCCATTTCCAATATCCCTATGAATATATCTGTCCATTGGTAAAACCAGGATCTCTAAAACCTAATCATATAGCAGGGAAGAAGTTTACAGCAATTATCAAACATTAGCGTCCAGACCCAAGTAGAATAACTGTGCTAATAAGGTTATCTAACTAATCAATTTATCAATACTCCAGTCTAGTTCAGTCATAAAGAAATACACAAGCAAAATAGCTCAAATAAAATTTCCAGTAGTTGGGCCTAGGAGGAAATCACTAACAATAATAGTAAGTAACCATGCTGGAACCTGGAAATATATTATACTCAACATTTATATTGAATAAATGGTTGAGAAGGATTTATACTTAGATTAATTTCCGTTTTTCTTTTGGGTTAGTCAATAGTTGGGAAGGATTTATAATTAGATTCAATGAGGCATAGAAAATAATCCATAGTTGATAAATAAAACAGATACCAGTTTCTACACTGGGAAAGAGAGAGGGGGAGAGAAGAAGAGCACCTCCAACGAAAAGCTTGAAAGCAATTCCCCTGCAAAAAATGAGACGAACTGAAGGAATAAAGGAGGAGCGAGACAAAGTATGAGTGGTTCCAATTATTCTTTTGATCGCCGCCATAGAGTACCGCAGTGAGAGTTCAGCAACGAGAAAGAGAGAGGCTGAAGAGGAAGACAGGAATTCCGCACTGGGAATTAGAAGCAGGAATTGGGAATGGGTCATCCCGAGCAAAACAAGTTATGGACCCAAAAGCCCATAGAAAACGGGATTGATTGACACCACAAAGCCCATCATTAATGTGGGCTACCCCAACTTGACCTCTAGCCATTAAAAGTTTGTGAAAATTGATTTAATTTCACATAATTAAGATGATATACAGGTTTCAGCCAAAAAAATCTGCAGGTAAATCCATTCATTAACTCGGAAAAAAAATTTCCGTTTCTTTTCACATAAACATCAAGGTAACCCAAGAACTTAGTCCATCTTAGTATAGCATGATCACAGGAAGTCTCAGGAAACATAATATGATAGTTGATTGAAGGTCAAATTTTGTTTTAGCATGGGCAAGAGAATTTCTTCTTAGAGAGAAAGATGAACTAGGTTTTCAGTATTAAAGGTGACCACGCAACACTATGTTACTTCAAGTGAGGGATGATGATAAACCTTTTATATACTATTTGAACTCATACTACGCCATATTAACACATTTGATGCAATTTGGATTCACATTTTTTTTTTTGTTTGCGTGACTCGTGTATAAATTCAATGAAATTCATATTGTACGAAGTGTTCCAGTGTTAAATAGAATGAGTGTAAACAATGAATACTAACGTGATATTATGTCACATTAGTGGAAGGGAAGGTAGCATATCACTTTCTCATATTAAAACATCATAATATAAAACATCATAAACCCTAACATCTCCACATTCTTGAATATATCCTATGCATTCTTAATTGACATAAAAAGCATGAATCCAAGAATCCACTTCCATCTGAGATAGCGGATGTGAAAGTGCCACTTCACTAATTCCTCACGGCTGTCATCAACATCCTTTTGTTACTTGGATTTTTCTACTCGGCCAAAGCGTTTAGCAGCAAAAGATTGTTTGCAGGTTTGTACGTGTATGTGTTATTTGTCTAAAGGACGAGTTTTACGCATACTAACAGCCTCAATTTCAAAAATTAGCGGATATGATGCAAACGCCAATTGTTTATACCAAGACAAGTAAACTGTATCCAATCACTACAAATTATAAGAAAAACTAACATCAAACCACCAAATTATTGACATTATCCAACCGTTACAGATATACCTTCACAGCGAAGCGCGGTGGCCAAAGCTTAAGACAGCCGCATGCCTATATTGATGTTACACCAAGAGATATCATGCTCTTGTTAGTTGTGAAATGTATAACTACTATACACAGAACTGATTTATATGCAGTTTTCTCCCAACCTTCAAACTACTCATGGATGACTCAGCTTCAACAATGTCTGGAACATCATGTCAATGAACTGATCATCCTGGCATAGGAAAATTGCATCAATGGAGAAACCATTTATAAAAGGCTTTTGCTAAGCTACCATCACCAAAAATAGGAGTAGTGCTATCCCTCCATCCAGTTTGGTGGATTCTGGTGGGACCCACCCAAAAAAATTGGTCTCATTACAATATAGGAAAACAAGCCAACCCCCCCTTTTTTTTTTGACAGAAGTTGAATTTTTTGTTTGGCACGTGTTTTAAGATCTTCACAATGATACCAAATTCACTAGGTGGGTTCTAGTGGATTAGGGGGGGACTACCCCCATTTTTTGTGATTGTAGGATAGCAATCACCTTTATAAAACTGGAAGAGGACTAAACTGGTAGTACGCCCCCAACAAAGAGGGGGGGGAGGGGGAGGGGGGGGTGAAATCCATTAATTTCAGTACCTATCTTACATGTTATAACTTCAATTCTTCTGTAAAGTACATAAAAATTTATTTTATATAGAAATAAATCATGAACATGGACCTATGATTAAATCAGGGTAATTGTAAAATTGCATACTACAAATCTAAAATCATACTAGTAACAATAAAATTGCGTGTTATAAATGTATATCTCATAAAATCTTTACTTTATGTCTCTCTCTTTTCCAATTATTCTTGATCTTATTTTTTTTCTTTTTCTCACGTCATGCAAGCATTTTGTTATATAAGAAAAATCGTAAAATCAATAGTATTTTTAGTTGATTATGAAGCATACCTTCAGTCAAACAAAAATACTAATAGTTACTTAACAAGAAGTGCTTGTTTACACAAAAGTTTGGCACCTTATTTTTATTATTATTTTTCCAAAAGTACAAAGTACAGATGACAGTTGAAAGTATATACTTTCCAACAAAACTATCTTCTTTTATCAAAAAAAATTTCCAACTGAAGTTTTTCCTATCCATACTTAGTATAGCTAAGATATCCCCACAAAGATTCTTAGTAGAATAGCATCCATAATATATTATATACCGAATTTCAGACTTCTCTTGATGCAGTTTAACAACCTTGAAATACTAGTTAATCACTAAAATATTGATAATCAAGAAATTGAGGGGAATAAATATAAAGTACAAGTACCTGAACCAGTAATAAAAGTGCATCACGCACTTTCTCTCTGCTGATAACAGCTCTGCTTGAAGTGGAGGTAGGAATAGGGGTAAGAGATGGAGGTGGATTGGGTGGTGGAAATGGTTGAAGCATAGGAGTGCCATATGGGCGTGGCAGACTCAGGGAATGAAGTGCTGTGGTAGAAGGCACAGACGAAGAGATAGGTGGAATTAACAGTGAAGATGAAGAGGGCGATGCAAAAAATGTTGAAGGCTTCAGAAGATTAGTGACTTGATTGCCACTGTTGATTGTATCAGAAGAGTCATGGAGGAAGGCTGGTATGGATGAAGCTGAACGAGGAGCAGATGGTATTTGCACAGCAGGTGGATGAGAAGATTCACCACTGGGAACACTAGAAATGACAGTTGCAGGATGGTAGGGTTGTCTTAAGTTTTCTATATTTGAAGTGTAATTTCCAGAAACTTTAGCTGTCTGCAACAATTGAATGAAAAAACTGTGAGGCTACAGGCAAGGGACACAGACTAAACGGTATAATAGAGTCACATAATGGTGGAACACAAATGCACAATACCAAACATGAGTGCAGGCATATTACTTTTTCAAGACATTCTGGAACTTCCAAGTGCAGACAGACGTTTATGTGAGGAAACCTATATTATTTTATTAATCAGTTATTCAGCAATTCACCAGATCATTTCATATAAACAGTCTATAACTATTCATAATTTCTGCTGCTATAATATCAAAGATTATGCATGAAAAATATACAATGCACTAATATAAAAAATTACGCATTAAAGAATATTCCCTTTTAGCAATGTCAGTTCAAGTAATTTCAAAAATTCTTCCCAGATAGTAGCATATACTGTTAAACAACTTTAACCACCCTACTTAGCCTTATTCTGACATACAGCTTTATAACAAGTAAACTGTCATATTATATATGATTTTGAAAAAATTCCCCCTTCCCCTAAGCAAAGAATGTCTCTATTCATACCCATGTTACATGTCAGCTTCACCATAGCATGAAAGTGACAAAAGATTAATCCAGTGCTTCATACTAGCACTTTATCACTGAATGCAGTGAAGAATGCCAGATATAGATTAACTCATTTTATATTTCTGTAACATCATATCTGCATAAGGAATGAATTGTTTTTATGAAAAAGCAATGAACTCTACATGCTGAATGACACATAACTTGGATTTCACAAACAGATAATATTTGCTGATAAACTTGTGTTCCTGGGTACAAGTACAAAAGTGAACAAGATGTCATGGACAAAGTTGACGGATCAAGACAAAGTAGCATGTCTGCATCCATGCAACTAGGATAAAATCATACCAGGTGGCCCACAAGAATTTATGTAATGAAAAGTAAAGCTTAAAATGGCCAATAAAGAAATATTCATAAAAAAGAAGATAAAATTGGAATGGAACTAAATTACATACATTGAAGAAGTTCACAAATGCAGGATCTTCAAAGGCATCAGTTGCAGAAGGGGCAGCAGAAAATGACTCTAGAGGGCTTTCCGTTATAACTGACACTGGTTCAATTTCCTCAAACTCACTACAGCATAAACAAAAAATGAAGGCACAAGCCACACAACTATAAGCACTTATTAATGCAACTAGCAGCTGTAATTATGTGTGGCAAAACATAAATAGAAACAATTTATATTTCGAGCAAGCAATAAGTATACCAGGTGAAGTTAACATATATTGTCCTTCTCAATAAACTATTTATTAAAGCCCATTTCTGAACCACAAAATTTCTCCACCACCGTAATATTCATGACAATGTCGTTTGAATTTGAAATCATTGAAACATAGGTAATGTTTGTCAATAGACTAAAATACACTAGAACTTGCATAGGATTCTAAGCTAGTTGAAAATCCTTACCTTTTGGCTGAAGGCACTTTTGTATTTGGAGGTAACTTCGGATATGCATTAAGTATCCTGAAAATTATAAGAGATAATCATATTAGCAGTTAAATGTTCTGCAACCCAATTGCATCGGATATAGTAATATCTAATAAGGAAAGGGAAGCAAGTGTACATCTCAGATTGGAATACATATTAATTACCATCTAATGACTAAAAATTTGGGCATATATAAGCAACAAAAAGAAACTGTAAAAATTTGAGTAAAGGGAAATATCTTACCTGTTAAAGAGATTAGCTACTTCTTCACATTCATCTGAATTGTAAAACCATATACCATTAACTTCTTGGGCTGCATTCCGATATAATAAGTATGGCTTTTTCAGTTCATACTCGAAATCCAATAGATTCTCCACTAGGTTATCTGTCAGGACAAATATTAGAAAAAGAAAACGATTAAGTAGGGAATAGACAGTGCAGAAACAGACATATGCAGAAATATGTGTCCATCTGTTTTTCCATATTTTAAGAAAATCTATTGTCAATGTGAATATAATAAATCAAACACTGCCAAAACGGGCATGTGTTACTATGAGAATTAACTACAAATAAAACTACATATAAAGACATCCGAAACTTGAAACCAAAAGGAAAGGGTGGGATTCTTAGAGAATAAGGTATCCTCCCACTGATGTGATACTTGCATGCATGTTCACTGGTTAATTGTGTCAACCGAAGTGGAGGGTAGGTATTTGTTGAGAGATTTTGGAAAGTTCGTGTGTTTGATGGCAAAAATTGAAACCACGTGTGGCAATTTGCCATAGGGGCAAAGTTAAAGGGGCTAATTTGCATTTCGGCCAAATTTTTACTCAAGTGTAGGTTTACTTTCTAAACTCTAAATTAATCTTTCACCTCTTGAGCTCCCCATTTAGTCATTAACTAGAACTGTTTCTAATGAAATGGAATACCATGATCATCTGTAACATAAGGAACTACTTCTCCCAGTAAATATTTCACTAAACAATGAAAACAAGTCACATAACCACAATCAGCAAATGCCGCATTGAATGGGAATTCAACACTGATACTAATCAAAGATAGATCTGAACCTGTATTGCGGCGATTCATTACTATGAACTGAAACCGAGGCTGTGTATTCCTGAAGATCAATAGCAAAACCACGATGATGCAACATATATGAAAGCAATCAACAGCATTTACAAAAGAAATGAAGACAGAGTAAGACAGAATATTTATCACCTCTTCACGACAAAGAGAGATCCTTCAACATCCTTACGACTCTATAATCATACACAATTTCATACATCAGATAAAACTTTGTGGTGAATACGCAATGAAGAGCTCAAAACAAACCTAATCAAACTCGTACTCCTATCAGTTGAACAGCTTACTTCTTATTATTTGTTTCAAAGTACTGAAGAACTCAAAATCCAAAAGTTTTATGCGTGTGATGAAATATTTGAGGCTTTGTATTACCATAATCGCAAGATTTTCCAGGGAAATAAAAGAAACAGTAGAATCAAATCAAAGAACGAACCCACTGATTGTTTTCGATGTTGAACTCATAGAAAGAAACATGAGCCGCAGTGAAAAGAATCTCTTCGACGAACGGATCCATCCTCTGGAGTACAGTGAGATTGAGCACCTTCGTGCTCTGCTGATCGAGATTCGGCGTCAATTTCTTCGTCTGTGACATTTCCGTTCAATGAAGAGAAACGGTGAACCCTTGCTCAAGATTATACTTCCGAAGAAAAATAATAAACAGAGAAAACAAGAACGCGACCCTCGAAGAAGAGAAGACTCTCCCAACGTCTAACTGGTACTTGAGTGAGAGTCACACTCGCTCGCTCGTAGATTTTTGGTCCTTGGAGGTTCGACTACTCTTGATTCTGCTCCGACCAGAAAAGAAAACAGAAGATAGGGACCTTTTATTATTATTATTTTTCTTTGCCCATTTTATAGTAAATCAGCCTTGTGTTTTGCCCCTATATTTTTGAGTGATTTCTTAAACGTATAAAAAAGCGTAACTTCCGAAAGAAATTATCTATATAATTTTACTATAAGTTTTTTTTTTTATATATTATAATTAAAATGAACCCAGAAAAAAATCAATTAAATATTTTTTACTTTTAAAATAAAAGTTAACAATTTAAATATTAATGCTTTTAATCCATTATTGGTGGAAAATGATTTATAATGATTTTTAAAGATGGACACTTTTTATGAAAAAATACCTAATGTCCTGATGTTAATTTTTTAATTGTAATTTTAATTTTCTTATTTTAATAATTAAAATTTGTTTGTCCTTTTATTTTAAAAATAAATAATTTAATTCTTCTATATTCATAAAATATATAATTTTGATTATTTTATTTTTAAGCCAAAATTTTTTAGGTTTATTTTAAAGTATAAAGTTCTCTGATTCATAATCTCATCGTTGAGATTGAAGAGTTACGTCTTGTGAACCTCTCAAAAAAATTTTAGCTTGATCTAATGATGAATGAATCTAGATTTGCAATCAGATGAAAATTTTTAGTTTTAATATTTTGGGCTGAATCCCACTGTTGGATTGAACTAAATTTTTGTGGATAGATTTGTAAAATGTAACTCTTCAATTTGAATATGAGATTGTAAATTAAAGAATTTTACACTTTAAATTATATTTGAGAAATGACGGAATGACCAAAATTACATATTTTATGAACATAGAAGGACTAAGTTGTTTATTTTTAAAATAAAATAACTAAAAAGTTCAAATTGTTAAAATATGAGGACCAAAATTACAATTAAGCCTAATTTTTTACCAAAGATATATGATTTGGAAATTTGAACTACTAATACTTCTAGCTATAATTTTGGGTTTCATATGGGTTTGAACACGAAATTATAAGTCCTAAAGACGATTTTAGTATCACTCAACTACAAACAATTTGGTTAATCTCAGTACCACTCACCTAGTTCCGTTTGGTTTGCCCTGGTTTGCCTTGTTTAAGGGCCAAACTTGTATTCATGTTCATGTGTATGGCAATGAATTATTGAATTACCTATCTTTTAGAGGGGGAAAAAAAGTAAAAGCCTCATTTTTTTTTGTTGCGCCTTCCATATTTCTTTTTATGTTAACTACATATTTTGAACCATTATGACTATGAACAATAAAATTGCATATATAAATTAGAATCTAGATGCTACTCAAGGAGGAAATAAAAGAAAACAAAAGAGCATAAAAAGAGAATTGATAAACAAATTGGCTCATGTCCAATAATTTGATTGCAATTCCATTTGCCCAATCAATACAAGTAAATATTTTTGACAATTCAAAGAAACCTCACACAGAACAATTAGTCTTACGGTAAAGTGGCAAACTTAAAAGATCCATCTCTTATAGCTAGTGTTTCCGGAGAGCCACAGCAGTCATCACAATCAACAACACCAAGATAACCACGGCAACGAATGATGACACCACTGCTCCACTAGTCGCCTGGCAGAAATCACCAAACTGGTTGCAGATGGCAAGCCAATTCGTGTTCTGGTTGCCATTGTGTGCCAAGTAAACTATGGCAGCAGCTGCAGAAGCTGCAGCGGTGGCTAGTGTAAGAAACACCTGCAATTCATATATACACAATAAAATTAAATTGCCAAGTTAAATTTATGCAAATATAAACTTAAGTTACCCCTACTCAGCATTTAAAGTAGGGAGTTCCTAAACTTTCAAGTCCAAATTTGATAGTGTGGAATTTATTTTAGTATTGTATCGGAGTATCTATTATTGATAATATAAAAAGAAAAAAAAAATTCTATGTTTTGATCTAGTAAAGAGCGGTCTAAGCTTGAAATCTCCGTGTCATCATAAAACAGGAAAAAGAAAGAAAAAAAATACTGAATTTGATTGAGGGACATTGAAGAACTCACAGTGTCTAGGATAATGAGGAAAAGCTTTGCTCCGACTGCATGGGGACGTATAATAGTTACTACGGAGAAAGGTAGAGATAGGACAAGGTAGCCACCCACTAAGGCCATAGTAATAACGAAAAACCTGGATTTGATATATATTTGATATTTTATGAGCAATGTGAATATATGAATGTTAAGAAGATTTAGGGAGTTGAAAGAAATTAGAGTTTGAAAACGAAAGCACATACTGGAAAGTAGGCAAATCATCGTAGCTGGCTTCAAACTGAAAGAACTGAGTGAAGAAAGGGAGAGTCTCATCACTGGATCCCATGGTGGCGGCGGCACCTAGCGCAGCTGCTATGGCACCTAATCTTAGAATGAAGTCTGTTATGGCTAACCCTTTCTTCCATCCTCCTGCTGCTGGTGGCCTTGTGCCTGCAACTAGAGGCGCTGTTCCTTTAGCAACGTTGCTTGACTCCGCCACGTCAATGCTGATCGACATTTTTGGCTTTGAAAATGAGAGAAGATATATGTTATATAATATATACTCTGATTAATGAGACTGTAGGAATGAGAGCGAAAGCTGTTGTGATGCAAATGGCTTCATTGTTGAAGCTTATATAGAGAGAATGAGAATACAAAATAGTCAGCCTAGCTATTGGGTAATAAGTTAGTGGAAGCAAGGGGAGTTGTTGCAAAACTATTTCCACTTTAAAGTCATCTTTTGATAGCAAAGCAAGTAGAAAGGTGTGAGAGACGTATATATATTTAGTCAAACAGATCATAGTTCCTACTTAATCAACTGTCTTTTTATAATTAAGTAATAAATAATTAAGGATATATGGTTGTAATGGTTTGGACTTTGCATGGATGCAGATTTCTTAAATCAAATTTGCATGATTTTTTTTTATGGTCAACCAACTTGCATGAATTCAAAACGAGTGTTTATAGGAGGTTTTGTGGTCTATGCTGTCCAAACCAATTTGTATGCATGCACTTTACCTGGTTTATATTCCCAAATCGAGCAATGATATATATACCAACTACGTATGTTGCAAAAAATTGTGGTACCTTACAATAAAAGTGATTATTATTTATTTTAGTGTCATAATGCGATGTTAAAAACTAAAACGACATAATGATAAATCCATATAATGAGATATCCAAAAAAAAATCACTAAACCTACATTTTTCTTTGCCAACTTCATAATTTGAGTTAATGAAGACAAAACTAACTAATCCAAGATATCTATGTCAGAATTTTGACTTTCTAAAGAACGTTCAGGAATTTAATTAAATTATTAAATTAAGAGTTGTTATTTCTTACATCAGTATTGATAAAAACAAAACAAAAATTATATTAGAGGTTTAAATTATCTAATTCAATCTTAGAATGTGTTAAAAAAATCATATTTATAGGGAGCCGCTATTTTCACACTCGATTTTACTAATGCTACATCATATTTAATGTCTCAATATAATATAAACTAATTTATCCTAATTTAATATAAAAAGTTTTTAGTCAAAGTTAAAAAAATTTCATATTAATTGAAAGTAATTTAGTCTATATCATATCTAGACATTAAATAAGATGTGTCATTAACAAAATAAAATGTGAACATAACAGCTTCCTATTTATAAACCATTAATAATTTAGATAAGACAATTTAATTTGAAAATTGACCATATATATATAATAATGTAAAACTTAATATTTTTTTTTGAGGGATAATATTTTTTTTATGAAAGTAAAACGTGATACTTTAATGCTATTTAAGCTCACATAAGAAAAAAAACTAAGGTGATTGAGGATTTAAGTTGAAGTTATTGGTTTAAGATGTAATTGCGCTCAATATAGCAATTTCATACTTTCGTCTTTTTAAAATTAAACAAAAACGATTATATCTTTCAATATCCTTTATAGTTATTCTAGCAATGATTTTTTTTATTTTTTTTTATGTGATATACTAGCACTGATTTTAACTTTCATTTCAAGCAGTCTACAATTGAATCATGTAAAGAGAAATAATTTTTCTCAAGTTTTAAAATTTCACTATAATCAACGTATAAAACAAGGAAAAACTGTAAACCTCAAATTTCCGTCTAATTACAGTATCTTTCTAAACTACGAAAAATTACAATCCCCATCCTAATTTATTGAGATTTTAGCCTATTCTAAAGTTTATCTAAAATTAACTGTCAATTTAACATTGCAATTTCCATAAATTAAGGTAGATTCTATATAATGTTTCCTATAAAAACTATACCATTTTTTTCTTGGCACTATTGGAATCTGGGAGTAGGGATGACAATTTTCCCCATACCCGATGGGGCCCCAATATTTTTACTTGCTCGAGTACGAGTATGGGGCAAAAAAATGGGGATGGGGATGAGAAATTTTATGGGTAATTATATAGGAGCGGGTCCGGGGATGGGTAAACATTGCCCCGCCCTGTATTGTACACATAATATACATATAATACATTTTATTTTTATTTTTTTGAAATTTTTATTGATAAAATGACATCATTTTTGGTTAAGGCTTTCCCACTTATACACTAACCCTCCCTCACTCCCTCGAGCTTCCATTCTTTTTCCCCAAAACTTGAACTGAAATCCCTAAGCTCTTATTTAATGAGAAATCGTGATCGATAGATTAAATATGTAAATTGTGTATATTTAAAAAAACATGACTGTATGGGTAAATAGGGCAGGGCATGGAGCATATGGGGATTCAATGGGGCGGGGATGGGGATGGGGATGTTGAAAAATTCCCGTTGGGGATGGGTCCGGGGATGGGGNGGGATGGAGATGGGAATGTTGAAAAATTCCCGTTGGGGATGGGTCCGGGGATGGGGCATGAGGATGTCTTTCGGAGATGGGGATAGGGAGTCTCCGCCCTACCCCATCCCCGCCCCATTGCCATCCCTATCTGGGAGCTTGCATGCATTTTGATTAATCAATCTTTTTAGTGTAATTTAAGAGTAAACATCTGTACTAGGACTAAGGAATTAATGAAGAAAATTCTTGTATAGCCTTGCCCAAAAATTTGGCACTATATAGTTGCTTCTTTCCATCACAAGCATGTTGAGTACTGATCGTAATATCTCAAAATAAAAGCAGAATAGGAAAATTGAAAAACGCGTTGGCTCAAACGTCTATCAGAAATGCTTTAATTGCAACATCTGCCCATATAGTAATATGAATTTTACACTTCACAACTTCAAAGAAACCTCACACAATTCGGAAACAGCAAAATAAACCATGGACAACGATAATACACTATAATTTAAAGCAGCTTCATTAGCTTAGCTAGTGCCTTCTGAGAGCCAAAGCAGATATCACAACCAACAGTACGAAGATAACCACAGCAACGAACGATGCTACCACTGCTCCACTCACGGCCTGGCAGAAATCACCAAACTGGTTGCAAATAGCAAGCCAATTTGTGTCCTGATTACCATTATGTGCCAAATAAACTATGTCAGCCGCTGCAGCAGCACTAGCAGCGGCCAGAGTAAGAAACACCTGCAATTTATTAAAAAGTGTTTCAACTTAAAATGCCAATATATAGACCTAGTTAAATTTATCAAATTTAAGGCGAGCTAGGGGTTTGAAACTCAAACTTTTATGCTGTCATGTAAAAAAAAAAGTTATGAAATTAATGATTAGAGAGCTTACGGTGTCTAAAATAATAAGGAGAAGCCTTGCTCCAACTGCCTGGGGACGTACAATGGTTACTATGGAGAAAGGTAGAGATAGGACAAGGTAGCCACCCACCAAGGCCATAGCAATTACAAAAAACCTGTGAACATTAATTAGATTTTTGTAAAAATTGTTTTGGGAGTGGAAAGAAAGGAGAAGAGTTTATTGAGAATCACGTACTGAAAAGTAGGAAAAGAATCGTAGCTGGCTTGAAATTGAAAGAATTGAGTGAAGAAAGGGAGAGTCTCATCACTTGTTCCCATGGTGGCAGCAGCACCCAGACAAGCCGCTATAGCACCTAACCTTAGAATGAAGTCCATTATAGCTATCCCTTTCTTCATTCCTCCCTGTTTCGGGGCCACAACTACAGTTTCTTTTTCTTTAGCAACGTGGCTTGACTCTGGAACATCGATTTTGGTCGACATTTTTGGCTTCGAATGGAAAGGAAAGAAGATAAATTGGTATGAGACTCCTCTGTATGAATGGGATTGAAAAGCTTGCAATGGAAATGATTTAATGGTTGAAGCTTTTATAGAGAGAAAAAGTCTGCATCGTGTGGATAAGTTCATTAAGGGAGCAAGAGGAGTTGTTAACAAACGAAACCATTTCCACTTTAAAGTAAAACAAAATAATCTTACTACTTAATAGACAGATATATATGTATATTAGTCAAACAGAATAATCGTACTACTTAATCAACTTTCTTTTTGTTAAATAAGTTTAATGCATGGTTGTCATGGTTTGGACGTACGAATGGGGATTTCCTCTAATCAAACTTGCATGAATTCAAGCTGTTGTGAGTTGCAACAGTGGTGTCTGTTATTTGTTTTAGTATCATAATCTATATAACAAAGTCCTTTCTATTAGTCAGTCAACTAAACCACATAACATCCCTACTCCAATAATGCAGCATTGATCTTTGTTCCCAAGCCTAATTTCATTTGGGAATTACATCATATAGGGACGAAAATGAAACTTCAATGCACAAACATATATATGTCAAACTATTTTTTTAAGATAAAAGAAACCTATTCCAAAGAAATTCAGACTACGTGACATTGTAACTGAAATTGTCTTCTTATCCTTTAGCATATTAATAATGAACAACATATACCACAGGGGTATAAGCAAATTAAGAACTTTCGATTTTACACGAGAGGGAAAGAGAGAGTGGCATATGAAATATTAAAAAAATAAATAAATAGAAGCGATGAAAACATCTCATGCAGATGCAGTACAATTAATTTTCCTTTATAATACAGTTCCGTGGTTGAAAAAAAAAAAAAAGCATCTTGTATGAGTATATCTTACATGCCAAAGTGCTTTTCAGCATTATTTTTTTTATTCTAATGCTCTAGAAAAAATAGTTAATTGAAACAAGTGAGGGCAACAAATAATGTGGTCAGATGGACTACAACAAAATTGGTGAGACCAAGTGTTGTCCACCCTGCCCTTTGAAAACAATCCTGTTAGAACTATTTATAGCAACTCTTCAAGTGAAGGAAAATGCCATAGCCAGCGAGCAATCCCAAGAAAGCCAGCTACAGTTTTAACACAGAAAAACCACTGGATCTTGGATAATGTTTCCTCTTCAATCACGCTTTATTTTCTTTAGATTCGAAGAGCACCATAGGAATCTAAGAGAGGCTCAGGAAACCATTATATACGAATAGTCCATCCTCGCTGAGCAATTGCAGCAATCACTTGACTAGCAGCCTCTGCAGTGTCATTCAGCGGAGGATAATTCCAGCTTTCAGCTATCTGTATTTCCAAACCACAAATCAGCAAATGGTAAATCTTATCTTGTTCAACAAAATAACTACAAACAACAACTATAGGCCATGGAAGGCACACTTGCTGGCAGCACCTAAGAAGATGTTCCCATCTAAAACAGAGCACATAATTTTTTTCTTCATAAGGCCATTTCAAAAATTCCTATTGCTTTTGCTATTATATTTTTTCCTTGAATTATTATAGTATAAGGAACCAAATTATATAACCCAGATTTCTCTCTTATGATTACATTTTCAACTTAGTATAACATAAAGCTAAAGAAAAAAAGTATAATAAATATAATGTCAGGGACAGTAAGCTGTGTGAGTGTGATAAACACCAACTTGATCCAAAAGCTTAAGTTCATGAGTCTTGGGCCAAGCCAAGTATTATATGCCATACCTCTTCTTCTTTCCTACCCAATGTGAAACTTCTACCTTTCACATTACTTTACACCCCTACCACTCACATGTGCATATTCCTAACATTTAATTCATAAAATGCTAGCCCAATTACATATAGCATGGGTGCAGTAAAACTTATAATTTTAGACAGAAAATATCAGAGAACATTATAGGACAGCTGGCAACTCACATTCTCCTACCCAGTGAATGGTCGAGCAACTCCTCGGTCCTGCAAAGACTTTTGGAAGTCAGCAAACTTCCATGTACACCGTTCTGCTCCAATTACATACACGGGCTTCCTGTAATATAAGAAATGAAATCATGGGACTACTTGAACTTCATGTTAGAGAAAGATTAACAAAAGCTTTTGAATGAGATGGATACTCATCATCATACTTGGTACATACCCAGTAGTGCAAGCCTCACTCAACATACTTACTGAATCAGCTGTGATGACGAAAGCATCAGCCCAAGCCAGATGTCCCATGTGTGGATTTGGACCTAGTTGTAACAGAAAAAGAATTACATTTAGTAATCACCACCACGATGAAAGGTAAATACGGATCTCCTCTCCAAGAATAAGGCATCCAATTAATTACCTTCACCAGACCATATTTGGACATTAGGATTTGTGCTGAATTCTTTGAGTAAAATTTTGGAGATCTGCAATAAGAAGGGCAAGTTGAAGTTATTACAACACACACACACACACACAAAAACAAGTTTTCAAGGATACCCAAATTGGAGCCTCCAGGTTACAACTTTTATAGATGCACCACACTTGATTAACTATAAAGGTTTGCAGACTAACCACCAAGCATGGACATGCTGGTGGTAGGAGGCAAAAAAGATAATGATTTATGACCATATCCTAGGAAACAAAATGGAAAATGTTCAGACTAATTTCAAACATCTTTTATACCTTCTCAGGAGTTCTTCTAGAGAAAGATATTCTGATAGTCCCGCAGCTCCAAAGAACATTCTGAAGCATAGTCACTAACTGCTTTGCAAGATCCGTACCATAAGAGCAGTTGCCTGAGACAGAAATATAGACATAAGGACGTGAAATAAAGTACAGTTCAGGGAGTGACAAAATGAAGGTACTAGGAAGAGTTAGGAAAAAGGGCTTGCATATTCTCTTCAAAGACACAAGAACCCAATAACTTTTGCATGGAACGTATCACATATATATCCAGAGATATGTGTAGTGAAATCGGTTAAAAAGAGAAAAAGATTCAAAAAAAGAAAAAAATTGCAAGAAAAGTGACATTCCTATAGTTTCAAACAATGGAGTACTTGTATGAACAAATTTGACCAACTCAGCTTCTTGAAATTTTCAGCTATGCCTTGTATAAACACTTCCAAATTCTAGAAGTAAAGGCACTTGCTATCACACTCTGATCCACAAAAATTAGATACAATTGATGTCAGGAACTGATTTAAAATGACACCAAGCATAGGCCAATACAATTCCTTCTGTTAAAAATTATGTTATAGAGTGATTTAAGAGAGCCTCATTTTATAAGAGACTAAATCAAAGGGAAGAAAAGAGGATTTGTCCTTGTAATAATCATTAATCAGATTTCTCCTACTGATAATGACAATACGCTCAATTATAATCAACCCTATGAACCAACCAGCAGAAGACCTTTTGGGCCTAGTTTAAAGCACTTCTCATAATTTAAGATCACAGGTTATACTGTCATCAGGTGCATGAGCATATGTTAATGTGAATTTTCTATATACATTAACCAACAAGAGATTTTAACTAGATAAACTTTAACAAATACGACAGGAAAAACATTATAACTTTCTCAATATGAAAAAAAAAATTTACTCGAAGGTCCCCCGACATTAACCACAAGCAAGGGCCTTGGCAGAGTTTCCAGCTCATCATGCCAAGTAGAAGCAGCAACCCTAAGAGCAGTGGAATCAGCCTGATGAAGAGCTCCTACAGTGAGGACCTGAAATGTAAAATTTAAAATCAGTTAGCTAGGTGATTGGACAAAAAGTAAAACTTTCAGCTGAGACCTGACAACCTTAAAGTGTTTTTTCTTTGGCAGAGAACCCACATCAGTAAATATTATGCAAGCATAGTACCTACCACATTGCGGCCAGGAGGTTCCCGTGGAGTAATCCACCTCCGGAGATACCAAGGAATTTGCTTCTGCGCCTCAGGAGTCAGCGGGTAATAATCATGGCGAGGTGTAATCACAAGATCAAACCTATTCAGGTGCAATCTTGGGTGTTGTATCTGAAATGGCCTCTGTGTTAGAAAGCAAAATCATGTGTGCCTTTATCAATCATAATGACAGCACATATGTAATGAAAATAGCTGAAATAATTAATAATATTATAATAGGAAAAAGGAATGAACAATTCATGTTATACCTCAAAAGAAACAAAATAACTTAGAGGTGATTCATTAGGATTCAGGAAGGGAGGGGAGATAACAGGTATCAATGAAGAATGAACAATGTTTCTAACCACTGTTTGCCTAAAGCAAGTAACATCCTATCACAAGGAAGTACTTAATTGCCAGTGAATCTCAAGTATGCCAAGATTTAGAGCTCAAAATCATGAGGTGCAGAGTGGATAATTTTTTTTTTTTTAAAAAAAAAATATATATATATGAAGATTGATTAGGCCACTTATCAAATATTAGAGATGCAACAAATTATGAGAGTATAAATACCATTTTCATGGCAGCCAATCATCTATGAATTATGCTTTTAAGGTACAAAAAGAACAAGGGCAAAGTTTAACCTGAATAACAAAAACATTTTCTGGAGCTAACCGTTTAATGGAGCTAGCAACAGAAATAGTATCTCGTCCCGATGCTACCACCAACAACGGACCCTCGCTGGGGAGAATGTGAAAGTAGGAGATAGTTAAAATAATGGCATTTCACTTAGAAATCCGAAGAGGCTTAATGCTAAAGAAACTAGTTAAGCATGTTCAATGCTTTCCACTCATTGACGTCTATTAGTTTCTTGTGAAGCATGTATTTTGAATGGCAGCTCCAGAAATTGAAAGACAGAAGCATAAGAAGAAACCGACCAAGAAGATAACATACTTGTCAAACGTTTCACGAGCCATTCTTGCAATTTGCCTAGCGTCAGCTTCTAAAACGTTATACAAGCCTGAGCTAACGTTATTTTTAAGGACAAACAGCACGTCAATTCACCATTCGGCATAAATAAATTACAAATAGGAATTGATGGTCAGCAAGCATTACCAGTCTTGTCAGCTGGAAAATGAGCCTCTTTAGTTGATACTGGAAACTGTGAATTGCCAAATAAGCGCCTTATAACAAAGTCTAACTTTTTATGCACATAAACTGGTAACCAATGAAGCCATTTATTGATTCCTCCTCTAGGCCTCGTCACACGCTACATGAAAAATATTTTTAGCAATCCAAACACAACCCAATATTCAACGCTCTTTATTATGTAAGGTATAAAATCCGTTTGAATTGAAGAAGAAAAGTTTACACATAAGAGCTGCCGATTTGAGAGACCCAGAGCACGGACCAAACCAACGCTCTGATTCTCAGCTCCTGCAAAACCATTTCCAATCACAACCGCTCGTCTGATTGCACCGTAGACCCCACCGTCGAATATCTCAGGCATGCTCGAGAACCCGCTCGGCGGTTCCGGAAGCCTGATGGGTCTCATCGATGGTCCCCGGGCTTCAATAAGCAGATTCAATTCAACTCAGGAGAACAAAAGGAAAGAAGAGAGATAATGGATTAGAGGCCCAGCCATCTTAAATGGGCCTATTTATGGGCCAAATCATCATGGATTTTTATATGGGCGTAGCAGAATAGTGATCTAGATTACACGCTGTTTCCCCCAACAAAAAGGATAACGGGTCTTAGTGGGCCTAGAAAAGAGGCTAGGCCCAAATATAAATGGGTTCGAAAAGATCAGAACATGATGGCGATTATAATGGCCATTGTCCATTAACGGCCCATATAAGAGGCCCGGCCCAACTTACAACCGACCAAATTCCGATTCATTTTTATTGAGGGTAATTTCTTCGTCCCGTTTAGTCAGACTCGGTACCAAGCAAGCTGTTGGAAAGCTTTGTTCCTCGGTGCAAAATCAAAATGTGGGCAACTGCGGAAGGTGGAGCTCCAGAGGTCACGCTGGAAACTTCCGTGGGTTCTTTCACCGTTGAGGTACTTTCTTTTTTCCAGTTTACTTGCCTTTCAGTTTCTTGGAAAACCAGATGAACGCTCGTGAGTTTTAAAAATTGCTTTTTTCTATTTGTAATTTTTTCTCCTGATTTTGGGTTTAGCTGTACTACAAGCATGCACCGAGAACTTGCAGAAATTTCATTGAACTATCTCGTAGAGGTTATTACGATAACGTCAAATTCCATAGAATCATCAAGGTTTCTCTCATTACTTTGCTGTTTCTCACTCTCTTGTCTGAACCCCTCTTAAGATATATATTCTTACATAGATTCATGTGGACTGTTGAATAGGACTTCATATTGCAAGGTGGAGATCCCACAGGAACTGGAAGGGGAGGGGAATCCATATATGGGTATGCTTAAGCTTTTGAATTATCGCATATTTGTTACATCATAAATGAATGGCCTTTCCATATCATCAACGACAAAACTGTGTCAACATTTTCTTTCCTTCTTTTCATTTCTTGTTTGATAAAGGTGAAATCTCCATGAAGAGTTGTCTCAATAATTCTTTGCTTGTTGTTTGAAAATTTTGTTTTATATGGTCATTGCATGGTTGCTTTGAAGAACTGAACGAGGAATTCTGAACTTACTTCAACAGAAACGGGTTGCCATGCAACTCAGTTTCCTCCCCTTCTGTCCTTTGGTCATTATACGATTTATTATATGATTCGTTTATTGTTTATCACAGTCCAAAATTTGAAGATGAGATAAGACAAGAGTTGAAGCACACTGGAGCTGGTATCTTATCCATGGCAAATGCTGGCCCAAATACTAATGGTAGTCAATTTTTTATTACTTTGGCACCATGCCCATCACTGGATGGTAATGTTCTGATTCTTCCTGCTATTATGATTTAGAACTTATAAAACACTTCTCTTTAAATTTATTATTACTTGCAAATTGGATCCCTTAATATCTGTAGTTTCTGGTAATGTTAGCTAACTTTTAGTCTGATATAAAGAATAGTCCAGTCATCTTGTGGTCTTATCTAAGGATGGAGGATGAATAATGGGTTGCAATCTCCCTGTTTGTTTTGTAATTTGGCTGTCAAAGAGCATATTATATTAACATTTCAAAGTGCTGGCTTCGGTTGTTTAGGATGCATCATTTTGTATCTGCGGCCACATTTGAGTGCATGAAGCTTATTGAGCACTCTTACAGAGGAAAAATGGGCAAATCAATCAGCTGAATTTTGAATCTGGGATACAAAAATGTATTATTGGCCCAGGAGCATACTCAGTGAAGCACCTGGTCACACAGTAATAGACAGATTGGAAACATGGATACTGATCTCAGCTCCACAGATATTCAAGTAATCAAGTGTTCTGAAAACCAAAGGGATTTCTATGAGGTTCCATAGAGTGGGAGGAGGGGTTAGGTCCTAGATTTTGGTTGGAAAAATGATTGGTAATAGGTATATATTCCCATGACTATCTCTTCTTGATACCATGGGACAGAAGGTTAGTTTAGTCGACAGATGACCACTCCCAAGTCCTAACATTTTCTGGGTGAGACGTACAGAAAATGCATTGAGTCAGTATTTCAGAATAGGGGCTACAGGATTGAATCTTATAAGGTCACAGTTGTAGTTAGAATTTAGATTGAGTTGATAAAATGTGCCTGGTTTTTTGTAATTGAAAACTTAAACCTGACGATACAAACACAAGTAATTGGGATTTGAAATAATGCTTCTTCTTTTTGGGATTAAAGAGGGATTTGAAATAATTCTTAACCAACTATCCTGTTTTACTGCTGATTTCAGGGCAAGCAATTAATATAAAGCTTTATCCTTCACTAGCAATGCTGTCTGAATATATATTAATCTCTATACATATTTGAATGGATGGTCACATTGTTGAAAGGTGATCCATGTGTGACAGCAATTTATTTCCGCCAGTAAGAGATAATATGACAAGGCTGAAAATTTATCTTCCATGAAAATAAATTTGAGGATTCTTTTCAACAAATATGAACTGTTAGAATCCTTCTATAATACTTCCCGTCTAATTTATTTGTCCTGACTGTCTTCTGAGAAATTGCCATTACACTACTGCCAATAGAGATAGAATAGCAGCAAAAAACTTGTTTGAGATTCAAATTAAGAAATATACTTCTAAACATAAAAGGGAAAGAAGCCATCGGTAAAAGACAAGCTTTTATTTTATTTTCCTAAAGCTGTTTGTGAGTTCTCTAATGTAATCTCTGCATTAATGTTTGAAACATAAATCAAGACTTGTACTCATGACTTTTTAATTACTAGAGTTGACTGAAGTTAATGTTTAACAATAATCTTGGTATCATAATAATTTACTCATAAGTTTGGTTATCTTTTACTCTATGTTTAATCTTTGTAAGTCATATCATGAGATTTCTACTACTGCTAACAACTCTCAACTAATGTTTCTGTATCATCCAGGAAAACACACGATATTTGGAAGAGTGTGTAGGGGGATGGAAATTATCAAAAGACTCGGCAGCGTCCAGACTGATAACAGTGATAGGTATGTCAATGTCTTACACGATAACCATTTTAAACAAAAATCATCAACACGACTTACCACATATTGCCTATAATTTCCTATTCTAGTCACGACTCCAGAAATATCCACTAGAAAATACGACTTAGGGGTATTGAGTATCATGAAACTTCTGCTAATACTGGGCTAACCTGATGCTGGGGATAGAATGTTTTTATCTAGATGTTATCTTTTTCCATCTGTTGAATAGCTATAAAGGTTGCCTCATGCATCGTCACATTTCAATACTCTGATTCCTGTGTGTATCCATGATTAAAAAACATATGGCCGACAAACACACATGTGGTCTATGAGCGTAGTTTTTTTATATGAGATTATTTCATGATAGAGCTGCCAGAAGAGGGAAAATTGTATGAAAACATTGTCTGGGCTACATGTTAGACTAATATGAAATCACTAATGAAAATGACATGTAATACATGCCAATTCTAATCCTTCCATCTTGTTAGAGTAGCATATTTCCTCTATTTGGGTAATCAATTTTTACAAAGTTAGTGCGTACTTTGTATTCTAGTGCTAGAGGTACTAGAACTCTTGAAAAGTAAGGGCAACTTACGTGGTGTGCTTGTTCAGGCAATTCTCTTGATGTGTGTTTACGCTAAATAGAAGTGTACTCATATGATAGTAGAAGACTTGGCATGTTAATCGATCATGTCATTTAGCATACAAATACTCAACTTACCTTGTTAGGCCCTTGTCTTTGAGGCTTTTCTTGAGTAGTTTATTTGGGCCTTTCTAAGATTCTATTTTTCTCTGATTCAGACCCATCCATGATGTGAAGATACTACGGACATCAGTCAAGGACTGAGATGAATCAGCAGGATATTCAACGAGTTTTGTTTCTACATTATGTTGTGTTCACACAATCAAGAAATTGTCATTTGAGTTCCTCACAGGAAGGTGTGGAAACTGGAAATAGCGATGGCTTCATGGCTAAGTATAGAAGTTGTTCTTATCTGCACTGCACCTATCCGCACAAACCATGGAATTGTGAAGGAATTGTGAAACCAAGTAAATTCGATAATTATTGAAAGGGACTTGGGCAGTTCTTTGTAATTCTTCTCTGACATCAATATTTCAAGTTACAATCCCAAAAACAATTATCTATTTTAAAGGTTTTGTGGACATCGTAGCCATTGTTCTTTTACTTCATCACCATCTCTTTTTGAAGTTTGCATCGGAAGTGTTTATTGAGCCGAATCAATGATTTAATTATTATATCGAATTTGACCAGTAAACTCAAGATTGAGATTATGACTTCCTCTTGTCCACACTTTGTCACACTACTAACTGACAATATCTTAGCTACAAACGTAGGTGTAGATTCATTGCAGAATAGTTGGTTAGACTTACAAACAGTTCAAGGAATAAATCAAAAATTGAAAACAAACGATAATGTCAGCATGCGTGAACCGATTTCATTTCTATATGGTATATCTGGAACATGGCCCACTTAACAGTAATTTTTTCCCGTAATCTACACGTGATCTCTTTACGGTCAGAGCATCTGACAGAATGTTATATTCTTTAGGCGTCCTTCATGTGAAGGCCTTGCATATACACGTAGCTGAAATAGCACTCCATTACCCTGACCGACAACACCATATTGAAAAAGAACAGACAGAAAGCCACGCTCAAAAGTAATGAATATTACACAATTTACACGCACAACTAATTTCTATAATTCAGGGAAAAATGTGTTACAGCTATCAACTAATTGGTGCCACCCAAAGCAACATCACCTATTCATATCCACTGCACTTGAAGAGACAAAAATCAAATTGATAACTGTAGCCTACACTTTTTTCCCAAAAAATTGTCATTCTATGCAAGTTAACTTTGTATAATACTGCGGTTGCCACCAGCCCCTATTCCAGCAGCAACCACAATATACATCATGCAACCTAGTACTGCACTTATCGTTTTACATTTCAAAATCCATGAATCACCACAAACGACTTGAGATGGAACTCAACTGGAACTCACCTTTTCTGGTTTACCAGTGTGATTCAACGACCCTCCATTTTCCTCACAATTGCGGGCATTAAGCTTAGATGATTGCGTTGAATTAAACAACCCGTTGGACTTGATAGATCCAGGACTGCCTTCTCTTGAGTTTATGCTCCTTGTTGACTCACAAGCCTTATTAGAAGGGTCACCACTCGCCACTGGTTGTTGAAACAGTTCAATGCGCTTTAAAGATGGAACGTCTCCCTTACAATATCTGTGCCACATATTCCTATATGTTGACTCTAGACCAAGGGCAAAATTGGCTCCATCACAGAGAGGGGACTTGGCCATGAGTTCTCGCAGACTCATTCTCAAATTTGATAGTGCTGAAATGTCAGAGGCCAGCTGCAGAGCCAACTGCACGTATTCATCTTCATTTTTGGCAATTAAATGCCCCAGACCTGAATCATAACAAATGAGATATTCCTATAGTTTTACAGATGAAGCCAAAGATGCAAGATCCTTAAAATTCAACAGCACACTAAAGATAAAACCATGCCATGCAACAGCAATTTAGATCAAGGACACAACCATCAGGCATCAGTGCCTTTTTCTTTCTGATGTTAAGAAGAAATACTGAATTGTAATGCATCTCAAAATTCTCGCCTGAGGAAATTGTCAATAGAGACCCATTGATGTCCCAGTTGTAAGAAAAATGAATTGTGATTTAATAATGACTCCTTAGTTTTACAAGATGGAGATGGAGTCAAACTTTGTGCCAAAACATCACAATCTACCAAGTATAGACTATAGTCTAATGATGGCAAGAACCCATTTGCAACTCTTTATTTTCAGTACCATCAACACCAGCATATGCAAAAAATACTAGAGTCATCAACCATGCTCAACTAGAAAGTAAAACCCAATTTTTGGAAAGAAACTTACAGAAAGGACATGAAAGGAAAATACAGTGTATATATCTTTTTCCTCTTCTGCCCCACCCCACCCACAAGTAGATTATACGGTAGAAAGTATGAACTCAATAACAAACACATAATATGGTTCTTATATCAAAGAAAGAACACAATATCCAAATTATTCCAGAGAAACTAGAAAAGAAAACTTTAACCATGATTGGCATTAACAATATATTTGATCTTTTTAAACTCTGTCCCTAACTCACAATAAAACATGGTTTCATCAGGATCAGTCAACACAGCTTTGGCTTTTGATTGGAAGCATACCACAAGATCACAAGGAAGCACATGAAACAAATATTAGATTTATTGCAAAACAAACAGATCTCACATAGAAAGACATTACAAAAGGAAGCAGAAGAGAGTTTCTTACCAACTTTGCTAAGAAGACTAACACCAACATTGTGTGCGTGTACTGAACCAGCCATAGTGACACATGGAACTCCCATGTATAAAGATTCACATGTTGTGGTTGTTCCGGCATATGGAAACGTGTCCAAACTACATGAAACAAAACAACACAGGTTACTAGGAGTATAAGAACATCATACAGTTACACAAAAGTTAAAACAGAAGTGCTAAGCATATAAACAAATTTTTCAACTAATTGAAATAAAAACCAAAAATATGTGATGTGATAAAATTTGAACTTAGGTAACACCACAAAAAACCTTTAAGAATATAAAGAAGATATTACCTGATGTCCATCAGAGAATATGCTTGCATATGATCATGGTTAAGAAGAATTAGGGGTAGAAGATCAACACGTAGTGGTTCCAAACCCAACTGCTCCAATGTCGATAGGAATCTCTGCCTCACACTATCACAACAAAATGGTTTACATTTTACCACAAGGCGAGAATTTGGTACTGCACATAGTATTCTTGCCCAAACTTGCAATACTTTAGGTGTGATCTGATAACATGATTGAACATAAGTCAGGAGGATATATATGGCTGAACTTGTTACTAAACAAGAAGACCTATATACGTAGTATATTTAACTCAATCATTACCTTGGCAAGATTGTTAAAGCTACCAAATGTAATGAAGCCGTTGGAAAGAGCAGGAGTTGGGCAAATAGGCCCAGCCTCAGGGGAAGGTGTATAACAAAGGAAGGATTCTGGTAGTCTAACTAACTCTTCAACATGCCTGCAAGTTACAGAAAGTCCCATAGACATATAAGTAAAATAGGAGTTACAGGAAGGAGGTGCTCTAGTACAGATCAACGGTCAGAAAATACGGAAGTTCTAGAAGATATCTACTTCTGCTTTGTATCAGGAGGGTCTGCAAGTGAATCAGTGATTCTATAATCAATTGTAGGCAATCCAGTTGTATTGGGGTAACCAATCCAAGTCACCTGCAAGTCAAGCAATAAAAGTTGCAAAGATCAAATTAAAATATATTAAACATGTAATGAGAGCATCATGCCTTTTATCAGCAATAGTTAAGCCACTTCAGATCACATGCTTGACGACTAAAAACTTCGAGAACTAAATACATGTATGAAGAAAAATGTGTAACATTGAAACAACAGAAAAGGCGAAAGACATATATCTCTTGCCACAATTTCAGAATCCATTCATTCCACACATTAAGTTGTTTTAAATATTATAAATACACAAGGACATCTGGCCTTATATTATAAATCCTAGTCAATAAGTTAAATATCATCCCAATAATGAAAATTTAATACTCGCAAGTAGCCAGACTAAACTAAGCTTGATCAACATCTCATTAATTTCTATGACATACACAAACGTATTAATTCACAACATAACATAGGTAAGAAACAATAAATAACATGCTACATCTCACACTACAATATACAAAACCACAGTTTGACATATACATACTACTAAACAGAGATTGGAAGATCAAAGGATATAGTAATATGGCAAAAGAGAGAAAGGGGGAGAAAAAAGAAGAAGAAAAACAGAATTCATAAGCTGACCATTGAAAAATAATATAGATAATTTGAACACACCTGAACAGGTGCTGGTCGACATGCCATCATTCCTAATTTATTGTTAGCAGTATGACCTGTGAGTTCTACCAAAATGTCAATCTGATCTTCTCTAACCATGCTGGCAACCTTCTTTTCATCAATCCCATAAATGTCTCTCCAGATACCACCCCTTTTTAGAACTTTCTCCCTAAATCTAATGGTTTTTGCATCTGCCTGCAACATCAGATGAAAATCAATCCCAGATCAAATGGAAAAGACAGATTATGGAATTAGCTTTTGGCCTGCACATGGCAGATCCATTCTGACAACAAAGAAATGTATACCAAGACAAATTCTATGAACAGATAAATGTTGTCAATGTAACCGAAGCAAGAATGTTAACCTCACTAGTAGGTAGCACTGAACCACCTAACTTCTGGATAATTGGTTGTTTATAAAACAAGTGTAAACAGTCATTCCAGACAATCTCATGGCTTTCTCAAGACTGTTTGCCAGATCATCTTAGTTGAATGATTTAATTACAAAATACTACAAATAAAGATGTAAGACACTTTAAAGTATTTTGTTATAGTCACAGGTCTTTAAGAAGACTGGTACCTTGACAACTGCAGAGTAAACAATCACTTTATAATTGGCATAGTCATGATAGACGAGAGGAGCTTCTATGAAATATGACACAGAGTGGGTAAAATAATCAGGAGATACATATCCTATCACAAGAGGTCGTTCAGGATCTTTTGAATTGTCCCATGATGTGTACTGAGGATATAATCTCATAAAGCGCCTACCCCAGTCCCTGCGTGAAAACATTTCAATTTGAGTAAAGTCTCATCAAATTATATATCCAAGTAGTATCTGAGCTACAAAACACCCTACCATTGTACATAACTGTGAATTATCATGCCTAAACCATAAAATATTATGACCCACAAATCCATACATGCATAGATCACATTAAAGGAACATCACTAGCCAACCAAACATGAAAAGGTAAATATTTCTAACTAATAACACAGTATCATAGATTTATTCTACATCAAATAGCATTAAATTTTAATGATGCCATTCAGCTCCTCCAAGAAGAATTATACTAGGAGCTTCCTTTAGAGTAAGTAAAAATTTAAGTTGATATACTTGGATGTTACTAGGGGCTTTAGGATATAGTTTCCAACACAGCAACCAGCATAAGAGTTCTAAATACAACACCCAAAACAATGTTGAGTTACAGTTGTAGTTTCCAACACAGATACTTCTTTCATTAAAACAAAACAATGCATTCAAAAAGGTACAAACTATCTTTTATCTCCACCAACATAATGCAGATGGTATATATTTCAGACTACCAGTTGATGCATCAAACATTTACAACTAATCATGAAAGTTAATTGAATATTAATACTTATGAAGTTGATTACACAACTATATGAGTGAAGTTTCCATCGAAAAACAAAATTAGTGTACAAAAAGTTCATACAGAAAGCTGCAACCTGTGAGCCTCAAAAAGTTTGTCATCATGTCCTTCATCTATGTAATTCATTGCAAGCAACCGGTTCTGCACATTAACATGGACCAAACTGAGATATCAATTTAAGTGTAGAAAAAAGAGTTCCCACAACCATAAGACAAACATTCTTGCAAAGAACAATATCAAGTAACCCATCCTTATATTAAAATTAATGCGAAGATGAAAAAAAAAATCAAATTATAAGCAAGACAAATGAATTTGAATAAATTATTGCCACTCTCAAAACCACAAACGCCCATTTGAACTATCTCTAATTATTATGCCCACTAAAGTTTCCCTCCATTTTTGTTGGAAAAACAATTTAAAAAAACTGACCCAAATAAATGGGGGTGAAATGGAAAAAAGAAAACAGAAAAGAGACTTCTGTATTCTAAGACAACTCGGAAAGGACAACAACAAAATCATGGACGCAATTAACAAAGTGTATCTCATGTAGCACCAAGTTTGGCTAAAGCTTCCTACTAAAGCCACAAGGCTAAAAGATGCTGGATTACCTTTGTAAAACTAGTGAAGATTATATAAGTTCAGCACTAATCATCAAAACCAATACCAGTCTGACATTCCTCACTCCTCATGCCAAAAAATTCCAGTATCATCTTGCAATTTTGCTTGACGGTTCAACTAGCTCATTCATGAAATTTTGAATTTTCCATAGTCTAAGGCGTTTGATTTTGATGATTTTCACAAGGAAAAGGGAGAGGGGAAATTTTTTTAAAATATAGCAGTTACCCCTATACATAATACTTTAAACACCACCACAATCTAGAGCTTACAAATCAATTATGTCCATCTTTTTAAGCTTAGAGCCAATAATTTCCAAATATATGATTATTTGTTATATAAATAGAGACTTTAAATTATCTCTATGTCAAATTTCTCTCTTGTCTGTCTCTTTTCTTCCTAGAAGAACTAAAACCTAAAATTCTAACATGATAGTACCCTATTTCTGCCTGAATTAAACATGAGAATTTAAGGCACACATCATGAGAATTTACACAATTCGGAAAAATTAAGCATTCACCCATGATGGACCATACCTGACCAGCATTTCGAGAATCGGGATCTATCTTCAGACACTGCTCATAAGCATTAATAGCCAGAGAGATATCACCAGCATCCCTGTAAAGAACCCCTACACAACAAGAATGCAAAAGATAAGCATATGACAGAAGCCGTACTATGAGTTTTGCTGTCTTGCACACCTTACAATAAATCTTATTTTCCGAATAAGGACAAAGGATAAGAGAAGGAAAAAATCTGCAGAACACTTGGAAGGGGAAAAAACTAGCAGAAGTCTCTATGAAAGTACGTGAACATAGTCAGCCACAGATTTTCAAAATGGAACTTTTTAAAGCTCAATACAAACTTTTGCTTTCCTAGCTTCAACAATAGTAGTATTGTTTCAACATGAGCTATATAATCAGCTATTTGGTCCATCTCTTGGCATACATATATCTTATATAGCTACTGAGAAGACTTATCTTTCACTTCATTCATCACCAAAATATTGCCTAGTCAAAGAGAGAGCAGAAATAATTAACTTGAAGTTAGCTGGGTATTCTTTCCATCACCTCCTCTGACATGTTGATAAGGTCTAAATGTCACTCGATCACCATTTGCTTTGCAGGCTATATTTGTGAGCTATCTGAGGGTGAAAATGACTCTTCGCAACCAGGACACTTTGAAAGGCAGGACTCATGAAACCATTTTCACACATCATTCATATTCACATTTAATGAAGCCATATAATTTAATCTAAAATTATACCAGCAACATGTCTAACATGAAGCAGCCTCCTTGACTAATACAACCAGTTTGATGTCACATTAAAACCACATGAGTAAATAAATAAATAATCAGAGACAAAGAGAGTCAGAGACCTAAATTATTGTATGCTTCTGCATATGTTGGATTTGCAATGATAGCTTTCTCAATCATACTAGCAGCAGCATCCATTTTACCCTGGAGAAAGAAGAGATGATAATCAGTTACAAACTTCAGAATTAAATAAATTCCAAATTCAGAAATTGCTCCATGATTAACCTGGACAGTGTAGACAACGCCAAGATTATTTAATGACTGTGAAAAGTTTGGTTTGATTGACAAAGCTAGCTGCAAAACGACAACCATGATTGATATCATAATTTTATATACTCAAGAAAAAGAACAAAAGCAGATTGACACAAATGTCACTGTTACCTGGTAACATTCCACAGCTTTATCAAGGTTGTCTCGATCTTTATATATTACTCCTAAGTTGTTACAAGCTTCAGCACAATGAGGATTGAAGTGGAAAGCAAGCTCATAGAATACAATAGCCTGAAGAGTAGAAATTAGTTTTCAGTCAATGCAATTATTACATAACGTGCATATCCACTGAATCTTTCTAGCATACATATACATACATATGTAAATGTACAATACGCACATAGACACTATGTGCAAGACTTACCATGTCAAACTTAAGCATCTCACCATAAGCAACCCCAAGATTATACATGGCATCAGCATAATGCCAATTATAATACAAAGCTTTCTTATAGTAAGCCACACCTTGATTGATATCCCCCTCCAGTTTAACCTAGACAAACATATTAAATCCAAAATTAAAAACAAAAACAAAAAACAGAACAGTAATTTATGTAAGCAAGATAGAAAGGTTCCAAAGTTGTCAGGAAATCCCATCAACACACACACACACACACACAAATATATCCAGTGACTAGAAATGCAAAATGCAACCTTAAATGAAGGAACTTCTGATCCAGAGCAGGCTAGGGTACAGTCTCCCAAAGAGAAATTCAAGAGAGAAAGTAAAAGTTTAGTAGCTTATGGAAGTCCTATATGATCACCTTTGTTCCCAAGTCGGTCAAGGCTATAGCCATATTATTCTTTGCAATCTCAAAGTTTGGTGAAACGGCTAAACACCTGTCACAAACATCAACCAATCAAATATACTAACAGTATAAGTCAAGTAACTCAACAAATATTAAAAATTACAGGAAGGATTTGGCCCAGAAAGGGAAGTGCAAGCTACAGCAAATTCAGTCACCTACCTCTCATAACAAGCAATCGCTGCTTCCAAATCACCACGATTTTTATAAATGACACCCATGTTGCAATATGCTTCAGCATACATAGGCCTCTCCAATGCAGCCTTCTCATAGAAATTGAGGGCCATATCATATTGCATCATTTCAGAATAGACAACACCAAGGTTATAGTATGCTGGCTGCAAGCACAGAGAGTAAAGAAAAAGGTCCATATCATATAGACCAAAAATTAAATAAATTCAAACGAGATGTGATAATAAAGGTAGAGCACTGGGAATGAAAGAGGATTACAGCATAGTGTGGATCTATTTTGAGGGCTTCATAATACTTTTGAATTCCATCCTGAGTATTTCCAGCAATCTTTATGTTTGTACCAATATCTGTTAAAACAATGGCTAGACATTCAGCAGCTGCTTTGTATGAAGGATCCACTCGCAAAGCCTTCTGATAGGACTGTTCCAAGTGAAATCAATCAGGTAGCAGTAATGAATTCCAAGAAAAATTGTCAACCAACTAAACACTAGAACAGTAAAAATGTCATACAATGAGAAAATATGCAAGACACAACCAGAGTCTAATCATTAGAGGAAAAAAATTAAAATCATCTCATGTCTCTAGTACAAGTATCCTGCATGTGATAACGAAATGAAATAACAAGTAAATCTATATTCACCATTAGATTACTGAAATGCAAGCTTCACATGGAAATAGGCAAAATATATTTCTCAGATAGATAAATAAAACAACAATTGCCATCATAGAGCCACTGAACTGTCATGAACATACCTCAGCTGCCTCCACCAGGCGACCTTCTTCTTTGTACAGAATACCACAATGCGTGAGGGCACAAGCATTTTGAGGATCCAACCTGATAGCCTCAGTAAAACTATCAAAAGCAAGCCTTCCCATGTTCTGCATCTGCAGGCATATCCCTTTTCCAATGAGAGCTTCTACATTTCCACTATCATTCTCCAGGACACGCTCATATAGAGCAAGAGCATCCACAAACTTGTTCCTTGAACGTAGGATGTTGGCATAAGAAAGATTATCTTTCCCTTCACAACTCTTATGTGCTGGATCACTATCAGCACGAGAGCCACGAGAACTAATGGAAGGCGGTGAAACTTTCAAAAAACCATTATCTCCAGTCGATTCCCTCTCTCTCCCGTCCCCAACATTATTTTCCATCCATGCCATCTGGATACAACTGCCCCAGCTCACTTTCCTGAAGCAATAAATTGATTCACCAAGAGTTTTGGACGTTAATCTTAAAACCGCAAATAAAACCTATAACACACCTCAAGATTTTGCATCTTGATCAAACGAAATGGCAATAAACTAAAGCCTGAAGTTTCAAAACATTCGACTCAAATGCCGTGAAGCAGTCAGGAAAACAAACTCAATCAGCCAGTGTAGAGAGATTGAAGCCGTCAGCCTCAAGAAATAAAGTTATGTTCTTTAACAGAAATTGATCCCAGTAAAAGGTCATACAACAAACCCTAACACGTAACACAACTAATATTGGGGATATCACAGCCAAGAAGATTCAAGAACAGCAGAAAAAGAAGGTGAGAAATCACACAACCAATTAGGGCTTTGAGACTTACAGAATATAACTTGGAGCTTTTTTAAGTCATGCAGAAGACACATAAATAGCAGAAAATAGTAAGTGAGAGTAAATTAAACCCTCAAAAAGCCTCCTTTATTAAGCAAGTCGTTCTTGCAGAGAGAAGGAGAAGGGGGGAGTAGCCACTTGAAGAGAAACTAGCAGGGAAACAGCTTTGAAGGGAGGATTCAATGGGGGTTCGAGTCGGAGTTCATAGCCAGTCTCCCCCTCCGACACTGTAGTTCGATGTCTCCTAAACCCAGAGCCCCCTGATGTCCGTTCGTTGATTACAAGTTACAACATTGGGCGCAAAGGGACAATCTTTGGTTCTTTAACACCCTTTCTCCTCAGATACAAATACCATTTTAACACTACAATTAAATACTGTGGCGTCTGAAGCAATTAATGGATTGATGGTGGTATTTTCTCTTTTTTTATTATAATAACTAATAATAATTTACTATCTAAAAAAAAATGTTTCCATCAAAGAGGTATATGATTATTTCTTAACCTATTAATATTATAATTGTTGATGTAAAAAATAAGTAATTTTTATCATTAAAAAATAAACAGCCCTAATACGTGAGAAAAATCTCTTAAAAAGCCGTGGAATATTATGATATCTATTTTTTATATATTTTTCACAATTTTTTTTTATATGACCACAAATTATTTTTATAAAAACTTAAACATACCAAAAAAATGAATAATTTTTTTAAAATAAAAATTATTTTTTTTAGTTGACTATAAATAATGAATAAATAAGTTATTATAGGTAAATTATATTCCAAAACTGATTTTTTGTATATAATTTCTATGAGATATATTTTTTAATGTGAAAGAAAAGGATCACATTAGGTGTTTATTTTATGCAACTCTACAAATAATTCTGTATCAAAACTATTTTGAACTTAATTTCTTTAAATTATCGAACAGCATATGATTTTTTTTTTTAGGGAAGCATAAGATTTTATAATTTGACAGAAGTTAGTTTTTGGTCAAAGTGGGTTGGGTTTCAACGCATCTTTTATTTGGACCTACAGATTTATACCCTTTTTTGACGACTATTTATGTTTAATTAGTGATTTAGGTGCTGCACAGCTTTTCAATATATATATCTGTGTTAGTGTAAATTTTAGTGATATATTACTTAATGTTGATAGATCTAGTACATGTTGTTGAAGGCCCGAAGAAAAAATAACTATACAATTTGTTCCAATTAACTGTTGAACTATCCTAAGACAGTGGCAGCTGAGGATACTCACAACAAGCCAATTATAGCTAGCGTATAGTCCATTAGCTTTTAAAGAGCATCAGCAAATAAAGATCCATAATATCCACAGGCAATGGTAAAACTTGTCTCTGCTTACCACTTACCAGAGCGTTATTGGGTGTTAGCTTTGGAGAGATGCGGGTGGTTAAAAACTTTACAGCTTTATATCTTAAAATGTTGTTGAGCTTTTTATTATTATTTAGATTGGGGGGTAAACATAGAGATAGAAAGAGAGGAAGATCTCCATCAGTATCTGCATACCCTTCCAATTCCCTTTTGCATCTTCTCTTTCATTTGGTATTTAGATTTCATACCAATAAAATGAGCAACTTATCCCACAACCCTCACTTATAGTGGCACCATTTGGATAGTATAATTTACAATTTATTAGAATTTTTTTACTAATATAAGTATTTTTATATAAGAAAAATAATGTTTGAATCAATTTATATAAATAATGTATTAAATTTTAAAAAATTATTTTTAACTTATTTTATGAAACTAAACTTCTTAGAAAAACGCAGAAGCTATTTTGAGGAATCACCGACAATATCTTTTGCAAATTTATGGGCAATTATATCCCCAAACATCTCTCACCTTCAACGGTCTCCGTATCTCCCTCACCATCGACCTTATCTGTATCTCCTAGTTTCTTCCATCAATGTTTTGAGACATGTCTATGGCTTCTCCATCTCCATTTGTCGTTTCTACAGGACCTAGCAGTAGAAGTAGTCACAGACACAAACACAGACACAAAGGAGGTTTACCTTGTCCAGAACATCTTCCTCAGTTGCGTCGGAGAATAGGCCTAGCTCGTCTTCCGATTGTTCAATTTCTTCAAGGGATACCAACGACATGTCTAATTTTGATTGATTCTTGGAGTACATTACACCAATAGTTCCTGCCGAGTATTTCCCCAAGGTATTGAATTCTCAATCCTAATGTGTTTGTGCTTTTTCTTTTCTTTTTTGATTTTGCTATGAGTTTTTTTTTCCTAATTATTGGCCATAATTCATTGAAGAAAAATAAAGGGTAAATTTTTCTTCTTTTCTGTTTTCTTTCTTGGCTTGATATTTCAAAGATGAAATTTTACACTAGAAAGGTAGAATTGCACCCAATTAATTCAGCCTACTCAAAAATTAGGCTTTGTAATCAATATTTGTTCAACAGTTTCTACTTGGTCTTAGCAGTAGCTAGTTAGGGTAATGCAATCAAAATTTATGTGTTTATCCTATGAATGACTTTATGGTATCCCCTCAATTGAGCTAATGTTAACAACATAGTATCTTGTTTTAAGAAATTATTTACTTTGGCCTATGTTGCTGAATGTTGGTCTTCTTTGGTGGAAAATTGTGTAATTGCAATCAACAGACAAGCATGAGGAGGTGGACAACCGGGAAGCCAGAGTTACATCCATACTTTGTGCTTGGGGACCTGTGGGAATCTTTTAAGGAATGGAGTGCATATGGGGCAGGTGTTCCTCTGGTGTTGAGTGGGAGCAAGATGTGATGCAGTATTACAATGTCTCCTTGTCTACCATTCAGCTATATATTGACCCATCAAAGCCTTCCCCAAGGTTTAGGTGGGTTGGCCATTGTAGAACATTTTTATATGTACCTCTTGTATGATTGACCAAATTGCCTCCATTTGAACATTCTAATGGTGTTGTTTTCTTCTCTTTGTACCACTTGTTACTGCATTTTGTGTGATGACATGACTAAACTATTTGGATTTTTCACTAAAACTTAATAAAGCAATTAATGTCCTTTTGATCGCACCCAAGAAGCAAACTGGGTTCGAAACGAAATGAATTTCTTTCATGATCCTATATGCATTGGTGAGTATCCTTAACTATGCTGTTTGTGGGAATAGATTTTCATGTAAACTCTTCAACTGGGTTGTTTAATTCTTGTGAAATTTTAAAAAATTTGAGCAATTTGTCTATTTTCATTTTACATTTTAGCTTATACTGGTAATTGAGTTGGTGATTATGATGTGATATCTAAAGGTGCTCATCACGCTCACACCAGATGTTTGTAGAATTGCCTGGGTGTTTGAAGTGAGAAATTTCCTAACCTTGATGTGCCTATTATCAAATTGAAAAGTGTATCCAACTGGTTCGCCAATAGTGTTTTACATAACCTATTATTAAGGGAATCGTTTGGATAGATTAAGACTAATATGATTGACACAATTTTAGATTACACACATAGCACCTGCCTTGCCAACTCAAGTATTTAGTATTTTTTGTTGATGCAAAAACTGATTCCGAAGTATCCTTTATCATGCTCACGTTATATATCGTTTTAGATAAATGAAAATCTCCATCTTTGAAATATGATTAACTTTTGGCTAAGAGAGTTACATAGCATTTTAACTTAAATACTTGTACATTATTAGGCTAGTTCAGGGAAAGTTCCAACAAGAAATTGTAGCGTACTTACAGTAGGATAGTGATTAATTTAGAAAGAGATAAGCGCCTAACTAGATAATGACTTTAAGACAATGGGAAATTCTAGCAAGAATTTTTTTTGTATATTGCACTTATGGAATTTGTTACTTTTATGTCTGAATATGCATACTAAATTACAACATGATAAACTACGGATTCAACTCAAGTCACCTTGAGAATCTTACAGATTTCACATTGACTATGTTTTTTGTGATTGATTCTCAGGTACATAATCGTAAGCACGATGTGAGAAGAAAATTATTTCCAACTCATGAGAAATTCATTCGGGGATGTTTTCTGCCTTTTTGTGGATTGGGAATTTAGGACCACTTTATATAAGGTTTGTCCTTTGATGCAGCTTTGGCATTGGCAGATTAGTAACTTACATTCTAAAGTTGGGTTTTTATTTGCAAAATTACCTGGATCTTTTCATAATGATTGGCCCATTTTAACTATAAATGGGTCAACTTCAAGTAGCAGCTGGCCGTGGAGTACTTCATTACCTGATGATTATGTCATGGCTTGGTGCATCTCTCTTAAGACTGGCAGGTTTTGCAAAGCAGGATTGAGCGCTATGCCTCCATTCTCATTGGAGACACAAGTTAAAGTTATAGTTACTTGCATGGCTTTGCACAACTTTATTAGAAGACATGATACAAGCGATGCAGAATTTGAAGCATTCCATGAGAACTTTGAGTTTGTTGATGAAGAAATTCTGGATAAAACGAGGCCTGGTGATGTCATATAGGAGGAACCAAATGAATAGATCATTAGGCAAATAGAACAGATTAGAAAGCAAATAAAAAATTAGTTGCCTATACATCTTTAGTTTTATTGTCTTTATTACTTCTATATAGAATACAATTTATGAAATTACTAATTTTTAAAATTAGGTATTACTTGTTACTTCTTTTAAGGAGAGATTTGAGTTTTCTATATTATTCACATACATGTTATTCAAAATGATACTATAAAGTTCTCTGTTATTTTTTTGGTACTTTACATATTAAATGTCCTAGTAAGAGTTGAACACAAATTGTGCTTGAGGTATTCAATTTCTATTTCTTTCTTTTTGCCACAATTTATTGTAGTTATCAATTAGAAAAATTCAAATAATGCAAAATAGCAAAGGTAATATTGACCAAGGTCAAATTGTCGATATAACTTTAGTTTCAGAATGTATAAATCTGGCATGTGATGCATAATTATATATTTCATACTTATAATGATCACTAATATAATAAAATAGGAGCACTTGTTAATGACAGTTTATCTATATGCGAGGTTTCTAATATAGCAAGTCTAGAACCACTTTGATTATAAGAAATAATACTTCAAAACAATAATTATCTAACAAAAAAAAAATTAACTACTTGAATTAAAATATAATAATTATTGCATAAATATAAAATATTTTATTATTATTTTTTTAAAAAAATATAACAAAGTGCTTATTTATCCAAACACAATCTTTAATACACGCTTATTAATGTCTTTTTTAATAATTTTTATAATTACAAACACTTATACACTTATCTATCCAAATGCTTATGAAAAAAGTTTATAAATTTTAAAAGTGTTTCTCCAAGTATGTATCCAAATACTAAATAGCTTAATTTAAAATGAGTTTATAGTATAAAAGTTTCTCTCATAAAACTTTTTTATATAAACGCTTAAATAAATTGTTTACTTAAAAGAGCCTAAAATTCATTAACATGAGCTTTATTTTAAGCACTAGCCAATAAATTCAGCTACAAATTACTTATCAATTTTACATTTTTTTTTTTAAAAAAAAAACTGAATTTGACATCATACAATACAACCATGGTGAAAAAAAAAAAACACAAAACGAAAAGACATCCTACAACGCTAAACTAATTTTATTAAGTGATAAAATTGGATACATGAGAAGAGAAAATGCTACATAAAGTAGGAGGAATTACATGAGTAAAAGCAAATTCAACGTGAAAAATGTTGCGGCCCATCATTTTCAGTACTACTAGTCCATTATTGTAATACTGTGATTTAAAATTAGTTATATGAACGTTATATTTATTACACTAATTTCTTTAATAATTTTTACCTACATAACTAATTTTAAATAACAATAATACTAAAAACTCAGTATCATAATATTAAAAAGGCTTATTGATAGTTTTTATTTCTTTGTTTTACCGATTATTACGAATTAGTCTCCTATTTTTAAAAATAAATAATTTAGTCTCTGTATTTTATTGAGTTTGATAGTTTTAGTCATCTCGTTAGTCAACTAAACAATCAACTTAATGGCATGTTGACCTTGCACAAAAAAATTAATTTTTTATTGTTATCATGTTGATATGACATAGAGAAAATAATTTTTAAATATTAAATAATCATTTAAGCATAATAAATTATAATTAACAAATAAAATGAGTTTTTTATTATTAAATAATTATTTTAGATTTTTTTTTCATAAAATTCAAGAAGATAAAAAAAAAATCAGATCAAGTAAGACATTCCATAAGAGATTCTACCAAAAATTTATGATAAGATTATCTAACATAAAAAAATTTTGACTGTTTGAACTTTAAAAAAAAATTGAAATTGGAGTAAAATCTTGTATGAAATTAATTTTAAAAAATATGATTTTTTTTTATTTGCTTAAATTTTATAAAAAAATATAAAATGATTATTTAACAATAAAAAACTTATTTTTTTTCTGTTATTTATGATTTAATTATACTTAAATAATTATTTAACATTTAAAATTTACTTTTTCTATATCACGTTAGCATGATAAGAATAAAAAAAAAAAGTCATTTCTTTGTGCCACGTTAATAGGTCGTTAGATTGATTAACAAAAATTTAAAACTATTAAATTCAATAAAATATAATAATTAAATTATTTATTTTTAAAAATAAAAAATTAACTCATAAAAATCAATAAAATAAATTGACCAAAATTGTCAACCAGCCTATTAAAAAAATTTCGATGCCGCAGGTGCAAAAGACCGGACCCAGCACTTCTTTGGAGATTTTAGATTCTCTTTAACGGTCAGTCCTATGCATTGCAATATAGGAACGTACAATTTCACATAGATCCGGTCACGTGCTGCGTCCCAAAAGGCCAAAACATCTCAATTATATAAAAGAAAAAAAATTTAATTTACTGCCTTAAGCTTTACTTGATGTGCAATTTACTCTTAAAAATTTTAGAACGTACAAATAATTCTCATGAATTATAAAAAAATATGCATAAAGCTCCCATACCACAAACTTGGTCCAAAATTAGACGAAAATAGTACATGTGTGATACATGAATTCACTTAAATATTTTTTATACTAATTAAATATAATTAGTGAATAATTACAATAAAAATGCATGGTAAGTAAGGCACAAGTACACTAATTGTGTGCTTATTATATGTGTTTTTTTTTATTTTAATTATTCACTAATGATGTTAAATTAGTATAAAAAGGAATTAAGGGTGTGTTTGGATGGAGTATTTGAAGAGTGTATTTGAAATACCAATTTTAAATTACTTTGTTTGTGTAATTTTTTGAGGTATTCTTAAAATTCTTGTGTATTTTTATAGTGACTTTTAAAATCTCATTATAGTGTATTTTAAATTCACTCAAAATTGAGTGTATTTCAAATACTTTTTTTTCTCCCCGAGCCTCCGAAATCTCTCTATGTCATGAATTGCAAAATACCATAGATCAACATCACCATCATCAAATTCAATGTCACAGAAGTGACTGCTGGTGTGACTCCGACCTGGGCTAGACAGATTAGAACAAGGAACCACTCTGAAAGAACTTGTTCGATTCCATGGAAGCCAAACCCAAGTTCCTGCACCTGCACTTTGCTCCTGCGTTGATGCTGAATCAATTGCAAATGGATTGGTTTTGTTAGGATTGATCTCCTGCACTCTGTTTGTGTAATTATGCTGCAAGGTTGCCATATTACGGGAGGTCTTATAATAAGATAGTTGTCGACCAGTAAAATAAGTAAAGCAAGTCAGTTCGATAGCTGTCCAACGGGCAAAGAGTAGCATTTTGGTTAAACTCTTGAAGGCAAGCAAACCTGTTCCAAGCCGGGTCTGTTCCTTGATCCATTTGTATTCACAGTTTAATCCTTTAGATATTGCTCACAAATTGTTTGTAGAAATGTTAGTGCCAAATAATGTTTTGAATGTTAAAATATTTTTTTTATNGTTAAAATATTCTTTTTATAATAAAATGTAGCCAAACAATGTATTTTATAAATTCATGTATTTAAAATGCTGCATTTCAATTATATGTATTTGAAATTCACAAGAATTTGTCAAATACTTCATCCAAACACAACCTAAGTGAATTCACAAATCACGCAAATGCTATTTTCATTTAATTTTGGATGAAAGTTTGTGATATAGAGGTTATGTGCACATTTTTTTTATAATTTATGGGAGTTATCTATATATTTAAAATTTTTAAGGGTAAACGACACATTATGTAAAGTTTAAGGGGATAAAGACATCACAAATTCCAGCAGAAAAAACCATGTTTGATATATCATATATCACAATTAAAAGTAAGGGAAGCAAAATTACTTCTTTGACCTTTTTCCAACACAAAGATGAAGACCACAATAATGCTGGATGAGGAATTGTGCATACATAAAAGTTCCCTTTTTTTTTCATTGGAGATATCTGCTGTAAAGATATGTAATTTAAATGCTTGAACTACGGATACAAGATGACCAAACTCTTTCTGTGGCCATGAGGTCATTAAGATTGACCATTAGGTTCACCTTCCCTTCTCTTATATTGGAAAAACTTCAACATTGCTCTCATATTTATTGCCGTTTCCTCTTTTCCTCCCATTCCTTATAACAGACTTACACACCTCTCTCTCCCTTGTCTGAGTGACTGAGTACCACGGTTGCGTTCGTACCCAACAGGAAGCCACTAAAGGTCATTTATCTGAAGTCTGAACAATGTAAGCGCCCCATTTCTCTCTACTCTTACATGCATGTTTTCCTTTCATTTGGTTTGTGAGTTGTGATCACCATTAACTATTCAAATTTTCAAAAAGCAGTAGAACCGATTCATATTATAGATTGGGTCTAGCAGATTTTGTTTTACCTTCTTCTTGGTAGAAATCATTTTTGAGTAGCAACTATTTTGACAAGTACAATCCTTTTTTTTTTTTTTTTTTTTTNTTTTTTTTTTTTATTTGTCTATTGAAAATTATATAACAAGAATAGTCTATCATATCTCAAAATCCCACTCCACTTACCTCTATGATCTTGTTCTTACAATAACATAGACAGTTCAGGTTTATTAATTATCTCAAGTTGAATACTTCGCTTTGCGATTCCTGATTTTCTGTCTGTCTAACATATATTCGTTGAAGTTTGACTTAGTGGTGAAACCTGTAGGTGGAGATGGGTCTGTATAGATATTTGATTTTTGACATTTATTCAGGTTCTGGTTGGGAGTTTTTGTCATTTACCAAGGTATTCTCGGCTTTTTGACATAAATATTACATTTTGCAAAAGTATTTACCTAAATATTACAACTTTCAAACTATTTACACAAATATTACACTTTTTAAAAATTCAAAAATTAAAAAAAAAAAAAGATTTTCAGACACGTAGGTCCCACCGGACACGCCATGGGCCTCACGGCGTGTCCTAATAGGCAAAATTCATCAATTGTTCCAGAGTTGTGGGCCCTGTGACGAATTTTGTCTTATTGGGACACGCCGTTGCGGTGGGTCCCACGTGTTCGAAATTTTTTTTTTTTAATTTTTGAATTTTTAAAAAGTGTAATATTTGTGTAAATAGTTTAAAACTTATAATATTTTGGTAAATACTTTTACACAATGTAATATTTGTGTCAAAAAGCCAGGTACTCTCTTTGGGAGTTTAGAAGGGAGAAAGAAAGGGAATAACACGAGGAATGAGAGGAAGAGGGAAGGAAGCCGCTTTTTTTTTTTT